>VZSC01015648.1:112533-301450 GCA_013398225.1 Steatornis caripensis
ACCCAGGGCTCTGTAGTCTGCCTTAATTCTGGTCAGACTCCGGTGTGCAGTGTCATTTGTACCCACGTGAAAGAGCACCAGCGGATAATAGCCCATGTCCTTGGTAAGTTGTGGCACCCTCTCGGCAACGTCTCTTATCTTAGCTCCCGGAAGGGAAGTGTTGTAGAATTTGAATCCCAAATACCAGGAAAGAGAGCTTGAATCTAAATTTTAAAATTTTTATATGAAAGAATAGAGAGACAGAGATAGAAATAAATTTACTGATATTGTACTATGTAAAACGTGAGCTCAGAGCCTAAATCAATAAATCTTTGAAGTGTGAATCACAGGATCAGACAGGCAAAATAAAGGTACAGTCAGGGAAACTGTGAAGGGACAAGTAATCTAGTGCTTTGAAACTCATATTAAGATGTCTTGGGTAAAACTCAAGGGTGAGATTTTTAAAGTTCTCACAAAAATTCCACTGCTTACACCAGAGCTGGAGTTAGGCAGAAACTAGTCACTTCCAGAACGCCAACTTCAAATTATTTATCCTTTCAACATAGAGCCTCTAATACCCCTTGAGTCTCTACGCCTCACCTTAAGTCCTCTCTGGGCTATGAGAGTTTATATATATATATATCACTGAGATGTAACAATGTTGTTGCATCCAACTGTTCACTTGGAGTATGGTATATTTTAAAGAAATGTGTTTTTTCTGAAGTGGTGCTTCTCAGATTTACCCATTGAACACCCATGGTTCAAAAATCCCTCCTGATGGGTAGCAGGGAGCAAAGCAAGGGGGTGTGTAGGAAGTTTTTGGTTTTGTTAAAGATTTTTTCATCTGCAAAGCAAGCTACAAGGTGAAAATATGAGTGAAATGCAAAACTGGTGGGTTAAGTTTCAGATAATGTTAAAAGCTGAATTTTAGTTAATTTATCTTAAACTTTGTCGTCTTTGAGGGCTCTGTTTCTTTTGAGGATTGAAATCTTCCTGACTACTATTGAGAAGGATAGCCCCTTTTCTGACCAGCATGTTAGGAGAATCTGGCTCGCTGGTTTTCCCTAATATGGGTGGAAGTTTAAAACACTATTTGAGTACTTCTTTGACTATAAGACCTGGAAAATACGTGATCTGAATATCACTGGAAATCTGCTCAGTCTATTACCTTCTTCTGTTATAAAGGTTTAGAGTGTATTTTATTTTCAACATCTGTAAAGCGTATCCATAATTGGGATTTTCCAATATAAAGAGAGTTCTCTAATACTGTGCATATTAGAAGAAGTTTAATGTGGTTTTGTGAGTTTATTGAGATGTAGGTGGGTACCTGAATATTTTATTCACATGTATGGACACAGCATAGAAAAACTGTAACGTGAGCAAATTAGTTCCAATTTAGTGTAGGTATGGGAATGCTGTGATTCACCTGCCTGTCAGTGTCATTATCCATGCTAACAATAAGCAAAAGTGTTTTCAAGTTTGTACCCTCTTGAGTTGCGCAGTGTGTAGATGGCAGTGGTGTGCAGGTTTTACCAGTAAAAGTATCTCTCTTCTTTACAGGATTTGAGTAAAAGCATATTTGGAACAGCCAAGAAAAGTAATCTGAAAAGGAACTCCTCGTACGTATTATTAGTACATTAAGATAGTAATCACATGCTTTTAGAAACAGACTTCTATACTTTCTGCAGGCTTCCACTTCAGTTCTGAAATATACTTCGGATGAGAAATTTATGTGAAATGAAGAGTTAAGGCAGTTTAGTCTGTTGAAGTTTCTTTAAATGAAGCCTTATTAATGGAGATAAAGGAGATCCATTTAAACAAAGTGTATCCTTCTAGGTGGAAGAGACACCCCTTTTATGCTAACAATAGTCCAATTTTCCAATTCAATCGCTAAGATTACCATAGCATCTTTAACTAGCCATTATTCCAACCTAGTGAGCATGAAAAGTTGCATTTGCTTTTGCTGTGCAAATTGCATGTTTCCTTTTTTAATAATTAAAACGCTAGCAGCACCTGAAAGCGCCTCATTCTCTGATTAATCTCTTTTGTACTGAGTCTGCACATTTATAAAATATTTAGCTTGGTTTTCGTAATGGGTTTTCAGTAGTTGTTAAGCTTTGGTTGTATTTAGTGAAAGTGTACTGATTTCGAAAGTATTTTCAATTTTATTGTGGGGTTTTAAATTTTTTTCGCAGCTTGATTGATCATTATCTTAATATTGGAGTATTTTTTCCAGATGCAGTGCTGTCTCTATGTTCCTTTTCTTTCTCATTTTCATCAGTTTCTTTTATATCTCTCTTACTTAGCAAACACTGTGGATGTAATAAATAAAAGACACTAGAAAGCTGTCACATCACACGTGATTTCACCATTTTACCCATCCTGTGGTTGTTTGGTTTTTCTTTTTTTTTCTACCCCCAGTCATTTATAGGCAGTAGGCAAACTGCATGCTTACCAGGAGGACTTAGAGGCCGTTGAGTGGCCTGATTCTGTCACTTAGTCTGTTGTCTTCATTGGGATCTCTCTGGTCTGTAAGGTGAATCGTATCCTCCGTCTTCTGTAACAAAGACTGCTTTAACGTTAATGCTGATGCTGTTGTCTCTCTGCAGCCTTGCTAATCCAAAGGACCATCAGTTTAAAAAGTCTGGTTTTGTGCAAGCAATGGTAATGGAGTATGCAGCTCTGAGTATATCTCAGGATTGATTGATTGATTAAAAAATGGACTGTTGTGTATGTGATTGAAGTGGTCTTTAACTGATGCTGTTATTGGGGTAAACAACATAAACAGCGGTGCAGAATTGTAAGAGCCACTCAACATAAAGCAGAGAAAGAAACATGGAGAAAATCGTGGCTATTCTTCAGTAACTGAAGATTATTTGCCGATTGTCACAATCGGCAAAGTTGTGCGGAGACTTATTTTGTTTTAAGGTTGCTGATCAAACCTTTCTGAGTTTTCCATTCACATAGATGCCATCTTGTTATATGTACTGGTATTAGCTTAATGACAGAAATTTTTGAGTAAAATATCAAATACTTGCTTTTAAACAGGTTGAGAGCTTCAGGGGAAACAGAGAGTAAGTTTTTGGTTGCTTGTTGCTCATTTTAATTCCTCTTTGCAAATCACACTCTGGCAGTTCTCAAGTACAAAATCCAAAAGGAAGTTAATTTACTATAGTTGGAGGGTTACAGGAAAATGTTCAACTGTTGTTTCATATGTTAGTTAATAATTCGTAAAGTGAATAATTTTTTTAATGAGGACATGTTTTGCTCATGATAACTGCAAAATCTTAAAAGAAAAAAATCTGGTTTTGCTGTAGTCGGCCCAGTAATATTGTCCTTTTCAAGAGGAAGAGATTCTTTAAGATGGTGGTGCTGCTTTCATCCTTGGCAGTCTAAGAGACCTCCTGAGTTAAAGCAGGATGTATGCCTGAGGATAGATTGTGATATACTCTTAATGTGTGTTTGACTTTACAAGTTGCCATTTGGTGTCATTCCTCAGTTTCTGTGGTTTCCCCGAAATTACAAAATCATTGAAGGATTGAATTTATTATGAAATAGCTAATGAAGAAATTCAAGGTTATGGCGAAGAACGACTTTGTTCCACAAAGGCAGAGAGCTATTTAACTTCACTTGTATTTGTTGCCTTTTAGCCTATCTTCCAGCTTTCCCCTCATGCCACTTAGCTGGAAGAGGCTGAGCAACTAGGCGTCCGTCTCTTTTTGAGGCTAGCTGTGATGCAGAAACGAGTCACTCTTAGACTTACCTCCCCTTCAAGCGCTGCTCTTTGTGGGTCCGGCTGTGCACAAAATGTTGCAGTGTTGAAGCACGCTGCTGCAAGCGTAGCGAGTTGTGGGGCTGCTCTCTACAGTGTGCCATTACTTTGATTAAAATCCAGTTCCCATCTTCAAAAGGAGTTACTTAGCCCCCGTTCTCCTTTACATGTTTTACAACGTACGAAATGTAACAAAACTAGTTGGGTACAGCGAGAAAGAGAGCAAAACGGACCTTGAATCACCAAGGGCACTCAGTGGAAGTTCTGGCCCTTCCCCCAACGTCTATTTATGTTTTTTATTTAAGGTATCTTTCACTAGAAAAGGGATTATAAGGAAATACAATACACCAAGAAGGAAAGTATAATGTTGCAATATTTTGATGAAGATTCAGTTTTGATTATCTCATTTTTCAGAATTAAAACCAGTACAATTTACATATTTCTGAATTCTGACGTTTTTAAGGATTGTTTTCCAATAGAGCAAAGTGATTTAATCTAATTAATGGAAAAATGGTCATTAATCTTTGTTTTATTAAAAAGACTTTTTAGAAAACAAAGGGTTTTGGACCAAATTTGATCTGGCTGTGCCTGTTAAATATGTAACAACAGAAACTGTTTGTCTGTTTGTATTTTAACGGCAGTTTAGATATTGTGGGTTAATGGGAAAGTATGATGATAACTTTGGTGTAATAGTATAGTTAATGGAATGCTTAATGACTGAGGATGGAGTTGGAGAAATCATGCCTTTGGGAGGCTGTTGAGCATGATGGACAGCAAAGTGCTTTTAATATCCCAGAGGTGCAGTTGGCTTAGAGAAGCTACGTGTCCTTGAGGTTTATATCAAAAGTTTCCCACCATTTCCCTGAATAAATAAGTCATCTGGTTATATTACACTGATGACTGAAATCTGCCAAAATAGTGTGCATTAAAACATAGTTAAAGCCTATTAGTAATTCTCCTCTTTAAAATGCTGAGACAGTAATTCTGATTAATCTGTTTTGTGACAAACTCCAGGATGGAAGGAATTAAAAAAATCATGCATTTATCTCTGCTATAGTAATAAATGTAATGATCCTTTAAAATAAAAACAATCCTTTTAAAAATAAAAAATGTTATTTCAGATATATTCCCCTGCTTGAAAACATCTCAAGATCTGCATCATCACTACTCAGGTAAGCAGGAGGCACCGGAATGATAGCTGAGTAATTTAACCAACTAAAAAGAGTATTAGCTCTTCCCTTGTCATCCTCTGTGATTTTCACTTTGAAGAGTTGCACAATTGCCCACTGCTAAGAAGGTTCCGTATTAATTCACGCCTAACACTCCAGTGAGGAAATGATGAATTATTTTCTTCCTGCTAATTGCTCCATTCCATGTATTTCTGGCAAATCCGGAGCAGAATGTAGATAATCGCTTTCAAAATATCAGTGGAAACAATGAGTAAAGCTCCTATTCCTGGGGGGCCACGAGAGGCACTCATTTGTTCATAGCTGTCAGTTCCCCTCACACCTCCCACATCCTCCTTTGTACTTTCTGGAGTTGTTTTCTTCAGTTAATTGGTCCTGTACTACTTAATCTGTGTTTATATACCTGTGAACTCCTGGAAATCTGGCAGGGAATAAATCATTTGGATGCTAATTGCCTGCATTCCTGTCTTTTCCTGAACGGAGTACGCACAGTTTTTCCCTCAAGGCTTGGATGCCAGTTTTTCCCGGAGGAGAACTGTGGAGAGCTTGCCAGTAGATGTCTCTGTTGCCTACAGGACTTGGCCTCCTCTAAAGGCAAGCCCAGGGTAAAGCAGAAGCATTTAGCAGCCTCCTGAAGTTCGAAAAACTATGCGATTTTCACTGGGAATAACACCTCCTGGTTTGTAATCAGTGTACAGGAGTAATTTCTCTGACATCGTGGCATAGTTGCAGTGATTAATTTGGCTCTCGTCAGGCATGCTATTTGAGGTTAGGTAGGACTTTTTAGCACAGATGAGAGTGGTTTCCATTATGAGGTGAGAGGTTTTCAGTGTAGGATTTCTTTCCTCAGGAAGATCAAGTTAGAATTTAGCCAACTAAACCAAAATTTTAATACTAAAATCCTGTGCCGTATACTGCCTATGTGTTACTTTTGCTATTACATTGTGCAGGCAAATCTGGGTCTTCCTCTCTGCACACCCGAAAGAACTTGAGTTTTGACCCAAGTTCAGCAGCTGGTGCAAATCGACTTCACAGTGCTTCTGGAGGATCTAGAGTGAGTGCTGGCAGGGTCTGACAGATGGCACAGGTCTGGCAGCTCCCCTGTTCACATCATTGCCCCTGCTATGCACTAATTTAATGACTAGAGCATGTTCCCAATGAGGCATCAAGGGAGGACCTTGATTTTCAGTCCATGCTCCAAAAACTATTCAGGCATGTTAACCAATGCCTGTTGAATTTGGAATATGTAAACAAGCCTTGAAATGGAGTCTGAAATGCAGATCTTCTCAAATGAAGACCCTAATTCATGGGTTGGCATGTCCTGGGTCCCCTTTGCTCTCTCCTTCTGGACTATATAATCTCTAATTTATTTCTGCTCAGAGAATTAATCTCAAAAAGAAGGATAAACATTGTCCAAGCTCTGGAAGAGTCTGCCATCTGGGCTTTTTTGGTTGCTCTGCAGAGAAACATGGCTCTGCTGTGGTTCACTCTCTGCTTTGGATGCTAGTTTTGTTTTCAGTTATTGAATAAGGAAATTTGGCAGTCGGCACTGTAGCATCTGAGTTGCCTCTTTGTTCTAGTCTTACCCTCTTTGCAGCTTGCTTCACACCTCTCTCCCCCTTCCTGGTAACTGAATCATTGTGAGGACAAATCCATGAATATTTAGCTGGCACTCTGAAGTTTTGAAGGTGTTTGCCTGAGAAATAGGCCACCAATTAGGGAGCTATAATAATGTTACTCATGTTGTTTGGCGAGGAGCCCAGATAAAGAAGCAGTGCTCTGTGCAGGGCAAGATTGGATTTTCCTGTGATGCCTTGCTAAATCCCCAGGTGCTTCTGAGCCTGACAGAGACAGGCAGTGAGGGCAGCTGAGGCCAGTGCATGTCATTGGCACAGTGTGAATGTTGCTGTGCTGGAGCCTGCAGGAGGAGGAAGTAGCGGCAGCCCTTGGTGGAAGAAGGAGGTTGAAGAGGTAGCAGAAGCAGTCCTTCTAGCCAGGGCACAAGGGGCTTGTCCCAGAAGGGAATGAATGAACAGGGGAAAGACTGGCAGCTGATGCTTGTGAGAGATCATGGGTGTGTGAAGGGGAGTTGCTAGCAGGGTAGAACGGTGATCAGATCTGACACGGGATCACGCTCCAGCCTCCTTGGCTTTGTACACTACAGCAAACCACTGACGGACGTTTTTGAAACTCAGCCAGCTTGTTTATTCAGTATAGTAGTGAAATCTATGTTGTTTGCAGCTGTTGAAAGAAACAACTTAATGAGACTTGCTCAGACCATACCATTTACACCAGTCCAGCTCTTTGGTGAGTACCAACTTCCCAGTTGTGTTTTTTGCTTTATAAATAGTCGGTTTATTATCTTTTTAAAGACTGGGTTTGAGAAATTTTCTTGGATTAATTTCAGCAATTCTTCTTTCATGAAAGAGGTGAATCAGGATAGAATTGAAATCATGCAGTAATTTAGGGACTTTTGGATGTCATCTTGTCCAACGCCTTCAGCGGCCAATTGAGAACAGGTTGCTGAGGGCCGTCAAATTGCATTTTGAATACGTCTGTAAGTGGAGATTCCTCAGCTTTGCTGGACAACATTTTCCAGTGTTTGACTGACTTCATTGTGAACCTAGTATTTTTTCCAGTACTTGTTGGGATTTCCCTTGCAATAACGTGTGTCTGTTGGCATTCATGTGGTTAATGTCAACCTCAGAGGTGAGTCTAAGTCAATATTCTCTATAACTATCATTAGGATAGCTGAAGACAGCATAAAGATTCCCCGTAACCTTAATACCTGCCCTCTCTCTCTGTTTTTCTCTCTCTTTCACACACGTGGATATATGTATAGGATATCCCATCAAGAAGAAAACCAGGTATTTGTTGAAAGGGTACTACTCTTACACCTGGTACAGAAGACTTGTAGTGTACCGAGATAAAAAGAACTGTGCTGTAACTAAAGAGTGGTAGAGAATAACACATAAATCATTTGGAAGGGTTCTGAAATTAGTGTGCAGTATTGGCTTACAGCACAAGATACATGCCTCTAGATACTTGAGATCTAGGTGCCTTCTTTTCAATGGGTAGAATATTTTGTCTCACAGCAACTAATTGCTGATACTTGCAGCATCATAGGATTTCTTGGGACCAGATTGCTGGAGATAATTAGTATAGCTATGAGCATATTGAACATTCTAATCTTTGAAGCTCCCAGGAGATACCTTTCTAGGTATGAAATTGTCAAAAGATAATAAAATGAAGAATGAATGTAAGATTTAAAAATGTGCCTAGTTATAGTATCTTTATTCAAGTGTCTGTCTTTTGTATAAGACACTGGCTTTTCCATTGCTTTATTTTAAATGAAAATATGTGCAAATTATGGCTTTGGACGGCATCTATACTTGTGCTAACTGGTGAAGGTAGTCTTGGGAGCGGGGAGGAAATCTGCTAATCTGAATGCAGTTTGTCCTTTCTTATGCCATTCTTTGCCATTTTGTGCATGTAGTCATCATACTTGCCAGTGAAAACCTGTTTCCTATGAATTAACATCGCAAATAATGTGAGTTGTGAGAAGGAAAGGCAGCTTTAAAAAATCAGTCCACTTTTCTGTTAGTTTATAAATGATGGCAACAGAAAGGTGTCTTGCATATGCTGCAAGAGAGGAATGCTATTACAACTATACAGGGAAACAGAGTGCGACTGAATTAAAACTCACCAGGTTTGTCCTTCCTTCAGAAAAATTTTGTTAGCAGGAGCAGAGCATCTGAAATTTTGTGCAGTACAAATAACGTTGGAATTTCTGGGAAAAAGGCAAATCTTAGTTTAAAACACCAAAACTGTAAACTTCCTGTTGATTTGCTTTAGCTTGTTGTCCTAGAATTCCTTTCTCCAAGGAGAGTTATGTCCTTTCCAGGCTAATTTCCCTGGCTCATCATGGCCAAGTTTCCACTTCTGAAACAACTCAGCTGTCTGTTTGCATCAAAAGCCCTTTAATTTTTCTCCAGCCCATTGACTTTGTGGTTGATAACTACTACAAGCTGTGCATGTTTTTTGCCTTGTTGATTTGGGTTTTTTTGTTAAGCACAAGGAAAATACTGTGAGTGTTCCATGGATCTTAACTTAAAACAAGTCTTTCTAGAAGATCCTCTTCCACATGAGTGCATAGACAGAGGGAGCCACACTCAGGATATTTAAAGTTCATACGCTGGAGATAAAGTGGTAACCCTTTAAAAAACCATACTTTTAAAGCTCAACCATCTTTATGTACTTAAAAAGCTGTGGCAAACAAAGTTGATTTATATAGACGAGAATATCAATGAACTTTGTGTGGAAGCGTGCAGGAGGTCTTAAATTCACCTCTGAACAGAGGCTTAATATAAGCTCTTTGGACCACTTACATTTTCACGGTAGATCTTAAGTGGAATTTATGTAGTAAGTAGTGTAAGCTTAGGGTTGGGAAGTTTTCACACAGATGAACAGTGACGATAAAAAAGCTTTCTTCAAAAGTGTGGCTTGCAAAGGTATGTAAAGTGGCATCTTGTTATTCAAGATACCAAATCAAAATGCAGTTCTCTCCTGTTTCTGCAGTGTGTGAATTCTGTTAACAAAACTTGCTTTTATTTAAGCTGGAGAGGAAGTGACGGTCTATCGGTTAGAAGAAAGTTCACCTATGAACCTTGATAAAAGCATGTCTTCCTGGTCCCAGCGTGGTATGGATGCAATGATCCAAGTCCTGTCACGGGAGGAGATGGATGGGGGTCTGCGGAGGGCCATGAAGGTCATTTGTACTTGGTCTGAGAATGATACATTGAAGCTCGGACAAGTATTTATTGTGAAGTCATTTCTGCCAGAGGTGGTTCAGACTTGGCAAAAGATCTTTCACGACCGCACGGTGTTACATCTCTGCCTGAGGGTGAGTTCAGACCTGAAGGCACACTGACTGGTCTAGCCTGATGTGCCTTAAATGTTATACATGTGAATGTCTTCAGAATGATTGACATGTGGTTTGATGTTATCTTCTGGAAAGGGAAAAGGTTTCGGGGAAGATATATCTCCCATGTGTAAACAGTGTACAAACAGGTGTTTGTTTGTTTTGACAAATTTATGGCACCTTTTTTCATGAATGTTTATTCAAGTAATGTTTATAACATTATTTTCTTCAGGAGATCCAACAGCAAAGGGCTGCCCAGAAGCTGATCTATACCTTCAATCAAGTGAAGCCCCATACTATTCCATATACTCCAAGGTAAAATCACTGTCTTTAAGTATGAGGTGCCAAAGGTTTCTGTTCTCAGCTGTGTCCCGGGTGTAGTGCATCCTTCTTTTCCATAGTGGGTTGAAATAGCTACTGCTTGGACAGTCTGATGATTGCTAATCAACTTTTAAAGAGGAAAGGTAGGTAGCTTTGAACTTTGTCTTTATAGCTACACGTGGTGGCAAAATAAGCTTCTTCGTAACATTATTCCTTAGACTTAAGCAAGAATTGCCTTTTATACAGTTAACATAAGACAATTTGATATAGCTGATTTATAGTGGGCTGGAGTAAATCAGATTATGTTGTTTGTCCACAAACAATACTTTCTGATCAAGTGCTTTGTTTCGAGAGTTATCAAACCAAGAATGCCTTTGGGCTGTCTACCATTTGGTACCTTATGCTGTTCAAAATGCTGCAGCTAGGGAAGACAGGTCCTCCTTTTTTGATACATTTGCTTTGCGTCATGCCATGTGCTGGCTGTGAGGATGTTTGTTACCCTGCCAGCTCCTGATAGACAGCATTTATATCCACAGGTTCCTAGAAGTTTTCCTCATCTACTGCCATTCCGCAAATCAGTGGCTGACCATTGAGAAGTACATGACTGGCGAGTTTCGGAAATACAACAACAACAACGGAGATGAGATTACTCCCAGCAGCTTGCTGGAAGAGCTGATGCTGGCCTTCTCTCATTGGACCTACGTGTACACCCGTGGGGAGCTCCTTGTCCTGGATTTGCAAGGTGACTACTGGCATGGGATCGCTGTTTGAAACTCAATGAAAAGTAATTCTCTCAAGAGAGAATTTAATACTGAGGAATGGGCCAAATCCTGTTCTCATTTACATACTGACAAAGCTCAAGAAACCCCTGGATATCTGTTGTGTGACACTGATAAATGAGTACCCGCAGAAACACTCTGGATTAATGTAGGTGTAATGGGAAACTAATTTGGCTTCAAATACGACTAGGCTGAATGGGCAAAAGAACAGGTGGATAAAGTGTGCAGGAACATTTCAAGCAGCTCCAAAAAACCTCTCCACAGTTAAAGTATTTTAATTTTTATTAATATGCATAAATACTGCAGAGATTCAAGGATAGCTATGTATATACGCACACTTAATCTATGTGTATATCTGTCAGAAGAGTGTGAATTGCTATCTGTATTTTTTAATTTTTTGTATTAATAAATCTGTAAGCAGTTTACATAAGCTGCAAGCCTGAATGCTATTCACAAAGTCTGAGAGCATGTGATCACTTTACTGTACATTAGTAAGTGGGAACATGGCATATTTTAAAGAGATAAAACAGTTGACAATGTTCGGAAGATGAACAGCACCCATCAAACAGTATAAACACTATTGTTTGTCATTTCTGTCAAGGGAAATGTGTATGGGTAGACAGAGACTTAAGATATTTACATTTTACAACATCCAGCAGCTGTGAATTGCAAAAAGACATGCTTATTATGCAAAATAAACCTATAATTCCATCCTTGCCTTCATTTGGTTTTAGCTGTGTATGAAAAAAAATACAGAAAGAGTAAGTGTGCCTTCACCATAGCCTACTACAATTTGTCTGAAGTTTGCTTGGGTTCATCATACAACTGTCGACAGTTCAAAATCAACTGTGTTGGCTCAAACATGGAGAATTTAAACATCTATGTAAATCTCATCAAGACTGGAGCTTCAATTTCCATCTCAAACAAACTGAAATCTGCTCTAGTTTTGGCCTCATGTTTATCTTGTAGTTCTCTAATCTGGAGTTTAGGAAAAGTGGAAGAGCTGCTCCCCTTGGAGTTGTAATAGGATTAATCTCTATTGCCATTTACTATATAATACCAGGGCCATCTACACATGCATACACACCATATTTTGTCTAATTTACATCAACTGAAATGACCTTCATTGAAAAGTATTGCAATTTGGTGTATTTCAATCACAATATGCTATTTCCATAATCTTTACTGGTGTTCATTGCAGAACATAAACTTATCATCAGTGGCCAATTGAAATAAAAATAATTGCATATCATAAGATCATAAACTTTTTAAATTAGTATAAAAGCACAATGATTTCCTCAGATGCAAGAAAAGAGCTTTTTGGTAGCATGTCATCCGTTTGGAGAAAACTTCACCGTAGGTATCAGCATTTAGGTCTCATAATGAAATTATATATTTAATATGCTTCCATGGCCACTCAGAATAACAAAGGGATAACAGATTTGCATTTGGAAACCGTGAAGTTGTGGTTTGTTGTGTTTCTGAACTTGAAGAGAACGTGTGTCTGAGAGAGATCTATTGATAACAGAAAAATCCACATCTGATCAATACTTTTGCTCCAACTTAAATAGCAGTCTTATGGTTGGTCACATTTTGCTTAGTTAAGCATAATTTTTAGTGCATTTGCATAAGCCTTCTGTCTACATATAAATAAACCTTAAAGCAGCTGAAGTCAGGACTGTAATAAGAACTCTACATATTTGCCAATGCTTAACAGATTTTTATATTCATAACATTTTCTTTTTAACTCCTGACCACTTTAACTATGACGCAACGAAGAAAATGGATAATTACATTTTTCTTCAGTGCCAGATTATGAAATCATTATGAAATCATTACTACCTTCCTTTGTAACACGCACTGTTGACTTTGTTGTAGGTGTTGGGGAAAACCTTACAGATCCATCTGTGATTAAACCTGAAGACAAAAAGTAGGTTTATTTCTGCTGCAATTATCATTCACTTCACATCTGGTGCCAACAGTCTGTATATTTAGGGTGTTTTTTAATGTTTTCTGTGTGTGAGAGATTTAATTATTTTTCGCATGGTGTTTGCGTTAAATGAAGGTATGAGGGCAATGGAGAGACTACGTCCTCCACTGTGCTTTGGAGGACTGTGGACTTGAGGGGCTGTAAGTCTCAGAGCTCCCAATATGTGGTGTGCAGTGTACGAAAGGTGGGGAGACTCTGTGCTGCTGTGCTAGGAGCATGGAATTTTTCCATGGCTATGCAGGGAGAGTAGGAATCAGAGATGGAAGGTCTCTTCACAAATTTGCACTGAAGGAGGTCATCAGTAACTTAAATGTAGCAATTTGGGTACTGCTGCTTGGTGAGCAACTGTTTCATGGAGGGTATCGGGCCACAGTGGCGTAAGCGGAGAGGGCGTCTGAATCTCTGACCTTTCTGTAGGTCCTGGTGGTGCATTTAAGCATGTTACAGTCTCAGAGCTGTGGTATGGAGATGGTAAATCATGTAGAAAGTTGCAAAAACTAGGGAGACTGCACAGAAGTAGCAGTTTGCCTTCATGCATCAAATTTCAGAATGAGAACCATGGCTGTTCTGCCATCCTGCAACCTTGCGCTTCACTGGTATTTGCTGTCGCGAGAGGAGAAGCAGTGGTGTTGATGGTTGCTGTCCTGCAGGATCCTCTTCACTGAGGAGTCTTTCTAAACCCACACATCTCTCCAGCTGTGCCCCGACACCCCTGCCTCTCCAGTGTCTTGTGCTCCACTTGGCTCCCTCTTGCTCAGCTCATATCATCTGGTTGAAGAGGTGTATCATGTTTGGAAGGAAGGAACATATAAACATGAATAGTCTGATTTAATACAAAGGGCAATTAGCTATAGAAATGCCAGATGACTTGCCTAGAACTCAGAACAAGTTAATTTTGGAAGCAGGTTCTTAGTTCTGGGACCGTTATTAACATTTCATTAATAAGATTAGTAATAAATTACTGTATTAATGTTGTATGAATGTTTAATTATGAACGTAGATGTATTTGCTGTATAAAATTTATTTTGGCAGCAACATCAAAAATATGCTGATCACCTTACAGTGACAAAGTCTTTGCCCTAAGTAGGCCGTAGGACCATTACAAAAATACAAGGATAGCTTAGGGTAGAGGGGCAGAGAGGTCAATTATATAGTTTTTCACTAGATTTTAGCAGACATTTTTAAGGTATTGCTTCAGATGTGTAAAAGTCTGGTTTGCTACTGTCCAAGTGGATTTTTCACATCAGTGGTAGCAAAAATTGTAATAATTATTACTGAAGACTGTGGCCAGTCATTGACGACAGTACTTCACATGGCAACTCGGTTACCCTCTTTAAAATAGGAATAATGTTTATCTACATTATCTTGAAGCTTATGTTTATTAGTGTCCTTCTGGATTATTTTTGTCATTAAGTAATTTTGTCATGCTTACTAAAGTTTGATCACACAGATCTTATTTTCAGAACTATTTGTTGTTTTGTTTATCATCTGCAAAACAGTCAAGTCCTAGTTAAAGAGCAAGTGTTGATTAATTAATCAAAACTAGGTTGGTTTTCTTATGTCAAGGAAACCTTCAGAACAGGAAGCTGTGAAACTATATTGTTTTGATTCAGGGATCTAAAAGAATAGGATAGTGAAACCATGGATGGATTCTGTAAGCAGCTAGCAGATATTCAAGTATAAGAAATATTTATCTGAAGTAGTAATAACAATAACAATGTAAAAGCACTGTCTTTATTCTAACCTTCATTTGCTCACAAGAGGAACATTTCTGGCAATAGCAAGATCTGGTTTAAGTTTTCATTTGTAGGTAAGATACTTGATCAAAACCCGTGTGCTGCCTCAAAAGTTGCTTTGAGCTGACATTCTTTTTGAAGCCTGGGAGAAAATAGATGGCATCTGACTGACGGGGCTTATTCAAATTTTAGTGCTACCTATAGTTACATTATTTATGTTTTGCTTCTTTAATTCCATTGATTTAGTGGCTCATGTCATTATCTTGTAATGAGTCTTTTCTTTCATGCATCGTGCATCCTGTCTTGAAATGGACTTTGTGACGGCAAAATGTGACCTGTAGCTCCGTGATAGTGCATTGTGTCTTGTTTTTATATACAGTACCAAGACAAAAATAACAGATCTGTTTGGAAAGTATGCCTGATACTGTGACATCTCAGACAGATCCCGAGCTGATGTAAATCAGTCCAAGTTCATGGATATTTAGCATCAGTTGAAGATCTGGCCATGTGCACTGCATAGGATGTATGAAGTGATAAAATGATACGGGTATAATATTCACAAAAAAGGTTTCCTTTAAAAGCACAAGTGATTGAGGCACAACAGCAAGGTTGTGACACAGTGCAGTCCCTGCAGACTCCTGTACCTCCCAAACGCTGGGAAGAATTGCCTCATAAGCAGTACTCTGGATACTCTTTTTAGCGTGTGCTACTTGCCAAATCCACAACAAAGCCCATGTGGGTAAAGCTTTCACAGACACTAGGTGCAGAGTTATCTGTAGAGCAGATAAAGAGATGAGGAAAATAGTGGGCTGAGTTTCAAACTAGAAAGAACTGATGCATTAGGCCTGCTGAGAGAGGTGAGAAAAAGGACGCTGGCAGTCAAAACTCTCATTCCAAACATGTGAAAATGAGGAGTCAGAGGTACTAGGTCTCTTACTGTCTCTTTTGAAAGCTCTCAAGAAAGCTCTCAAGCAGGTAGTGATGGGCTGAACGGTTTAGTAACGAGTGAAGACCGTGTTCTCTGAAGCTACTCATTAGCATGTATTTTAAAGAACAAATCTATTGAATATTTACCAAGCTGTGCACTTCCAGCCAAACAATTTACAGTTGAATTGCTGACAGTAGACAAAACATCTGCATGAACTGAACCTCTACTGTAGAAAACTGCACAACTGAAAAAGGTGTACTGGAAGATAAATCTACAAAAACTTACTGAGTGAATGACTTGGGCACCTCCCTGGAAAGGTGCTTCTTGGCATGAAGCCCCCCACAGTCCTTTACCTTCCATCAGTAAAGACCTGTAAATGTTTTATTGTCTACTTTGAATATTTGTAGCTCTGGACTATAAGAAGCACTCTTTGCACAGTCTGTGTTGCCTGCCTGCTGGCCAGGACCAATCTGGTACGATCTGGTAGGTGTTTATGGAGCGTAACTATTAGGTAAGGTTCTGCACAAAAGGAGGAACATGTTCTGTTTCTTTAAGCCAGTAAGCTCACATCGATGCACTTGCTTGGGAAATAAGAAAGCTAGGCTCAGTATTTTTCTCTCCTTGGAGGAAAAAATCAGACCTTGAATAACCAGGAGAGTGACATTGTTTGTAAAACATTTGTGGGGTTAGAAGGGACCCAAAGAGTTCACCAGGTTCTTCTTCAGCACAAAGTCATTCCTGGCTTTACAGGTCTTGTACAGACAAGTCTTAAGGTCTTCTGAGGATGACTTAAAAACTTCCCAGAGCATCTGTTTTCAGTAGTCTGCTATCATTACTGTCTGGAATATTTTTCCCGTTTTCCTTCTTGAAACATTTCTTACTGTTGACATAGAGAAAAAAATTTCAACAAATTCAAAGACAGTCACTATCTTCTTCAATTTCTTTTTTTTTCTTTTTAGGCTACCCTCTAATCTTTTCACGTATGCCATCATTTCTAGACTCCCGGTCATTCTTTTCATTTTCCCAATTTATCACCATATTTCTTGAAATAGTTTTCTAAGTTTAAATGTATTATTTCTCTTGAATCATTGCCAGCACTGGGTAGAGAGGAAACATTACTTCACGTATGTTGCAGACAGTATCCCTGTTCATCTCACAGCAGCGTGAGAAAATTATCAGTGTGTCTTGTGCTATTTGCTGTACTTTGCATGGAATAACAGATCAGAGGAAGTACCAGAGTGGTTCTGTAGCCTTGGAGTTAGTAAAGTCTTCTCAATTTCCCATGCTTGCCCAGCAAATGTTTAAGTATGTTCTAGTCTTACTGGCATTTTACCAGATTATACCAAGGGATAGAAACGGCAATATAGCATCATGTCATTTGAAGTGTATATATGGCACTTAAATAATATTTCACTTCTTGCCTTGTTTGATGTACTGATTTGCAGAAAAGGCTGATCAGACGAATCCTTCAGATGGCCCAGGAGACAGTCTGTAGTGCTTGGCAGAAATGAGAGATACTAAGCTTTCTGTAGTAGTTTTGGCTAATCATTGCTTTTCTCCCTGTGAAAGGCAAGAGTGTCATATTTGAAAACTGCTTTCTTTAGAGGGAATATACTTTGTTAGTGTGGATTACAGATCGATTTGAGAGAGATAAAATCTTTTTCTATAGCTTCTCAAAGCTGAAATTCATTTCAGATTTTAAAATCTGTTGTTCTACTCTGCATATCATTAAAATACTAACATTCATAAAGTTTCTTTGGAAGTGTTTCTTGTGTGCTGTGTTCCGTGATGTCTAGAATGTCAATTAAATTCTTGAGAAAAATGGTGGAGCAGTGCTAAAATTAATGAACACTGATCTTTCAGACACATTAAGAATCTGTTATAATTATGTGGTACTTCTAATATGTGTGTGGATATAGCTTGCTTCTGTTTGTAATTGTGTCAGCTTCATTCACAATATGCAATACATTTCCACAAATGGATCCCTAGTAATGTTGCTGAATTGGCCTGAGTGCAGACACATGGAAATGAGCATAGGAAGAAGCCAATAAATTTTAAAGCCTTGATTGTCAGCAGCGTACTGTGGGTTTTTTTCTGTGCTGCATATTGATGTGACTAGGGCTCTGCTTGCTTTTGGCTTTCTGTTTTTAAATAAGGTAAAAGTAAAAAAGCTAGCCTTGCTAGCTCTGGTTTGTTTCCAGGTGCCTACCATCAAAACTGGAACCAAACCATTTGATGAGAGTGAGTGGTGGCTGCAACAGAGTCATTCAGATTCTGGCGTATGTTGTCTAAATGTCACTCTGCCCAAATTTTCTTTGAGTGCTTTAGTAGGAACTGCTGCGTCTGTCCTATGTCCCTTCAGAGCATCTCTGAGATGCAGCAGGAAGGAAAAGTAGTGTGGGGTACATGTAGGCTAATGCTTTACCAGAACTGGCTGTTTTCTTGTCTCAGAGCTAAGAAACCTGTGATGTATGCTAAGCTTTGATTGTCTTTATACAAAGGGCTAACATCTCTGATTTAGAAAATAGAAAACGTCATAATCTCCCTCCTGTACAATTGCTTTATTTTGAGTTCATTGATTATTTAATAATATTTCTTTCAGATCTGGAAAGATGGTATTTGGACCAGCAAACCTAGGAGAAGGTGCAATAAGAAACTTCATCACAAAGCATCGTTGTAACTCTTGCTGCAGGAGACTGAAACTTCCTGGTATGCAAAGTAAAGATTAATTTTTAATCTATATATAACTTTTTAACTCCAAGGAAGTGAAGGCCTAGGCATGCTATAAAGACAAGAACTGAAATTTTATTGAGCTGAAAGATTATAGCAGGCACACTCTGTGCAATGGCAGATACGAGAGCATTGCTCTTTTACCTTGCTTTTTTGTCCAGCAACTGTGTAAGAGACTATCAACCTGATGTTAGAATTCAGCACAAAAACTTCTACTCATTTAATTGATTCTATGATTCTATGGTTCTATGAATTGTTTCCTTTATTTGCGTAATGGTAGCTCATTTTTCCAGATTTCACTACAGACAACATCATCAATAGTTTTTAGAATTAGAAAGAGTAATGATCTAAAAATTGACAATGCATTAGCCAGGAAAAAACTCAGTGGAGGTTTTACTGGCTCTGCGTTAGGGTCCAATCCACTACAGCCCTTACTTCTACTTAGCTGGATTGCCTGTTCATTTTAGATTTGATAGAACATGCTTCTGTTTGTTGTGGGGCGGATTTAAAAGACTCAAGGCCAAAATAGGTTGCTGTTCTGTATGAATTTCCACCCACCTATTTCTGCTAGGGGAAAGCTACTTCCTTTCAGTGCCTGTGTGGAGTAATAATTGCTATTCGATTCTGCAACAGAAACTGCAGTGTTATTGGTTTTGATTATTTGTGTCTGTGGCAGCTAGAGATAATAGAGGGGGAAAACCAGCTGAATGAATACAGTCAGGGAAGGTTCATTCATGTCAGCTCACACAATTTTGTGTCCCCCCAGGACTCTCATCCCCCTGGCTGTGATTTGCCCTGCTGCACATTTTCTTCCTCCTGGAAACAGCAAACAGGCTGCCACCAGTCACTGGGTCGGACGCTGCCTGGTGTATACGTGCTTTTCAAACTTTTACTTGGCTGCATCACTGAATTTATTTTCTTGCCATAGATTTGAGAAGAAGTGACTACACTCTGGAAGGAGTTGGTCTGGCCTTCAAAGTAGAAATGGAGAAAAGCACCAGAGGAACTGATGATGCGGATGAACCTTTGGAGTACAACACACGGCTGTGAAGCGGTGGCTGTGAGCAGAGCCCGTATGTTTCCTTGTTCAAAAACCTGCCCCTTATCACTGCCACGGGTCAGTCCAAAAGAACAGAACACAGGTGTCTGAGTGCAGTATCTGTCTGTCCTCAACAGTCCGATAGGCAAGCAGTAGAAAAAAAAAAATCTTTCTTTACTCCCACTCTGTGCACTTGTGCTGGTCTTTCTCATACAGTTCAGTAAATTGCCAGGAGCAGGTCACCCCTTAGCTGGATGAGCTGTTTCATCAGTGCCTTTTTTTTTTTAATGTAGATTATGGTTCCAAACTGTGCTTTATTAGGAAGATGACTGTGACAAGCATATTTCCAAAGGGCAGTGATTTGATGTTTCTCTCTCTGCTCTTTAGTAAATAACTGAATGTATACACACGTGCAAATCACTCATTTTCAGAGGCAGAGACCACTCAGCACTATGCTCACTTTTCCCTGGGCATAGGAGGCTGTCCAGGAAATTGCAGAAATATTACTTTCTCTTTATTGTTGATTTTGATGGAGAGACAAACCAAGAATTTATGAGTAATGGATTAGTGGTTTAAATAATAGTCACTGATATAGCAGGTAGACTGAAAAATTTTGTGGGAACTTCGCCTTGAATTCTTTTCACATACCAAGAACAAGTTGAACAATGAGGGTTAGATTATTTGACCCACATTTTGAGTTGATGAAATAGATACATCTTTAATGCAAACATAAAGAATAACCTTAAACATGATTCAACTTTTAGCCAGGACCCACCTTCCTTTATACTATTTTAGCTTCAGAATATTTTAAAGTCATAATTGGCAACAAAGATTTTAGAAGTCACAAAGATTAGTATGTTCGGTTTGGTATTTATCTTCTTGTTGTCAATGTCAGGCTGTAGGTAGGAGTTTTGTCTAACAGTGGTGCAATTATATGTATGCTTTTGCAGCGTCTGCATCTGTTTATTGATGTAATCTGATTTCAGTAGTTCACAGAACGCAAAAATCCATTATGTGCAATATGATTTTTCTAGAATAAAGATTGAAATGAAATACTCAGCAGAAATATCTCTGATATGACTAGTGTTGAATTACAGCTCACATCTATTAAAGCAACTTTGTACTTTTGTATTAAGTAGAAATACCTAATGTTGAAATGTAAGTTAACAGAAAACTTTATACTTGAATAAGAAACAAAATCATATTTCCACCACAGCTGGTAGTAACTTTTAATGCCTGATTAGGGCTCTTACGGTCTATCATTCGTTTGGTATATTTAGAAAATGTCTATGTCCACATAGGAATTAGAATTTCCCAGTTTTTATGTTGTGTATGATACTGATGATGGCATTGAAGTAATCAGTGACGCTATGTTCAGCTGCAATGCTTTCAGTTCCTAAGAGGATCTTGAAGAGATTCTTCTTGCTTTTTATCTTCTTAAAAATAGTTTTCTAAGATTATTTTTGCAGAAAACCCTCACCTTTCTCCCTATTAGATTATACTATTAATTTTGCAAAAAATGTACTTCAGATTTTTTGGAAGCAATTCAATGTATCAGAAGGCTTAACTTGTCTGTGAAAGAGATTGTTTAACTGCGTCTCTACACAATGAGGGTGGATTTTGATCCCTTTCCTGGTAAGGTAGTAGTTCTTTCAGTGATTATCATCTTAAAATTTGGCGTTAGGGAGGTATGTGCTTACATGCATACATGTGTACTTTAAAGACAGAACTTTCTCTAAAGGATCTCTAACAGTTAGAATGCCTTTAAATTTAGTTAAGTTAAATGATACATAAATATGTCTTTAAAGCCAAGGACAATTTAAGTCCTGCAGTCCAACAGTCCTGCTGTTGTTTTCCTCAATCATTGCCATGAATTCTGAACCCATACATATTAGACACAAAAAGTAAACTCCACAGTAGGCTGGGCCTGAGTACATTTTGTTTCTTTCTAAGTTTTGAAAACACGCACAAGTCATACTTCATATAATCTTTTCTTGACAACCCTCTTGTTGCCTTCAAGAGTGAGTGGCTTCTGCATTCATAGCAATACTTGCGAGAATTCTTACAGTATATGGCTCAGTGTAGATTCTTCTTGTTATTGGGGATCTTTGCAAAATACTAATCTGTGTTAAATTATAGTTGATATAAACATGTTTGTTATTTAATTTTGCTCACTGTGAAGTATTAATGTGATAAAACAAGAAAAGCAGGTATTTGAAATTGTTCCATTATATACTTGTATCCTAGCACTAATTTTCCCATGCGTGGAGACACTAAATTGAAAAATTCCAGTGATTCTGCTGGTTAATTAATTTTGCTTTGCCTTTCTTTTTGCACTTTTTTGGGAGTGCTGATTCACATCTCACTAAACTGTAAATTTGGGTATTTGGGTAGCACTTTCTCTCCGCAACTTTGTCATCGTTCAGTAATAAATTATAATGAAAATAATTTGAAAAAATTATTTTTATTTCTTTTGAGTCCTCAGTGTTTTTCTTTCTATAAATTCTGTACATTCTTTGAATTGTCTTTTGATGTCTAAATACTGAACTCAGATTGAAGGCCATGCCCATTGAAAAAATGAAAAAAGCCCAGTGGCCTTTAACAGGAACAGCAATAAAGCCCCATATCAAAACGATGGTGCGTGTTTAATGAAAGATATGCAGGACAGGGTTCTTTCTCTAGCTGCTTGACAACTTGTGTGGAAGAGGAAATCTTGCGTGTCAAACTGCAGGGTTTCAATGTTTGTTTTTGCTTAAAAGCACATTCAGGAATTTATTTTATACTTCTTTTGGGTTCAGGAAAAAAAGTCCTGCTTATTTTGCTCAAATAAATCAGGCAGTAAAATTCTGAAAAAAAAAAAAAAATTGAAACCAAAGTATTTATAAACTCACATTATAATATGAGCTTAAAAGAAGCTTACTTAGGAATTCACTTGATATTACTCAAAGCAGAATGTGTTTCTGGCAGCTACTGCATTGGATATGCAGCTTAAACATATGAAAAATATTCAGAAATGGCAAACCTCATTCTCAGGAAGGCTTTTTTTCATGTCTTTTATTGATACTTGTGGTTTGATCAGGGTTATTCATTTATTGTTAGTGCAATAAAGACAGAAGGGATGTTACATCTATATTTTCTAGAAACGGATTTGTATTTGTTGTGGTTTTGTCAACCTAGTTCATACTTCTTCAAAAGAATAAAAACACATTTTCAAAATGTTTCTGTTCTTGATGGGTGTAGAATGAAATAATATGTTTCCAAGCACTAAGGGAAACAGGTGAAAGTAACACAGTAAAATAATGCAGTTATTTTTATTTTTAATCTCAAGGTAATAAAGAGGTATTAATTCTGTATTTATCATGTGGTTTCCCAGTCTCCTTTTGTTATAATGGTGTAGTAGCATTAGTTTCCATTCTTGTCATCAATATGCATGCAGCAAGAATATTTCTACACCTGTCCCATTAGTAAAAATTTCTTTTTACAGAAGCAGAAAGTAGATACTTCGTGAGATGTTTTATTTATTTATTAGATCTTAATGTATTAGATGTTCAATTAACTTTGGATTTTTTTTGAGATGCATGCTCAATTCTTAGATAACTTGGTAGTAAGTAAACCAAATCACTGTTGCAGATTTAATAAATTTAAGATTTAAGAAAAATAAATATAATCACTTTGGTATTTTTGACTCTAGTTCTAGGTCTGAGATGTAAAAAGCCTGTACAGCCACTAGTGTAAACAAGGAGCTGGTATAAATGAATGATGTTCCATTGACATTCATTGTCAAGTGTGTTATTTTATATCAGCTACCTTTTATATCTGTACTCCATTCTTAGGATGTTGATGCCAGTCACTTTTTATTTGAAAAAGCGATCCCAGAAATAAAGAAAAGCCTGTCTGGAGTAACCCAGGCCTTCACAACTGTGATCACACCAGAGTTGTCAGCCCTTTCCTGTTGCTAGACCTTTTGCAAGACCTGTTAACTGCTTTTCAGCTTTTCTTTACTGTATTTGTTATATCTTGTATTATTCTGGAACACAATTTGATCCCCTAATTTATGGTAACTGTTGCTGGGGAAGACAAATTCAAATTAAAGCCAAGCAAAAGCTATTTTCCTCTTTGATACTGAAGAGTGTGTAAACAGCTGCAATACTCTGTTTGTTTACCTACATGGCATTAATTTGGTTTGCAGGCATAGAGCAGATAAACCTAGTGTTTTAAAATAGACTGAGTCCATTTAGATCTTGGTGTTCAGTTATAATAAGGTGCTGAAGATTAAAGAAGAAAAATCAGAGAAAAGTCTTGCAGAAAAACAGTGACTTTGTTGGCTAAAGCAAGTCTGGCTGTGTTCTTTGTGTCAGGGATTTAGGTAGATGGCTAAAACCTCCGTTTTCTCAGGTTGTCATTGAACGAATGTGATTTGAGTTTTGACGCTGTGCAGGCCCATGGCAGGCAGAACAGAGGAAGAGATAAAAGAGGAGGAGGAGAGAGAGGAGGAAGAGGAGGGGAGATTGAGGCGCAGAGAGCGGTTTCTGACTTGTGAGCCTCTATTCTGCTGTTTTTCCTGACTGAACTCTCATCCGCAGAGGTCCTGCCAATGTCACCTTGTTTCTATAGTATGAAACAGGATCTACTAAAACATAGAGTATTTGTGTGTACCATGCATCCCAGGTGGCCTGGTTTCAACACAAAATTGTCTCACCTGAAAAAAAGATGAAAAAAAGAGATGCTTCTCCTCATCTGACCCTTGCTATGTATTTTGAAGTATTACTTGACCTCTGAAAATGTCTGAGCAGCAAACTATCATGTCACATGAGCTAAGACAAACTACTCCACTAAATCAAGACTGAGGTTTAACCTCACAGTACTCTGGAGAGTAAAATTCAGGCAGACTGTGAGATCCTACCAGGAAATGAGAAGAATATTCAATTTCAGATAACCTCTGTGGAGCAGCTTGTATTAGCAGCTAGCCTTGTATAACCATCTTCCACAACACAGAGAATGGATTTCAGCTGAGATGACCAGTAAACGGAATATAAGCACTGAGATTAAACTCAAGCTGTATAGGTTGCCCCAAAACAAACCAGGAGCTGGCCTCATCTAAACCTACAGCACAGTGAAATTGTTGGATCCAGCTGAGTTTAACTGATTGTTGGACAAAATGAAAGTAGAAGGTGACCATAGGTTATACCAGACTGCACCCACCTAGGGTGGCAACCCCCTCAAATTAGGCTTGTAGCTGAGATTAAATACCCATAATGCACAGAAGAAGAGATGTCTCTGACCACTCTCAATCTTTGAGGAGCACAAAAGGGCTGGGGTTTACCTATGAGGATCCTTAGCAGAGTATATAGAGGCAGAATATGGCCACAAGATAGTGAAGAGAGAAGATGGATCTCAGGTATTTTCTATAGATCAAATTAACAGACTNCACAGAGAATGGATTTCAGCTGAGATGACCAGTAAACGGAATATAAGCACTGAGATTAAACTCAAGCTGTATAGGTTGCCCCAAAACAAACCAGGAGCTGGCCTCATCTAAACCTACAGCACAGTGAAATTGTTGGATCCAGCTGAGTTTAACTGATTGTTGGACAAAATGAAAGTAGAAGGTGACCATAGGTTATACCAGACTGCACCCACCTAGGGTGGCAACCCCCTCAAATTAGGCTTGTAGCTGAGATTAAATACCCATAATGCACAGAAGAAGAGATGTCTCTGACCACTCTCAATCTTTGAGGAGCACAAAAGGGCTGGGGTTTACCTATGAGGATCCTTAGCAGAGTATATAGAGGCAGAATATGGCCACAAGATAGTGAAGAGAGAAGATGGATCTCAGGTATCTTCTATAGATCAAATTAACAGACTAGGGAAAGGAGACATAATCTTAGAGGTCCCTATTGCAACTGACCAAGGAGAGCAAGGAAGGTCCGAGGTGGTCTTCAAAGACCCAATAACAGCAAATGAAAGAGATAGCCATAAATTACCCCTGTGCTACTAACTGGATTTAAGGTTTGTGTCAAGTGACCCTAAGGAAGTGTGGCCTGGATTAACTTCAGATGACCTTTGGGCACCAAAGGAGGCCAGGATGACCTCAAATGATGATTTGAGGTAACTAATTGGAATTAAGGTTGGTCTCAGATGACTCCTGTGCATGTTAATTGGTTTTGAATTTGACTTCGAACAACTTGTGGAACAAAAGCAAGGGCCAGGGTGATCCCAGGCAATTTGTTGGGTTTTAAGATGACCTTCAATGACACCAGGCATCAAATGAAAGCAGCACTGACCTCAGATGACCCCCAAGCAAATCACTGAATATCATGTTGTCCTCAAGTCACCCCTTTTAGCTAATTTGCGAGCATGTTGACCTCAGATGAGCCTTGGGGCTTGAACAAGGGCCAATTGGACCTCAAGTGACCCCCATAAGTAATGAGAACTCATGTTTACCTGAACTGACCTCTGCCACAACCATGAGATCCTGCAGTGAAAGCTGCATCTCAGATGACCTCAGACAGGAAATAAGGACTGTGATCGACCTCTAATGATCCCTTGGCATCAAATGAGGATCAGGTTGACCTCAAATGACAAACGAAGCAATTAACTGGATCTCAGGTTTACCTTAAATCACCTCTAGGCACTGAACAAAGGCTACACTGACCTCACATGAACTCTTACCAGTCTCTCTGGTTGACCTCAAATGAACCCTGGCTGCTTAATTGGATCTCAAGCTGATATAAATGGTTGCCCCTCCTCCAAATGAGAACAGTGTTGACCTTAAAGGACCCCTGTGGAGGTAATTGGATGTCAAGTTGACCTCAGACGATCCTGGGCTCCAAACAAGAGCCTAGTTGACCTCAAACAACATCTTGCATATACCTGGGTCTCATGATGATATAAGATGATCCCACCCTGGACAGGTTAATTGGTCCTCAGGTTTACCTCAGATGACCTTATGGCAGTTATTTAGCCCTCCAGTTGACCTCAGTTGACCTTCCTGGGTAGCTATGGTGACCTCCAGTGATCACGGGCAGGTTAATTAATGCTCATGTTAACCACAAATGACCCCAAGCAAATACTTGAATCTCATGTTCGTCTCAGATGTCACTTAAAGTCTCTAACTGTATCTCAAGTTGATTTGAAATGACCCCTAAAAGGAAATGGGGGCTGATGTGGCCCCCAAATAGGTAAGTGGGTCTCATGTTGATGTCAAATGACCCCAGGTTGCAAAAGCAGACCTCTTTGACCTGAAATGACTTCTAGGCAGACTAAACGGATCTCTGGTTTGCTTCAAATGACTCCTTGGCAGCACACAAGGACTTCACTGATCTTCACAGATGACCCCTGGACAAAATATATGGACTTTTTTCACCTTGAATTGATGTAAGATAGACCTAAGATTATCCCAGTGAAATTTGCTGTATTTAAATTAGACTTTAAATGACCTGCTAGGCAGGAAATAATGGCTGTGGTTGACCTTGCATTACTTCTTGCATAGATAATTGGCTCTGAGGCTGACCTGAAATGACCCTGGGTTAGGCAATGAGAGCTGGCTGACCTTGAATAACCTCAATGCAGCTAATTGCTTCTCACATTGACCTCAGATGATCTCTGGAGAGCAAATGACAGCCAGGACTGTCCTTAACTCATATAAACATAGATTAGCTCAGTTTGTAAGTGTCCTCTGAAGTTCATCTAGTCTAACTCTCTGCACAAAGCTGTTCCAATTAGATCATGTTGCTTGTGCCCTTTCCTAGGTAAATTTTGCTTTTTTCCAACAAAGGAGATTTCACAACTTTTCTTGACTACCTGTTCCAATATTTAATCACTCTTGCTTTTTTCTTTAAACAAGATTACCGTGTATCTAATTTTAATTTTCTTTGTTGCAACCTGTGTCCACTAGTCCACTGCACCTCTTGCTGTGGGCCTACTAGAAGACTCTGCCTAAACTTTCTGCTGGCTTCCCTCCTGTCTGTTAATGTGTTTCTTGCTGCCAATAACTCTGATTGATTGCTAGTCAATGCTGCAGTGACGAGGCAGGTCTGATATCAAGCCATGAAATAGAGGCTGCAGATCTGGGTGTAATAAGACATGGAGCAGGTGCAGGCAAAAAGCAGGCTTGAGGGTCTCAGCTCCCAAGAGAAGACACAAGGTCCCCCAAAAGGCCCTTTGCCACATAGCTCTTTCTACAGTGATCTTATCCCAGGTTACAGCCAAACTGTGTCAGAGCAGATGCAGCTTAACTACTACCAGTGAGGGGAAGACACCACAGGGCCTGCTGGTGCACTGAGGGCCCTGACACCCTTTTTACCACAACGGCACTTTGTTAACTCCTGTTAGCTTTTTTACTCACTAAAAATGTAGAATTGTAAGCCCCGTTTTCACTAAACCCATCAGACCCTTTTCTGCAAAGCTGCTTCTCATCCAGCTGGCCTTCAGCCTGTACAGCTCCATGGAGTTAGTCCATCCCATGTTCGGGCCTTTGCCTTTGCTTTTGTCACACTTCGGAATGTTCCTGCTGGCCCACTTGTTTTCCAGCCTGTCTGTGTCTGTCAAATAGCTGATGCGTCAACTACTTACCTCAATTTGTTATCCTACATTAACTTGCTAAGAGCACACTCTGTCCAATCGTGTCAGTCGTCTACCTATAATTTTACTTAATTTTTGCTAGACTTCCTAACAGCTTTTGGTGCCAACTTACCTGTTTACCCAGCGATGTGAGCTGAGGGCCTGTGGTTGGGCCTGGAACCTGTGGACATGAGGCAAACTGGAGCTATGGATAACTTCAAACAACAGCTGAGTGGCAAAAAAGGTGAGTTATTTTCTGCAAAAGACCGCAGCGCATCAAACCGAGGACAGTAGTTTACTTCAAGTGATCTCTGATCAACTAAACATGGGCAGCACTTAAACTGAAAGAATCTCTCACTGATGAATTGGTGTAATATTTGAGCTCCTTTGTGTATCATATTTAAGAGGAGAGCAGGAAGAGAGAGCTCATACTGGATGTGAACCCCAGGCTGCACTCAGTCTCAGGTAACTGCTTCATACAAAAAAGAGAAAATCTTTCCATGTCCATGGTTCTTGTTCAAGACAGTGCAGTTGTGCTTGACTGCTGTTAACTGCTCTGTATACAGATGTGGCAGGATCTGATCTGTGTTAATCCCCAATAGCAAACTGTATCTGACAGTAGCTGCCCTTCACTGGTAGCTGTGAGGAAAACTGTATCAGTATGTTGATTCAGAGAACATCAGATCACAGAATTTGTCAGTGTCTTGTCTCCACCAATCTCCTCAGCAGAAGACTGAGGTAGTATTTGTCCTGAATATATCTTTAAGCATGAAATTCTTCATTTACTTAATTTCATTTACGTCCACTACCAAACTGTAGCTCAGTTGTTAACCTTAGATAATCCCTCAGCAGCATATGTAGTAGATAGATTGCTATCTGTTGCATCTGACTGGCAGTCTGGAACAGTAGTTAAATTATGTTTACTTAATTATGAAGTTTTGGGCAGGTGAGTTTACTAGTATGTCTACATATGAAAATAGGGCAGCAATTGCCCTGTTTGGGGCTTACACATATTTCTTGCGTATCATTAATATTTGGACATCCTGGTTCAGTGAATTGGGTCAGCAATCGAGATTCATTGACCTTTGAGCTGTAAACTAGGCAGGCGTTGACCTCCAGCTACTCAGCACTGGCCTCAGATGACCTCAGAAGGTCCAGTGAGAAAAGTCTGTGGGACTTTATGCGATCACTGTAAAGGTGGCTAGTGATAGTTTACTTCAGCTAAACTGAATGTAAGTATTAATTTTCACTAGTGTTTCCTGAGTAGCAAATTGGAACTGTAATTGAGCTTTGGACTCATGAACCCTGAGCCCAAATGTGAAACACAGAACAGTATTTAATTTCACATTGTCCCTGAATAATTAACTGAAGGAGTAATTGACCTAAGTCCTTTGAATTGGAGAAGTAAATGACCTTGTTTCATCCTAAGCAGCAAAACAGTGCAGTGACCCAACTGTCATCTGCATCCGTAGTTAACCTCACTTGACTCCATTACAAAAGGTAGTGGCAGGATATGATCTCAATTAATCCCTCTTCTCTCGCATCTGACTTTTGAGATTTAAATCAGGGCAACATGTTAAAAGTTAATGACATCTGAACAGCAGAGGCTGACAGCTACCCCAGGAGACTTTGAGCATCAAAGCATGTTGGAGGTTAACCTCAGCTTTCTACTGATTAGGACATATAGTCTGCAAGTGACTTCTTATGAACATGAATAGGAAGCTGGACCAGGCAGCTGCAATTCCTGCAGTCATCTGCTAACAGCTCTGTGGTGGGCTGTCTGATGATTAGCATGTGGAATCCCTGTCCTATTCTAGTATCTCACTGCAGCTGCAAACTCAACATTTCAATCTTCTGAACTGAAGATTCTCAAAATGTCATTCATAGTTCTGTGTTACGCATTAAAGACATAACTTACACAATTCTTGGTAAAAATCAGGCCTAAAGGAAGCCCACGCATTTGCCCTTGTCTTCAGTGGAGCCAGGATTTAAACGCAGACTTCAGTGACCAAGTATCGTGCCTGTCTACCTAACCATCTAATCCTCTCTCTGAACCTGTCCCTCTATTTTCCTCTCACCTAACACCCTCTTGGATGCATAGCTTTTGAGTGCTATGAGAACTTCTGAAATGCAAAATTACTTTTATTCTGAAGAAAGAATTCCCAGTGAAGATGCAATAATATCTAAACTAGCGTATCTTATTCTGACCATCCTACAGTGTGAAAGAATCTGAATAATTTTATGTTTAAATCCCTCTAATAGTTCGTGTCTAATACAGACTTCAGAATCCAGACTAAACCTTAATGTATTAATATTCTACTAGGTTTCCTACCAAGCCAGACATGAAATTAACTTAATATTTGAGTGATGGAAGCATTTGCTGTGAAGTTCTGCACCTTCTACTTGGAGCAGTGAATACTCTCCATCAGGTAGATTCCTCAGAAGTAAATACAACATGAGTATTTCTGTTAGGATCACTGAGGTGGCCTATTTCTTGGTCTTTTGATTACACAGCAGGACTGGACTCTGTGATCCAGCCTGCACAGGTGCCAGTGATCAACTTTTGTCAGCTGACACTGACCCTCTTAGCTTGTGTGAACTTAAAAGATTCTCTGGATTGTTTTGATTTCAAGATTAATCAACCTAACAAAATTTTTCTGACCGCTGCACATTCTACATGAGTAAAAATGGTCTTATAGTAATAGATCTGTGCCACAGAAAATCTCAGATAGCATCATCAAAGATACTGTCTTTTGCTGCTCCTTCACCATTCATCTACAGAACCTGGACGCATTCCAAGTGTCCAAGTGCTACAAATATGACAGATTATATGAGCCAGAAAGGACATTAACGGTGCAATCACAATATGCAAAATGTGAAGTATTCCATATTTCAAAGAACATCAGCACCAGCTTCATCCTGACTTACATTTGTTACCTTGCTTTGTGTCAGAAATGGAAATGCTTTTATGACTTGCATTCCACAGTATACCAAATACTTTGCCAGATGCCTGCCTTGCATTGTGTGATGTGCTTTCACTTGGACAGAAAGAAAACTTTCTACTTTAAGTCCCATTAGAAACTCGAACTCTCATAATGTATTTGGCTAATCCCTCCGTGGATGCTTAATGTTTCCTTTGCTGTAATAAACTTTGAACTTACGGAACACCAACCATGTGTCCCAGGTGATTCCAGCGTACTGTGATAGAATATAAATGTGTAGCCACTGGAAAAGACTTAAGGTCAAAATTGGAAGAATATGCCTCTCCCCAAGTTAGACAATTATCCCTCCTCACACACATCATCAACTCTTGTAGTTACTTTACTCATACAAGAATATCACGATCATAGGGCATAGATCGAATTACTTTCACCGCAAATGTACCTGTACAGAAAGGCCTATTAAAGTGCACTAGCGTGTGTGGTGGTGTGTGAAGGGAAGAGTTTGGTAAGGGTTGGGATAGAAGACTTGTGTTCCCTTCGTGGGCAGAGCTAAGGTGATGGGGTTTGACTGGAAGTATGCCAGACTTGTTTTCTTCAGTTAGTGAAATCCTAACATAGAATAGGTATTGATCTAAAATTAATAGACTTTCTGGAGAGCTACATAGAGCTCTGATGTTCAAATCAAATTTCTGTAGACACATCTATATTACTATCCTTTAAGTAAATAATAGATCATTATGAAACAAATTGGATAGGCTAAGTATCAGTACAGAATGGATTTGCTGTCTTTTTCCTCTGCACAAATGTGTACACTAATTGGAAACCTTAGGGATCCCAAGAGAGAAGTCAGACAGCTGGCTGTTTACCCTCTGTGTGCCAGCAAATTTCACATAATTACTTTCACCTACCTACATTCTTGCTTCCATGTAATTAATATAACAAACACAATTATTTATGTGAATAAGGATGAAATCATGCTTTTTGTGGCCTGTAAAAGTAACATTGTTGGTCCAGATCCACGGAAGCACTGAAGACACTAATATAAGAACAGTTTCAAGTTTTGTACTTCTTTCAATCAATTGTGTTTGATTGCTAGGAGGTAGAACTGGAAACCGTCATGTCAGGGATGCACAATTTTAATTACTGGACAGCCACTGAACATTTTGATTTAATACCATTGACTGCCGTTAGGCAGGCGCCAGGCTTTATTTTTCTAAGGGCATGGCACTTTCACAATAAAAGGCTTACTTTTGCATTATGTCGTAGTTAATGGGATATATTTTTCAAGCCTCTTCTAGTCTTTGATCCTATAGCCTCCCTTAACAAGCACAGAAATTCAACGCCAGCCTCCTTCACTTCAGTCTCAGACTACTACTCTTACCCATTGTCTTCATTTCACATGGTTCATCCTACCATTCCTCACCTTCTGCTCTTTATCATGCACTCTTATCTTGGTGTTCTGGAGCAGGATCTAACCGAAGGCCTCCTTTTAGGAGTCTTTCTCATACACCACTCTCCTTTTACATACTTCAGCAACTCTGGCCTCACAATTCAACCTGTGCCCATTAGCTTTCATTCCCTTATCTATCCCACTACCTCCCTGTCATGGTATCCCGTCCTTGATCTTATCTGCATGGCTGAGCCATGGCCTCAGTCGTGATACTTTGGGCTGGCCACCAAAACAGTGGGCAATTTCTGCCTCACCTTGGGAACATGTACTCAAAACAACAAACACATGAGAAAGCTTCTGCTGTGTTTGCTGCTCTAAGGTGTTTGTTTGAATGCAAACACAAGGATGTTTCCTCTTCCTTCATAGAATTCTAGACTACTGCATTTTTATACATGGGCTGAAACCTCTATGGCTCTTTTGGGAAGCAAGCTGAAACTTTTTACCACTGTAATAACATATTAGCTCTTTGCTCAACAGCTCATTTTGCTAGAAAGCCATACGAAAGGTTTTGTAGCCAGAAATTGACCCCCATGATGTTCAGGACTGAAAAAAGTGAATGGAAATCTTAGCAGGCAGCGTGATTTCCTTTGTGTCTTCTGGCCCCTAGCTTGAGATTTGTCTTCTCGGATGTTTCACTGGGATTGGTGTCTTCAAGTCAATACCTGCTGTAAGTGCTATTACTCTCATTACAAGGAGCTCATTACTATTTTCTTGAGCAAGCTGAACCTTAACTCTCTCTCAGGGGCAGTGGCAGAATGATCTACTGGCTCCTGTGAAACAGAATCATTTAATATAGGCAAAACCCCCACCTCTAATCAGCATTCCAAGTGTGATCAAAATATTAAACAGCACATGCATGTGTTAATTGGGCAGATATCAAGCAACCTCTCTGTGTCCTTCATGGAACAGTGTGTCTCAGAGTCCTTACTACAAGGAGGTCTGCCTATGTGACTTTGTCTTTGTTGAACCACTTAAACCTGAAAAGAATAGCGCACACAGTTCCTACCAGGGCATGAAGGTAACCTTCACTCCCCAGGAAACCTGCTTTAATTAGTGAAGCAGACACGCTAGTAATACACAGTGGAACACCTCTACGTCAATATTTTCATGAGCCTTCCACGTGCTTGGTTGCCACATCTTATTGCTCCTTTCTTTGTCGTCTTTCTTACTCTAAACTTGTTACACATAAGACTTAAGGACCAAGCTGGGTTCTTCATGCATGTAAAACAGGAGTAATACATAATGATTTTTGTTTCCTGCTGAAAACTAGTAAAAATCTGTGATGTGCTCTTCACCACAGACTGCATTTCAATGCTGGAGAAGGCAATTCATACACTCAGACATTTGTAATAATAGAAAGTGAATAAATTGTTTTCTGTTGGTATCTCTGTTCTTTGAGGACAGGCAAAAGAAGCAGCCATCTGTTGAAAAAATACGAAGAGTAAACAAGCGCATTTTCAAGCAGAAACAAGTACTGTTATTCGACAATGCCTGTTGATTTGCTTTGTGTTTATTTGGGTGCTAAAACATTTTGTTCTTTTTTTTAGGGTCAGGCACATAATTTGCACAGCAGTCGCACTTCACTTCCCAATACTGCTGCTTATGTGAGATTGGGCTTGAACTATGAGAAACCTGCATTACTTTTTTGCAAAGCTCGTATCCAGTAGCTTCTTGGCCCACATCTACCCTGCACTGTTTACATAACCAATTACTCCAATATCATAAGTTTGGATTTTTGTTGTTCTCTTATAAATAAGTGGACTCAATGGCACACATAAAAAAAGTAAAAAAAAAAAAAGAAAAAAGTAAAGAAGAAACAACAACAACAAAATTCTGTCACAGAGGTTTTTGGAGATTGTCATGCCTGTTGTTAGGAAATCAGATTATAAACTGCAAAATCTGCACCTATGTTTTGTGGCATTCACTTTTGTGTACAAAACCCTTCCTCACAGACCAGTCCACCCACCTGCCTGAGAACAGCAAGGGAGTTTGTGGTCCAAGGGCTTGTACCGCAACGGTGGAAAGGGAAATACGAGCTTACAAAGAGATTTCTCCCCTCTTATTCTCAAAGAACTGAAACAAAGGGTACAGCAATAACATGTAATTGCAGCATGCAGGGTCCACAACATGGAAGAAATTATAGACAGTGCTGGTGCCAACTTTCTTGTTAAAATTTGACAGATTTTTAAAAATACAATTTCCATTAGCAAGCATCTGTGTTAGTCAAACCCTGCCCCCAAACAGAAAGCCCAAAACCACCGCCCCTCCCCAAGACTCAAAACTACTACAAAAGTAAAAGTCTTTATGGATGTTCACTATCCAATTCAGGAAAAGACAAAAATGTATGGAAATGAAATAATAAATAACAAGAAAGCAGAGTGAACGGAAAGAAGAAAACAAAAGTTCTTCTATTTCTAGTCTTACAACTTCAGGAAGCGCAGTCTTGCATTTACCTACCTCCACCTGAACCCAAACCCTTCTTGTTCTGTAAGCCTGTTATTTCATTCAGCTGCATGCTAAGGTAAGTCTTTTGAAGCAGTGATATAATTACTGCAATGGTGTAAGGAATCAGGTACTTGTGTTTTCAGATGAATTTACTGTAGCAACTTTCAAGGTAAGGCTATAGGTTTTTGGAGTAGCTGAAACTTATTGCTTCTTTAATAAGCTCTGAAATGTGATGCATAATAAAAAAATAAATAAATCACTTATAAATAGCAGCTTGTGGTGTGAAAAGCTGTTTTCCTTTTTTCCACATCTGCATCTCATACTAAAGCATATATGAAGTTGAGGATTCAGACACAGCAGTTAAGTTTAGATGCCCTATGAGGACAGACCTGTAGATTGAATCTAGCCTGAGATCCCAGGTGAACAGAGCTTTTGACAGGCTTCTTGATTTTGGTAGCATCTCCAGGGCCCTCTGACTGTCATAGCTTAGCAGCTGCCTTGCAGTAATTCTTGGTATTTGGAATAATTACATCCTTTTCCTCTCCTTGGAAGAGCAGAACTGGTGTTCCCTTCACCTGCAGATTGCAAAATGGCTTATAGAGCTGCAGGAAGCCTGTTCTAAATATTGTCAGTTACCTCAATTTTCCAAGCTCAAGCTTGTGCAAAAATGTTTTCTGTGCATGGTGCTCTCTGTAGCAGTCTAATGAATACGGAGAGAGCTCTATATGCTCACTTCTTGCTATAAATATCTGCTGTTTATTAGATACTCTGTTCTACTTAGTTTTCTCTTTTGAATTTGCAATTGCATGCATTTTATTTCATTGCCTAGTGGAAAGTCCAAAAATGCAGACATTAACTGGTTATTTCTGGCAGTGTGCCCTCTGCTCAAATAATGAAGCGCAAGGAGTAATATCCTTTCATCTTCGCTTGCTGTTCTAGGCCATGCTGAACTGGAACATACCAGTAAAGAGAAAGACTCTTTCTCTTCCATCCCAGTCCTGAATTCCAGTCCCCACCTAGATAGTGAACTCAGGTTAGTAAGAAGGACGGATTAAAGCACCAAGCTCCCATGCTGACTCAATGAAAGCTTTTCTTTGAACTTCTCCATTATCTGAACAGCTCTGTTAACCAAACCTATTATCCTTCCCCCTTGGTTTTCAAGTTGAGAAAGGAAAAGCAACTTCCTTAATGGCCCACAGATTGATGATTAACATTTTACATGTCCCTGCTGGTGAGTAAAAGAACTGCTTTGTGGACAGTGAAAATGCCAGGGAGAAGGAAGCGGGAGTCAACTTATGTTATTAAGTTGTACTGCTTCATTAATCACAATCCTTTTTTATTGCATTGCTCAAAGCCAAATCCATTCTACTTCTCGGGAATGAGTTAGATCAAAACCAAGTGCTCTTAATGCACCTTTGACATCTGGCCTAGCAGCTGGCTATCTGCTAATATTGCTCTTAAGAAATGTCAGGAGCCACATTTACTGTGACGATTCTAGCCCTTCTGATTTAAGCTACTGTAGAGGGCAATGAATTACCTTAAAGGAGCTCCTCTGGAAAGCCCTAAGTTTTATTCTGGACCCCTGCCAGCCTCACTACTTCATGAGTATGAACAATCAGACAATTGAACTGATTTGACTTTGCCACTCCTGGAGTTTCATTGGCTTTAACCTTGGGATGTAACGATGGTAATGCCATGCTAAGTGCCTCTCCTACCAGGGGGAATAGGGTTTGTCCGCTCAAGTAGGGCACCCATTCTTGTTAGCTGAAAACTGCACTGATTTGCCATGAGAGGGGAAATAGATTGAGCATGATTAATACCACTTTGAATGCAGCTTATTTTCTTTCAAGGCTTTTGAAGGTGGGAAGTACCCAGATTTATTTATTTCTTGTTTAATTGTAAGCTCATTACTAAACAAGGCTGGGCTTAGGGGTTTTTTTCCTCCCTGAGAAATTCTTTGATATCTACTAAAGGCTCAAAAACATCAGCCTAAAAACCTTGTACCCTCCTGTCTCCAGGCAGAGCAATGATGACTTGGTTTGATTATGGGCTGCATTAAATATGGAGTCAATTGTTCCTCTCTGATGAGGGTACTGTGAGAGGAGAATTTTCTTTTCCTAGCAGTGGAAGGTAAAGAAATAAGAGCCGGTCAGTGAAACTTTCAATTCTACATCAGGGAGGACACAATACGGAGTCCTCAGCTTTCCAGAAGCTACGTTGCCTACTTTCTTTCTTAATTATTTTCCAGTGCCCTCTCACGTTGTTATCTGCTTCTGACTCTCTGATTTGGAGAGAAGCTGGGAGTTGAAGACAAAACTGAACAGCAGTTTAACAGTCTTTATGACAACAGTCCTTCTCAGAGTGAAAGTTTTGACAGCCATCAAGGTTGTCCACAGATGTTGTGGTCAAAAGAGGCTCTTCTGTTCAGACCAACAGAAACCAGACACTCCTCTCCAACATTGCCCAAGTTATTGAGCAGGAACTACTGTGTTTGCTGGGGCCTCTGCAGTGACCCTGTATGCTCTAGGAGGAGTCTTTCTTGTCATATTGCAACCTAAAAGCTTTAATTGATATTTCCTAGCAAATCTCAGTGTAAGTGATGATGTGGGCTTTGAATAATGCTTCAGCCTGTGAACCATGTGTTGTAGGGACCAGCACGCATTCACTGCTACCATTCCCACAATCAGTAACACCCAGCAAGGGGACAGGGTGGATGCTGGTGACCTGTGAGACCCTAAATGCCTGCAGCTGTCTTCACCAGAGGGTGAACCCCAGAGATATAATTCTTACATTACAGTTAAAGAGAGGAAAGAAAGATCCTTTGGGACAAATTTGTCTGAAAAAGTGGTCCATCTTTGCCTACTGAGAGAGCAGTGAATGTCGGGGAACATCTCTGAGGGCTGAGACTTACCAGGGGGAGGAAGAGAGATGCTGCTTCCTCTGTGAGCGGGATGCAAGTCCAAAAGGTGAGCGGCTCTGCTAGCACAGAGATATGGTCTGGCTAGCAGTCCTATCTGACAGTGGGATATACTGTGGCACAGAGTTGTAGTGTGTCAATGGGAAGTAGGTGAATTTTGTTGAGAAGGAGGGAGAAACTTCCACACAAAGTTTGCACCTCTCAGGCCTCTCTCTGTTGCAGGAATACAAAAATAATACCTCTCAAAAGCCTACTATCTCATCGAACTGCAATGCTTGTTTCAGGTCATTTTATAATAGAAGTGGGACATCAACTCTGTAAATACTCATCTGTATCTTCTCCCACTTGGCAGCTACTCAGACAAGTCCAGTCACTCACAGAAGGAGCCTCAAGATGCTTGGAGATGGGATGGGAATGATGAGAAGATGATAGTGGACTTGATGGTTATCTGCTCCTGTTGGAGTTAAATTGCCAGAACTCATTTTTTCAGAGAGGCTCAAATTAAAACTGAAGTGAAGAAGAACCACAGACAGTTAAACCAGATTTCACTGAGAGGGGAAATTAGGGACTCTTCTGGACTATTTGAACTGCTGTAGCACCTGAACTAGAGTGCTGAATTTCATTATCTCCCTGTTTGCCATTAAAATCTTCACACTACTTCACCTCTTCCATATTCTCCTAAACAGTATTACTGTCTCCCTATGTCAAGCATTTGTTACAGAAACTTGGTACTTTCACAGAAACCTCTGTTTCTTGTCAACATATTTGAGCAAAGCAGAAGAGCAGCTCTTCAAACAACAACTCTGTATGTAGACATGAGCTCAGTTGCAGACACGATTTTGCAGGAAGACAGGATCTGGTTCATTTCACCTATATTCAGTTTGTTAGCATTGTGATTCCCCAGAAAATGGCATGAAAAACACAGGGAAGGAAGAACAGTGTTGTGACTTATTCAGGAGTTCTGCACAGTGTCCCAGCAGTGTTGATGATCTGAGCTTGCAGCTGACTGAGTTACATGGCACACTCTGAGACTAAAGTGTTAATTTTGGAACCTACCCAGATGCTTCCATGGGGATTCACCCATACTACCTAGCTTCTGGGGCTGCAGCATGTTCATGGAGGTATTCAGCCAGATGTGATGGAGAGGATGTTTCTTCTAATGTTTCTTTTAATTTCAGGTGAGTGGTGCTATACAACCCTATCTTTATGTGCTATCAGGGCTGCAGTTAGAAGTAGGTGACTATGAAAATTACTAAATGGTGTCATCTAAATTTTGCAAGGAGTAGAATTTAACCCAGCTTCAGTGAATGCTGTGCCAAAGCCTTCTGCTTACAACTCTCTTTCAGGCTGAAAAGCACACACAGGGGCAATGACACAGACCACGGACACACTGACTGGCTTGTGTTTGACCTATGGTCTGGAAATTCCTACTTAAGCTAGAGTTCTCAACAACTAATATCGGTGACAAAAGACCAGCATAGGTGGTGATGAAAGAAAACGAGATAAAAAGTTTCCCACCTGCTTTGAATGTTTTCTTGGCACCACACCAACCTGCAAGCTGTTTGGCCAAAGGCAGATGAGAAACAAAATTGAGCAAACAACCTTCGTAAGACAGAGGTGTTCTTTCGTTCAGTCTGTGGGTTTGTTAAGCCAATGTCTGGAATCTAGACTTCAGTGGGATTTTTTTTTAATTTGAACAGACAGAATTTATGAAGAAAATCTAGAGTGTTTGGTAGTGGTGATAAACAATTCTAGCCTGAAATTATTTTATTTCACACTTAAAAATATGTAGTTTCTGTATGCATTTATTCATGTAAATTTTATACAATGATTTTCTGCCCTCAATTCCGTCACTGTCAAGTAATGCTGCTCATTTCAGAGTAACTATGTGTTAATATTCCTTTAAAAGGAGCACTCCTGACTGTCAAATATGTCAGTTCTTCGTTTCATGTGCTCCTATTTTTCTGCAGTTCACTTACAAATGTTTTCTAAGAGAATCCCTGTCACCAGTAAATAAATTATTATTATTTAAAAAAACCTGTTTAAAAATAACACCATGGTAGCATTTGAAGCAAATGGTTGTGTGGGTACTTTGTTTACTTAATACTGGAAAAACACAATTTCTAATAGAATAAAACAGATCGGTCCAACGTGAAGCACTTCTGCCTCATCATCTTTGCTGGAGACAGGATTAAATAAATATTTTTATCATAAATTGATCTTTCCAACAGAGGGTACTGTGTCAGTGACTCTCCACGTTGCAATGCTGCTCCATATTGGAAAGAATGTTACAGCAGCTCAGAGGTCCAAGTTCAACACGGTATTGGGAAGAGAAACTCTTGGGAAGCAGCCTAAAAAGATACTGGTAAAAGCTTTTAATGTCCCAAACTCAGCTAATGGAGACCAGTCATTAGCTCAAATGAATCGAATCTGTAAATTTAAAATAGAAGAAACAGAGTCATTCTCTGTGCTTTTGATGTAGGCACTTGGTAGATACATTTTTGGTCACACTTGATAATAAATAATGAGTTGTATACAGCCATTAAATGGCTGAAGAAGTTTAAATAGAACTTCTGTTGTCAGTCTTCCGTGGTGTGTGTTCTGATTCCTAGTCTTTCTATGGAATACCATAAAAAGACATACTATTTACTTTTAAATTTAATGAGAAAATGCATCAGGTTTTTATAATTTTCTATTACCTTTCAATGCAATATTCCTCACAGGAAAACTGTGCCCACAGCAAAATTTTGTTTTTCACTGAAAGAACACTAGATCTAATGCTAATTGCACTTATTTTTACTCTTTTTACTGTATATGCCTTTATTAGCATCAGTCACAAATGCCGTCGCTTTTTCATGGATAACATCTCTGCTTGAGGGCTAAAGATTCAACACCTTGAAAGTGCAAAGCATATTGTGATTGTACTCACTGAATGTTATCAAACTAAAAGAAAAATACCAAATTTGGATTTCTTATTTCATACAAAGATTTTGAAGTCTATTGGTTTCATTCAGGGATGTGTAAAAGGCATAGTACCCACTCTTTGCTAGTATTTGGAGAAGATTACACGTCTTAGTAGAGCTGGCTATCCTTTAGCATGCAGCATTGAAGGTTAGGAGCGATAAATTTAAAACCTGATTTGCAAACCGCCACAGCTTCTCAGCACGCTCTTTCAGTGATACGACAGGATTGCAGGATTTTCCCTTAAGGATGAAAATGTTGTTACAGTTCAGACTAACTTGCACAGAACAAGTCACTCTGAGACACTGGAATGATAACTCACCTTGGAGAGAGGCAGAGTGGGTTTCATTAGTAACCCAGATGGGAGCAAGAGAACGACGTAGTCATTGCCAAGACAGTATGGGTTTATTTGCTAACATCTGGAAGCCTTACAGTAAAGATGAAGACAGTGCTTATACCTTTAAAGTGCCAAGATATAGATATATAGATGCCAAATCATCTGCTTGCCAAAAATGACAGTAGTGGTCAATGATCAGAGGCAGCATCCTCAAAACATAGTGTTTAAACTCGGTGTTGTGCTCATTTTCCAGCAAGCCTCTCAATTACCTATATGGTGATATTACGATTTAGTTAGTGGGTAGAAAATACTAATTTCTTAGAGCGGCATTTTTCTGCAAACCTTTTGGCTGGTAAAATGTTTCACAATTCCTGAAGCTGCATGGATAGTTACATTCAGACAGTTACTTAACCACATGTCTAGCTTTAAGCTCATGGAGGTGGTATTGATTTCTTTGGATAGCGTATGAGCTTAAAAAGCACACACAAGCTAATGCCAGTGACTCTCCAGGGACTCCACAAAAGCATGGCTTTAAACCTCCCCTCTGTTACAAGGCAGGAAGGGTAGAGAAGAAAATGAATGATGTGGTGGTAAAGGACCTTTAGAAGAGACAGAAATAGAGGACTGCCCCTGAAATGTACTTCCCTTTTTAAATTACCTTGAAGTGCAAGCCATGGCAGCTCAGCTTTCATAGCAGGCAAATACATGTAATGAGGAACAAAAGGGAAAAATCCCCTATTCCCCTCCACATCTACTGGGAGTGTCTCCAGAAACATCTCGTATGAAGCACTGTGCACAAAACTGTTCTGTAACCTGGGAAAAGAAAATTAAATTTCCTCTTCCTTTTGTAGCGAGAAGATGGGCATGTTGATCAGGGCAGCATGGCCTTTTAAAGAAGATGAAGTTAGGATGAGCTGTCTCCTAACATCACTACCTCCCACCAGCCCTCTCAGCTCTCATTTGATATCACAGTGTTCCAGAGTGCACTGCCTCAAGAAAAAACTCGGTGGGGCAACTGCAAGCTCAGTAAATGAGAAATCTAACTTCTAAGCCAACAGAAAATTTTTATTATTAAGAGAGTAATACCAACATATATTAGCTAAAACGTCACGGTGTTTGGTCATCAGCTGTCACAAGGAAGCAAAGGATATGCAGAACCTTGCCTATGTTGGTCATTGACTCATTTAGAGGAGTGCTGCAAAGCTTATCAACCGCTACTGCAACTTTAGTAATACTGTCTTTGTAACTGTATGTATTTTTGAATGCCGAAATGCAAGAAAAACAAGGGGATAGAGGGTGTGATTTTTAAAGCTCTCTGATAAAGCCTTTTATTAATCTGAAGAAATTCCAAGCTAGCTCACCATTTGCGCAAAATTGCTATTAGTTAATTAGTCACAATGGAAGCATCTTACACACTAGCTTTATTAGGACTGAGCTGAATCTGCTGATAATGGAAATAGTGTCTTAAACTCTGTACGGCAGTTACTGTTGTGTGGATTTTGAAGGGAAATCACATCAGTTATTTCTAAATCACTGATGGTGCCTGATCTGTTTACTTTCATACGTGCAAAATTCCAGGCTTTCATATGAAGTGTGTATGTTACATGCTTAAGCTCTCTATGGACACCTGAAAACCAGCACATAGTCAAGTTGGAGTTGGCCTACGTTATCCAAAATGTCCACATGCTGGGGAGAGCTATGAGAGACCTGAGACGTTGAGGAGCAGCAGGCAGAGGTCAAGCAAGGTACCCAACAGGAATGCAGACAGGATCAACACACTGGCCAACTGAATCAAACTTTTACATGTAGAACACCTGGCTGAAAGATTTACTCAGATTTTTTAAGAATCATAGCTACACACACAGTTTTAATGCGTGTCTGTAGGGGGAGATAATATTTTTATTAGTCCGTTCAATATAACTGGAATAAAACAAAACCCTTCTGGGATCAGAGTCCCTTTATCAGGACTAATTGAAGCTCTTAAGCCTTCTTTAACCTCTCTTCTCTTGTACATACAGACCATTAAAGCTACAACAAAACTCCTGCATAAATAGGAAGGTAGGCAAACATTTTCCAGGAACAGAAACACGGCCTGTTACACGAAAACTACAGCTGTCTTCCATAACGAGGAGACATTTCACAACTGCAGCAGAGCAAATCAGTCTTTGTCCCAAAGCAACGCAGAATCCAGTTTTCAAAGGATTTTTTAAAGATTTCTCTTGGGGAAGGTGTGGGGAACTGAGGTAGACAGTGGAGGACTAAGGAGGGAAAGAGGCAGAAAAATTGTTCAGCCAGATTTTGATTTATCCAGTACAAATGCTGCATTATTTTTAGGATGTTGATCACATTTCATGAGACAGATCCTGTTGTGAAGATGTTGCTCAAAGCACATGGTAAGTTATAGTCAAATACATCCACGATACTTCATGATACAGAAGGCCGCATTTGCATGCATTTGTAATTAAGTTCACACCTGTAAGTATATAAACTTTCTGGGACTGAAAGCTACTGCCTAATGCATTTCAGCATTGTCTTTTGGGAAAGTTTATATTAAAGCATCTATCTTTCAGAAACTGTAATGTGCAAAACGTATACAGAAGTTCATACGCATAGGGGTAAATCTATTGTGGGCCTGGGCACACTGACATTTACACTGACATTTAACTGGCACAGCAGACTAGTAAGTGATGCCCTGTAAGAGTTTCATAGAACTATTTCAAAATAGCATTCTACTTGTCTTCTTACAAAGTGTTGATCATATTGCTATTTGCCAGTCAGAACCTATGAAAGTTTGTTTCTGTCTTTCAGGAAAAGTGGATATTTTACAAAAACTTTTTTCCTAGACAGACTAGAAAGATAGGGAAATCTTAAAATATCAAAGACCACAAAACAATAAGGAAACATGAACTACACAAAATCTGTTGATATTGTTTTTAAAATCACCACTTGTGATTTCCTAATTGAAAAAATACAGGTTGGAATAAAATGAGTATCTTTGACACCATGACACTGCTTACTTACATACCACAGCATATTTGAGGGTTCCCTGTTTTGCAACATTTAAATACAGCAGTCCATTTATTTCATATGGCTATTAAACTGCCCAGGTTCATGATATCTGAAATATAAATGTTTATATATGAGCTCCCTATTACATTTGTCTGAAACTATTTATTTCAGAAGGATGTGAAATCTCCAGTTGAGTCTTAAATATCTTGGGACTTGAAAATCTAATCATGTTAAGCCGCACCAACTGCATTTGGGAACCCAAACTGGCTTGGTTGCACTGCGATGCAAGAAACATTTAAACATAGAGCTGGCTTTAAAAGTATGCATTAATCCTGCTGAAGACAGTAGCACTATGAACATGTGTTTAACAGTTTGCAAAATGAGGCCTTTAGATATTTTGGTTTTAAATTTACTCTTTCTTTAAATTTAGGGTCCTAAAAATGAAAATATAGTAACTTTGAAAGGTACCGTCTTCAGCTTTGACAGCTAGCATTTTCTGTTCCATCCAGTATTATTACTAGACATACACAAACTTAAAAATATTTGATATATTTATAATTTATTTTAATTACAGTATGTCCTTTTAAAGAAGATGAAGTTCTATTACATTACTGTGCGGTTTGCCTTCATGCAAGTGTTTCTTGTGTTATTTTGCTTTTCTACTGGCTAAGGCTTTCCCCCAAATAAAGAGAGAAATAAATGAATAAATCTATCAATTTGCATATTCAAAAGTTGCAGCTCTAATTTAAATTGCAAAACAGAGCCACTTTTGGTGCATTGATGGAGCAATATGGTATATTTAATTCAATAGGTTAAGAGAAAACCTGAAAATAAGTACAGACTCATGATGTTTAGGTTTTTGTTTTTACCTTATCTTTTGGAAAGGCACACACTGTACCTTTTTCTTACAGATCCAGGTAATTTAAAGGGAAGGGGAAAAAAGTCACACAACATAATTTATTTTCTTATACAGTTTTTTTTTAATTTTGCATTAAAGAAAGGAACTTCATCAACATTGATTGTCATTTACAGAAAACATTCAAAAATCATGTGTGCATTATTATGGAATGCTAACAGTGTTGAACTAATAATTTACAGGACATAAAATAAGACAAAAATCTATTACATTCTAAAGTAATATAGAACCTTTTCATTTGACAGGGATGCTGGTCTTACGAAGTTTATGATGAAAAATAAAACCCCCAACGGTCACTTTCTAAATGAATCAGGCTGTATTTTTACTCACATACACATAAATTAGGTCAGTTATATTAAACAAGGGAGAAAGATCAGAAGAAAATTGCAGATGTAAAAATTCTGGATTAACTCCTGGCTCCATGGAGATGAGCGAGGGGTTTTGCCATTGGTTTCAATGTAGCCAGATTTTTACCCAGTATGTCATGGTTCATTTGCAGTTTTGCTTTTTGCATCTACAAGCCAGTTAAGATACATCATAATTATTATATAATTAAACTTCAAAAAAAAAACCCCAAACTGTTGTCTCTATGAGGCGTTTGATTTCAGAAAGGAATTTTTATTCAGCTTTTGAGAATGATTCATTTTGAGTGTTATTTGTATTTCGTTTGATTGTTTATCACACTTCCTGACAGGCGATGCTACTGTTCTGTGTCGCCAACAGTGGTAAGCATGCTTGCCAAGTAGCAAACAACACACCCCCAAAATTCAAACCAAATTGATTTACAACAATATAGCTACAGCCAAGCACCAAATAGCTCAGGGCTTGGAGATGTGGGTCTTGACATCTCATTTCACTCTAACAAAATGAACTGGAAATAGGATAAAAACATTAGATATTTGAAAGTGGGAAGTATATGAAAAATCAGTTTCTCTCATAATCCTAAAAGCAAGGAAGCATTTTCAGGGATATTTCAAAAATATTAGAAAGTTTCATTTAAATCTAAATATCTATTTTAATTATGTTTTTCTTTTTTATAAATTGGTAATCATAAAATACTAGCCATTAAAGTCATAATGGGATGCCAGAAAAGCATCCAAATACTTTGCATGTTACTTATGCTCCTGCCTGTGTTATAGCTGTTGATAAACTGGACATAATTTCTTTTTCTATCACGATCTTTAAAACATGTATTTGGCGAAGGTCAGTTATGGCTTCAGATTACAGCTAGAGTGACCTGACCTGAATTTTGAATATGAAATTAAAGGCATACAAAAATATTTTGCTCATTGGAAAGAAAGAAATGTTTCTATTAATATAATTCATGCCAGAAGGATTCATAAAAGCCATATGCTGTAAGGAAACATTATTTGCTTGAGCAACCTTTCTTCAAATTATACTAGTCAAATACAGTCTGCAGGTATTAATACAATACTCACTGTACAGACTCACTGTGATCAAGTTTCATTGGCAGTCCCGTCTTTTTTTTTTTTTTTCCCATTACAAACAGAAGTATACACTAAACATCAACGGCTGGTCAAAAGGCTTTATCTATTACAATCAGTTTCCATAAAAACTGAAGAGTACATTACACTTACAGGAAGCAAGTACATAATTTGCTCTTTGATGTTTTTCCTCTTTAAAAAAAATCATTACAAAGTCTTATGCCTAAACAGAGACATAGAAAAAATCAGTGTATTCACTGTCCCAAGTTATTTACAGCAAAAATTACGGAGACAGCATACATAGTATCAGACCTTCCACAAGCATATATTAAAAGTAATTACATTTGAAAAAATATTTTATTTGTCTTCTACATTTCTACAATACATACTCAGGTTTCTTTCTTCTTGTTTTGTTTGTTTAGTTTTTAAGTAACTTTCTTTAGTGTTAATCAGATGAGGCAGAGAGTGCAGCTGTAAAATGAGGGATTTTGTTGCTATTCTGATTCTTATTTTATTTATACCGTCCATTCATTACAACCAGAGTAATTAGTTTAACATGGGAATTATCTCACAGCGATTAGCATAAATCTCAAAATACCCCATGCTTTTAATTTAGCTGGGTGTTGATAACAGCTTAGAGTTCGGTTGTGCTTTATTTGTGGCCACAAGTACAATCACAGAGCCGCTCCCTGTAGCCTACCAGAGGTCATATTGCAGTCACGCAAGAGGCAAAGACTGTCACGGCTAGTTCACTTGCTATGCTACTCAGTGGCTTTTTAAGAGTAAGTGCACGAATAAATCCCCATCTACTGCACGAGAATGTGTGGTCCACACTCTGTAGGGTTAAATGATTATTAGCATTTCTTACTAACAACAAAACACCTTTTTTTGCCTGATTCTGACATTGAAGTGACACATTAAAAAAACACAAATGTAGTGCATCTGAATCTGAATCCCCAAAGTCAACAGCCTAATGTAGTTACTTTGACATATTAAGCTGTATGTCTAATCAAGACAAGTATAAGTGCTTTTTAAATTTTTTTTTATTTTTTTTTTTAAATAAGCTGGTTTTATCTGGAACAGACTTCAAGGTAAAGCCTGTTTCCTGTTCTTTGTGGTTGACCATCTGGCCCTGCTTGTTTTTCAATGCAATTGCGTTCTTGTTGCCCAGATAAGGGACCAATGTGATCATAATATTGAAAACTAGGAGACATTTTAAAAATTCTGTCCAGACAGAGTTTTATATTGAACATACTTTACTGCTGCCAATGTATAGCCATAAACAAGGGCTGCAACCTTTTCTTGAAGCACATACATTTTTCTCAACAGCAGTATCTTCAACCACAAATTAGCAGCTCCATCCAACGAATGCAACAAATATGCAAAACCACTGTGATATCTACATTAAATGAAGTTTTATCTTTATGTTATTGTACAGAAGACCACGTGCAAAGCAAACTATTTCTGCAAGTACAGTTACAAAGAAACACTTAAAATTTATTTATTGCTGCTATATCCAATGATGTTTTCTTTCACTCTCCCTACGTGCTGTTCTTGAATTGTGAGGGTGATGAAATGATGTAAATGTAGTACATCATGTTACTGAACTCACTGTGAGCAGTATTATCCTTGCTGCCTGCAGTAACACCCAGGAAATATACCCCTCCTTTCCCAGAGCGTTTTGTGCTTTGCCTTATTCTCTCAGCACAAATAAAATGCAATGATCGTTTGGAGGACACTGACACATCCATCACACCACTGGACATTCAGGCTGCATTTTTAGGATCCTGAGTTACTGATCTGTGAGCTACCACTGTAGAAATTTTAGGTCTCTTCTTTTCACAATGGCTTTTGTCTGCAGACTGCATACACAAGTGGCTTTTATAGTTAAGTGATCTGCTGCAAACCACTTCTGGGATGGTAAATCACTGGGGCCTTGGGCTCATTGTCTCACAGCCTTACTTGCAGGACAACACGTACAGGGACAATACAGCTAAGTGAGAACATGCAGGCTGGGTGGAAGAGAAGGTAGGAAGCAGGCTGGTGGAACCTTCCTTGAAGGCTGCAGGCAAGGATCAGCTTTGAGAAAGAGCAAAGATGAATAATTTACCACTCCAGACCTCATTCATTTGGAGACAGGAGTAAAAGGAAAAGGAAAGGTCCTCTGGCCAGAAGACTGCTCTTTTTAATGGGCAGGTATCATGCTAACAAGAATTTTAGTCACTTGGACATGGCTCCCAGCAACCTGCAAGACTAAAATTCAAATTGCAATGGGACAGTTGGTGGAGAATATGATTATGAAAACCTTCACGCATAGGGGTATTGGCCTCTCCTTTCCACCTCTTTAAGGTGTCCACCCATCTTCTAGATGTAGGGAAATCAGAAGACAGAGGGAGCCAAAACCTGTACATACTCACTGTGAGAATAGGAATAATGATCATACTCAGAGCCAAGGAAGAGCTCTTGGTTGGAGACCTGGAACGAACTCAGTGACTGGCAATATAATCCACTGCAATTTGTCTTTCTGTGTGTGTTCTTGTAATGATAGGTCTATAGAAAACATGTGGCGTGCAGTTAGAAATGGGCAGAAACACATTTCTAAATTCTAGGAAATGGAAGTATTTTTCACTAGCACAGTATAAAATGGGTACATGTTTGCTTGAGGTAAGAAAAGGACTAGTCATACCATGGAGAAGCACTACTACACAGGCTGGGGGTAGCTATGATTGCATGCATCCCTGAGAGGAAAGGGTAGCTGTTAGCCACTTTATACTACTTGCTCTTTATAGTCATTTCTCCACGTGGTAGCTCATCATAACTGTTGCTGTCATTGCTGACGTACTATCATTTATTCCATGTCTTAACCTTTCTTCTTACATGCCTGCAGCAATTCTGAATATGAGCTCACATTAATGGTACCTAAACTCAGTACCTTTAAACTGCACTTTCTTTTGTCAGTTGTCTATATTCAGTAACTCGTACAAAGCTCACTTGCAATTTTTTCCAAAAGGACTTTGACAGAACAAACTGATGGGTCAGTAGGGCTCCACTGACTGTGAAACAACGGGTGAAGTGAGTCCTGCATCAAGCTGAGGAAATACTGACAGTGAATTCAGTTTATACCAATGTTATTTCTAATCACTGGCTTGAAAGCCTTGTCTGGGTCGCATTCATTTGGGCGCTCAACCCATGCCCTTCAAAGCCTCTAACATTCTCTTCCTCATTATCACTGTTATATTTATATAGCTATTTTTAGTAATGAAACATCCCTGAGTGGCATACAGTGCAACATCTGCGTCAAGCAGTGATTGTCATTTACAAAGCGTGAAACTTAAAAAGGAAAGAGGACTGGGTCTCCAACACACTGTTCCTAGTGGATGTCAGAGATATGAGTTAGTTTCTAGAGTGGAGGCAGAAAGTGCTGGGACAGGTTGATAGGTGTAAATACCCTATTTTTTTATTACCAGGGCAAAGCAAGCTGTTCTGTCTCAGGTTTCAATTTTATACGTACTTAGACATAACATACTTGGACAAAAAACTCTTTCATGTTTCAGTTTGATCTTATCGCCCAGTGCTATATTCCTGGGATGTCCAACAGATAATGACTGAAAATAGGAACCAGCTTCCAGGCTGGACCTTGGCTCTTCTGGAAACAGCACAATCAATGTGGAGTCAGCAGGAAGGAGGATGGGGGGAGCGTGAACATCTTTCAAATGTGCTTTGTAGTACAGCTTTGGGGGTGGGGAAGAGGAGGGGAAAGACAACAGTGAAAGGAGCCATCAGCTGCACATCTCTAACTGTGCTGCCTGACCGATTTGTGGTTGCTGCAGCCTTGGAGCAGCTCCCACAGCCCAGTGGCAGGAGGCTGAGAGGCCAGCGCAGAAGAGCAGCTTTGCACTCTGTTTAGTAGTTGTTACGTCAGAACCCCCTGCAAACTATCCCAAAGGGAAACGTACACCTGTGCAAGCTGCCACCACGAAAATGAACAAAGAAAATCACCTAATAAAGCTCATCTTCATGCACAAGTCTGGTAGCTGCTCCACCTGGAGCACCACAACCTGGCACAGGCATTGAGACAGCACTGGCACCCAAGGAGCAACAGGAAGAATAAACTGATCCCTGCGAAATAGGGTCGAAATAAACAGTGGGAAGCATGAAGTAAAAGTATTAAAATGCAAGTATGACAATAACACCTGACTTGTGCTCTGCAAAGCTCAAAGGGGACCTATTGACACCAAGGGCCTCTCTCTTTACGAGGGGTTGAGCATCTTCTATGTGGTGCTGAGATGCCTCCATTTTTTATGGCTCTAGTTAGAGCTAAGGGCACCTGACAACTTGCAGAATCAATTTCTAGATGCTGCCTATCACAAACCAATCAAAAAATAGACATTGCCTTTGGAAACAAGTTGGCTTGGCTGAGTATGTTCTATCGTCCTGTTTTCTTTCCTAGCAATTGCTAAAGCAATCTTTCCATTAGAAGGAAATATGACTCCTGGAATTAATTCTTTACACAAAGAGCTGGCAAGAGTGACATTCGCACCAAAATTAAGTCTCTGTGGTAGTGTAACGAACTGCCTACATCTGCTTCCTTGATGCCAAGGATAATTTAGATCAATGTGATTGAATTATCTGAGAGCAATGCTAGAAGTGGAAGATTTAATACATGCTTTAAATATCTTTTTGTTAAAGATCCCGGGTTAATCAATCATTAAAACATGTGCCCCATTTGAAAACCTTTTCACTAAAAAAACCAGCAAACATAACTAATTACTACAGAAAACAGATCCTAGTTTTAGAGATTTAATTGATTGGCATCAGACACTACTGTGGACTAACGGAAGTCTAGAAGAAATAAAGCACTAATATTTTCTGAAATACATTGTGTGAGTCGTTTATGCAATTATTTACTCAAATTCATGCTATTTTATTATTTAAAGTCTATGGATAACTTGAACATATGAAATCCAATATCTAGAATTCGAAATTTTTAGTATAAATGACTAAGTATCAAAACCAACAACAAAAATACAGCCTGTAGCATCTGATGGTTACTTGTTGTTCTAAACTCCGTCAATGGAGGGCAAAAGAGGTACTACTTTACCTGTGCAGCTAATCTGTAATCACAGAAAACTAAATAAAATTTATCAGCCTGGGTTACCACAAATAAAGAATGTATGAGAATGAAATGATAAGTTTATTTGCTCAAAATACGTAAAAGCAGTAACAAAAATAAAGCAAGCTGTTGATAACTAGCCTTATTTGAAGATCAAAATTTGGCAATATTTGTAATTGTTTGTACAGGGTATTGCCTATCAATGGCAATGAAGATTTTGTATACCAGCATCATAACATTTTTAGGACAAAAGGCAAGAATTAATTTTTATTCCAGAACTGGATACTGCTCCCTCTGTGGTCTCTGGCAGGTCATTTAAATTCTTTTCCTTCATTTTTCGCATCTTTGAAAAGTGGCAGTAATCCTTACTGATTGAAAATGTCATGAGGTTGCAGTTATTTAAGAATAGTGCTTTAAAGATTAAAAGCCTTGCGGATAATGATTAAATAATGTCCTTTTCACTAGTGATCTCCATTTGGTTGTCTTGCCTAAGACATAATTCAAAACTCTCAAGGACTTGTTAGCTTATTTGAAAAGAAGAAAACATTTTCAAGATGTAACAGGTAATTGTGAAGCACTATTTATAAACAAGACAAACCTCTTTATTTATCAGCACTAAGAACAGTAATATTTATCACATATTCTGTATTTCTGTGAGTTGGTTGAATACGTTATATTTCATATACTGAAAACAATTTTATAAAGTATTTCAAACAAATAGAGATGTCTGTGTTCTTGGAAAAGACAAGGAAAACATGAATCCCCTGCAGTTAAAACTGAGCACTTCTAGGGTTCAGTTTGACTTGAATTTTTTCCGAAGTGAATTCACACAAGCAGTACATAAACATAGTTAATTAAGTTTTTTGATATTAGAAAGAGGTGGTGTTTGGGGTCCTTTTCATGGGACTTGCCATGTAAAAGGGGCTGCAAACAGATAAATCACCTTGCAAGGGAATGTTAGTATTAGCGTTTTAAGTGATATAAAGAAGCATCAAAAGCGATGTTTTATTATGTTAATTGAATACATTTTAATGCAATCAGTAGAGATCAGAAAATGTAATCTGAATTTGGAGCAGAAAAAGTATTTTAGAAATTGCTATTCTATAGGACTAAGTAATTTTGAAGAGTATGTCATGTTTGCAACGAAATTCTCAGCACAACTAACTTTGCTGTGCAGGTTTTTTTCTTTTTCTTTTTGAAGTTGTAATGGACCTTCCAAAAAACATTTTCTAGCTGAGAGTTTGTAACTGCTCTTGTATCTGGTCTGTCATTGGTAAAACAGAGCAAACAAATGTTGATGTTGTCTAGACTGGATTCTGCCATGAAACATGTATGTAAACTTGCAAACCATCTGAAGGAGGGCAAGGGAAAACTCCACAAAGTACTTAGAATAGCCTGTGAATCACTTAGTCATGCAGAAAAAGGAACAGAAGATTGAGACAAGAGCTCTGTGAGTATGCTGGAAAAGCTGGAGGCATTAAGTTATCACCGCAACAAACCAAGTTTCTGCACCTACCCTGGGGTCCAGCTGTGTTCTTGTGGGCTCCCTGTGACACCGCTCTGCCGTGCAGACTGGCAGATGACGGGTCCTTCGGCCTCGCTGCCAACATGCTCCTCCTTGCCTTGCCTTGCCTCAGATTACACTGACTTCTATGTGGTTTGAAATAAGGAAATGTATCTGCTCATGATCCTGCGTTCACTTCATTTCTTCTCTACTGTCTGCTTCCTCTTATTTCTGCTCTGCTCCCTCCACTGGCGTCCCTGGAGGAGACTTCTCTGAAAAGGCTCACAACAGGTAAAAGTGATGGTGAGGACAGAGCCATAGCAGAAAATGAATCCCTCTTCTAAGAAGTCTATGTTTAGTATCTCTGACGGAATCCAAATACATTAATCGTGACTGCTAATTAAACTTAATTAATTCACTAGATTAAGTCCATGGCAGTCTTCCACTCCCCTCTGTGTTTGCCTTTGGTTTTGCAAGCAAATGCACATAAAGTCAGTTCAGAGACAGACTGAGAAAGCAAGCCCCAGTCCTTTGCTCCCCTCCTGAAGTGTATCTAAAATCAACACTATGTATGTATATAAATATGTACAGTTATATACCTACAGATACATACATATATGCATGCTTATGTAACGTACATATATGTATGTGTGTAATGGAAACCATCAGTCCCATCTAGATGATGGGTGTGTCAGAAACAGTGATAGTTATATTCACCTTCATAACCATGGACGTTGCTCGCTTTGACTTTCCTCCTCCTTCCCACCCTTCCTCCCTCTGCCGCTACTCTTCAGAGTTACATTTTAGGCTTCCTATGGTTTTTGCTGAGTTCACTACATGTCTTTCTGTCAAGTTCAGCAAAAACCAAAGAAAGTCTTGCAACTGCTTTTCAAAGTAGTATGTATAAAATAAAATCATATGTATAATCAGAAAAATGTATGTGTGAGACAGTCTATATTTTTACTCCATGTTTCAGATACTTTACTGACATCAGGTCCTGTCATGTTCACTTTTATATACGCTTTAAACTTCTAACAGGGAGAAAATTCCAAAAAAACTTCTCCTGTCTCCACTAAAATAATCCAGACAAGGCTTTTGCACCATTGATACATTCCTAATGTTTCATTTACAGACTGCACACATGCACTACATTACACATATCTCAGAAGTGATCCTGTCATTACACATCGGCAGCTGATAATTTAACTCTGACTGGCAAAGCAAATCTTGATTGCCCAAAGTAAATCTAATACATTACTTGGAGAGTAAGAAAAGCATGACAGCCAGGCTGAGCATCCTTTAAAAGTAGGCATGGGATTTTTAAGCTACAGCATGTATGCATATAATACCTACATATATATATACATATAAAGTGTATAGCACATATATATATATATATGTATGTGTATTCCATACATGTACTATAATTTCCAAGACAGCTACAAATTTCCACATGCATCAAACTATCTAAAAACATAGAAATAGGCAAGTCTAATAAGTGGAATTTTCTTAAATTATATTTGAACAATAAACAGCAAGAGTAATACTGCAAAGTACTGCTCTATTCTCATGTATATCTACAATAAAATTCTAGGAACAGTTGTCTCCCAAAACATCCCCCAATAAAATAAAATTTTAAAAAAAGGTAACACCCAGTGTTCTATATTTGTATATTCATTCTCAGTTCAAAAAAAAAAAACAACCAAAGTAAACAAAGAAAAGAGAAAAAAGACATCCCCACTCAGAGTTGCATATTTACATTCTTCAAACTGTAGCGGTGAAAAATAATTCTATTAAGTGCAGGACATTCCTAGTGTTGCAGTAGTGACATTTTTAGTAAGTTCTTCATGAAAACATTTCTTTTTGTCTTAATAGTGATGCATTCCATGACTACGTGAAAATTCTATTATCCCCTTCACTTGCAGCCAGTGGTTGAGTCTGGATTGAAAAGCTCCTTGTATAATGGAGGAAACAGTGTGTTCACTATATCTGGATGAGATTGCTTAAATACCTGTAGTTTCTCTCCGTGCAAGTTGCAAAGTGCAGTAATGGTTGGTATCTTGGCTATTAACTGCGGTACATTAAAATAAAAAGAAAAGGAAAAGGGACAAGGCAAATTTAGTATAAATTACAGTTTCCCAAATTAACTACGTTAATGTCTTTTTGGGTAACTGAATACAATACTCTGAACACCATCAAAACTACCCATCCAAAGGACTAGACATTGTTCTTACCGTAAGAAGCTAAAAATAATTGTCCTGGAAATTTTAGCCAAGTGCCAAAAAATGCATTTAACAAGGAACTGCCTCCAGCAGTACTTTTTTAAGGCAATCTGATTCTTCCTAGAGTACCCATTAAAAAGATTAGTGTATTGAACAAAAAATGGAGTAAGCAGAACTAGGGACAAGAGTAAAACAACCCTTGTTTCTCCCATACATTGAAAGCACATAGTGTGCTGCTTTTAACTTACATTAATGTGGCAACACATGAAGAAATGGCTACCAAAAAAAAAAAAAAGTAATGATGAAGGAGTACTCGGCTCTTTGTTTTAACCATTTACCTTTGTCAAAATCTCATCGTCGAGGTGGTTCTTCTGGATCACATGTTGAAGTGCAAAGTAAATCTTTTCCTGAAGCTTCTGGACCTTCCTTGGCTCTATTAACCAGGCTCGATCTGAGAAAAAGGAAAGCAAGAGCTAAAGTGAAGAATGCACGGATGTGGGGCATGCCATGGATGAACACAGAGCCCCATGCTGGCAAGCATTCACAGCAATCTTAGTTCCCAAGAGGAAGGCCTGCATGATAATTAAGACATGGTTTCAGAGGCAAAGTATCTTAATACATTAAAGGATCACCTGAGAGATTAATTAACAGATACAAAATGCACAAGAACACAATGTTGGCTCTGCATCTCTTTGTTTAAACCAGGAAGTTAGAGATAAAGATGTGAGTAAAAATTAAACAACGCCCAAACATTTTATTATTCTTTGTTGATACAATCAGTGTTCTTCTAACTTCATACTGGCTAGGTGAAAAATATGTCATGTTATCTCAGTGTCTAAATACATAAATAATAAACATATTGATCAAAACAGTTCTTTGAAAATAATAGAATATAATTATTTAAAAATTAAAATAAAATATATCTCATTATTTACTAGGCTAACATTTTGAGACCAAATATTATATTCTGAATAAAAAGAAATAGCTTCCTTCAAAAGAATTTCTTTAATAATTCAAAAGAATTATGAGTTGTTGCAATGTCTTGAAGTGCAAATTTCTCATTATTTAAAAATGTTGTCTTTTTAAAGAACACAAAATAAAAGATTATCTGGGAGAGTAACAGTTACAAACACAGTTTGGAAACTTCTATGGCTTCTACTGAACTCAAACCCCAAGTGTGGGAGGTCTTCCTTAAGATCTATTTCTCACAAGTCATAGATTCTGGAGACAGTCATAGAGAAAGAAATAGCAGACCCCAAGACAACCCCAAAACCATTAACACAGTGTGTTTACAGCACCATTAAACATTCTGTTTTCCCCTGCTGCAAACTTGTTTCTTTGTCCCTCTCCCCCTCAATGCAGACCAATTCTTGGGTATAGATTTTAGCTTTCAAGCAGGAAAGAAGAAAACCTATTTTATCATAGGACATGAATATTTCTGTAGAAAATGAAGAGTGCAGGAAGATCCCTTTCACTTTCTGAGCTCTTTCACCCAATCCCAGTCACTAAAATAATCCGTAGAAATAACATGTCAGCCAGTTCAACGAGCACGCATGCCACAGAGGCTGGAGCTGAATAGTATTTAATTACAGGAGGAGCAGGATTCTGTCATTTGTCTGACTGTCTGTGGAGAAGGGTGTATGAAAAAAGCCCATCACCAAGTACTGTGAAAAGTGACAAAATGAAACCTCTAGCTGCTTAACAGATGATCAGGAAAAGAAAATAATCTTTTTGCAATGCTTAGAGAATCATGTTTCCGGAAGGTAAGCCAATGGATCCTATGCCACCAGTGGCCATAGAAACAGAATTACCTGAGAGTACATGCAGCATCTACAGAAACAATCACACAGTAATATTTAGACTAGGCTAGAGAATAGTATAGGCGAGTAGATGAGGAACAACTTACACAATCTGCTTTTGCAAAAAGGAGTATGAAAAAAGGAACATGACTAGCCAGAATTTCAGAAAAGAGACTGGCACAGAGTGGGCAGCCAAGTTAGTGTCTTACTGCCTGGCTCTGGCCTGTCTGGGAGTGAAGATTCTTCTGCAACTTTTACTGGACTCCTTCTACAGTATTTTAACTTTTGAAATCAGAAATAAAATTAAAGAATCACCTTCAATCAGAATGCTTAGGTTCACTATAAAGTGGAAAATCTGGATTTGTTCTCTGAATCAGATGGAAAATGGACCTGACATTGGGCTTTGCAACCTTAGCAATTTCATTAATGTATGCTCTTAGGTCCCCTTACTCCAAATGGGACCACTCTGTTTCCTGTAGACTACCTAAACACTGAGACTGAGGGCACAACAATCATCTTTCAGGCTGGTGGCCTCTGTAGAAAAGAAACAAATATGAGTGCTTCCCATAGGGTATCTCTGTGTACCCGTATTAGCAGATGGAAGCACTGGTTCAGGTACTTCTGCAAAGCAGTGCTTCACTTCTTAATTTTTACATATGTTCCCAAGATGAACTGCTTTATTGTGAAGAAACTGGAACATCTAGTGTGGAAGGAAATTATTTTTTTCTCTATTGTTTACTGTTACAGTTTTCGTAAAAAAATAAATGGCAAATTTCAGTGTCAATTCAATTTGTATTGATTTTCCCTGCCTTTCCACTCCCAAAATTAGCAGCCCAGCTGAAATGGGAATTATTTGCACAATCCAAATTTGCAGCCTTTTTATGGAAGAGAGATTGCTTTCACTCATGTATATGCTGCTGCAGCCCATCATTTCTTTCTTATTACATCTTCTATGACTAAAGACACACATGCTTACAGACTACAGAAATAAGCAGTCAGCATGCATCAGCACTTTTTTTTTTTTTTCTGTTAAAGGAATAGGAGACACTGTGTATGTGTTCTCTTGCTTGCAAATACAAAAAAGCCAACTTGGATGTGAAATGGGGAATTACGGATTATTGAAATATTTAATCTCATAGCACCACCTTCAGCCCTGAAGCTTGATTATAGTGAAATCCCCCCTGGAATTTCCTCTACTTATCTCTGCTACATAGCAGAAACAGAAGCTGCTATTCAGGAGACACCCAGCTCTGAAAGACTGTATCAGGACTGATGTACATCAGGACTGAAATTATTACTAGAGTTAATAGAGAGGCTTTTGCAACACATGCCTGCAAAACAGCTGGCTCAGAGCCAGTGCTGAGTTGCTAGCTTTTTCAAGTACTTAGAGCAGCTGCAAGAAGTAGAAATGACTGTGGATACTCGGGCAACATGAACTCCTGGCAGAATACAAGATATTTTGGCGCTTTGCAAGCTAAAAGGATATATGTAGAACGGCAGAGCTGAACCAGAATTTTGATGTCCATCTACTGCCTATCTGCAGCTAAGCACATTTCATAAATTACTTGATCCAAAATCCATTAAAGTAAATGGGAAACTTTCCATTACGTAAATAGATTTTGCCCAGGCCTAAGGCACAGGATGCTCTGAGATACTAGGATCTTTCTGTGACCAGATTTTGTTGAATAGGGCTTTAACTTGTTCTCCTTTCCAAGATTACCTGGGAGACAGAAACATGACTTCTTCTCAGTTTGGCTAGAAATTACATTACAGAATTCTCTTTCTCCTTGCAGATGAGATGCCCCTGTATGATCCAAAGTGCTTTGAAGTCAACTTCAAAATGATCTTATTGTTTCTGTTTGTACAGGTAACTCTACTTCTCCTGTTCCTAACTGCAAGAAAACAACTAACGGAATAGTAAAACTTTCAGCTGTTATAAGACAGAAATGCAGATCCTGCTTACAAAGATCCCACCACCCTTTTCCTGCTTCCCTTGGCTTCATAATGTGAAGTCAGCTGGAAACACTGAAACCGTCTTCTGGGGTCTCTGTTAACATCTTACTGAAGAACTTCACGGCCCAGACCACAAACAAATTTCCAGGTTGTCTTCAGCTTTGCACTGAGTCAGTCTGCTGAACAGGCTTCTAAGCTAATTAGGAGGAAGCACTGGCTGCACATCTCTGTCATGCTTGCAGCTTTGGTCTTTTCAGACCGAGGGAGGGCTGATGGACAGAAATCCATCAGGACACTGCAAGTCCCCTGTTCCAGAGGAAGTCAGAGCATCTGGGGGACAGTGCATAGGCGACTTCCCACTGTGAACAGCTGGGACACTTCTGAGGTGGCAATGCTGGCTGGCTGGAGTGTCCTCTCTGGAACATCCTAGCCTAACACCATGAAGAGCCACCAACTCAACCATTTCACCTCTGAGCAGATGATCACAAGAACTGCTCAAAGGGAAAATAAAAGGAGCAGAGTCCTTTCAGTAGCTATCATTAATGAAGAGAATGAACATGTTGACACCATCTGTGCTAATGTAATTCTCCCTAACGTAATCTCCACCACAGATGTGCAAAATGGCAAAGCGACCTAGGGGAAGCAGAGTAGGCTGGAAAAATAATTAATGGTGGGATTTTTTGTAAAGGCCTTTCAAGAGGTTACTTTTAGTGGAAACTGGGTATGTTTAAAAATCCCATATAAACTGTGAACTTATCTACTAGATCCACTTTCTGAGACAATTCTATCACTAACACCTCTTTTCTGTGGTCAGACAGCCAGTGCTCACTGAATGCACGCTGGCCTGTGCAGAATCATGATACATGAATACAAGAAAAAGAGCATGTTGCCCCTGGAATCACCACCTCTCACCTAGAAATAAATTCAGACAGGATCTCATACAGATTTTTTGTTGCTCGTGTTCCTATACGCACAAGAAAAGCTCATCATTGTTAGGGACTATACAACCTGCTCAGGGCTGCAAGGTTTGAACTCCCTGAAAATGCTAGGACGAACATGCACCTCCTTGAGTACCACGCTTCTTGGTATACAGTCTGGAGGAATGCCAACCTGCACTGCCTGTCCACACAATCCTGCTCCATGTCTGTTATCCCCACATTTTGGATCTATTTCCAATACGTCTAATTGCTGACAGTCTACCAAAAGAAGAGTGAGGTATATTTAAGGTAATTCAGGTATTCTTTCATTGCTTAATACATTGCATAATATTGCTTAACATAGCTTAAATATCTGTTTAAGTAGGTAGAAATAGGTGTGGACAAGAATAAAAAAAACATCGTGGTATTCGGAATGAAAAATTACCTGGTGATATCAGAACTGCAGATGAAAACAAGGCAATCTCCTCCTCAGTCAGCTGTAAGGAACATAAATTCTTTGCAAAGTCAAACGCTTCATTCACCAGATCATCAGAACCTGCAGACAACAGAGGACAAAATCAATGCTAGAAATTTATAAATTCTTTAACTTGCTATGAAAAGTGGATTGTTTTGGTGTTAAAAAAAACTGTGAGTGAATATCTATACTTCTAAAACAAGTGCCTTTCATCAGCTGCTAAAATACCAACTACCTTGAAAATGTATCACTAAAACATCCATTGAAGCACAAAAATTATCAAAGATTAGCGCCATGACCTGTACAAAAATTCCACAGACTTCTTAGAAGACGGTTTTCTTTTCCCAATGTGGAAAGAAATGCTATTTCTAAACAGATATTAAATGTAAGAGATATGAATGACCAGTCCTAAATAACTTTCACATATATAATTTTGTTAATTAACAGTACAAATATTTATGAAAATTTGTAAAAACATGATAAAACCCCAAATAAATCAACCAATGCACATTCATAAATGCTTTAAACTTATAAAGTAGTGTTACATTAATTCATATGCAAATAAGAAAAAATATACCTATATGATGAATACATACATTTGAAGTAAACATCTCTCTTTTAATTTGGTCCCAAATAATTTTCTGATAATGTATCAGTCTCATGGATGGGCAAAAGACACCACAGAATCACAGAATGGTAGGGGTTGGAAGGGACTTCCGCAGATCATCCAGTCCAACCCCCCTGCTAAGGCAGGTTAGCCTAGAGCAGGTTGCACAGGAATGCGTCCAGGCAGGTTTTGAATACCTCCAGAGAAGGAGACTCCACAGCCTCTCTGGGCAGCCTGTTCCAGGGCTCTGTCACCCTCACAATAAAGAAGTTCTTCCTCATGTTCAAGTGGAACTGCCTGTGCTCCAGTTTCTGCCTGTTGCCCGTTGTCCTGTTGCTGGGCACCACTGAAAAGAGTCTGACCCCAAGCTCTTGACACCCGCCCTTTAGATATTTATCAACATTGATCAGATGCCTTCTCAGTCTTCTCTTCTCCAGGCTAAACAAACCCAGCTCTCTCAGCCTTTCCTCACAGGAGAGATGCTCCAGTCCCCTCATCATCTTTATTGCCTTCCACTGGACTCTCTCCAGTGAACTGGAGACAGTACTCCAGATGTGGCCTCACCAGGGCAGATCACCTCCCTCGACCTGCTGACCACACTCTGCTTAATGCACCCCAGGATGCCATTGGCCTTCCTGGCCACAAGAGCACATTTGCTGGCTCATGGTGAGCCTGTTGTCCATGAGCACTCCCAGATCCTTCCCTGCAGAGCTCCTGTACAGGTGGTCCACCCCCAACCTGTACTGGTGCATGGGGTTACTTCTCCCTGGGTGCAGGACCCTACACTTGCCCTTGAACTTCATCAGGTTCCTCTCCGCCCAGCTCTCCAGCCTGTGCAGGTCATGCTGAATGGCAGCACAGCCTTCCCGTGAGTCAGCCGCTCCTCACAGCTTTGCATGGTCAGGAAAATGGCTGAGGGTACGCTCTGTCCCTTCATCCAGGTCGTTGATGAATACGTTGAACAGGGCTGGACTCAGCACCAACCCCTGGAAGACACCACTGGTCACAGGCCTCCAACTAGATTCTGCGCCACTGATCATAACCCGCTGAGCACTGCCGTTCAGCCAGTTCTCGATCCACTTCACTGTCCACTCATCTAGCCCACACTTCCTAAGCTTGCCTATGACGATGTTGTGGGAGACAGTGTCAAAAGCATTGCTGAAGTTGAGGTAGATGACATCCACTGCTCTCCCCTTGTCTACCCAGCCAGTCATGCCATCATAGAAGGCTATCAGATTGGTCAAGCAGGATTTCCCCTTGGTGAAACCATGTTGACTACTCCAGATAGCCATGCTTAGAGATGACTTCCAGAATGAGCTGTTGCATCACCTTTCCAGGGATGGAGGTGAGGCTGACTGGCCTGTAGTTTCCCGTGTCCTTCTTCTTGCCTTTTTTTGAAGATTGGAGTGACATTGGCTTTTCTCTTGTCCTCAGGCACCTCTCCTGTTCTCCATGACCTTTCGAAGATGATGGAGAGTGGTGCTCTCCATCTGCCATCTCCCTCAGCACTCATGGGTGCATCCCATGGGGGGCCATGGATTTGTGGGTGTCCAGTTTGCCTAAATGATCTCTAACCCAAGCGTCCTTGACCAAGGGGAACTCTTCATTTATCCAGGCTTTCTCTCTTACCTCCAGCAATCCTCTATCGATTTAGCTTTTAACATTTCAGGTAGCACTCAATATCATGTTGAGAAATGAAGCAATTTTTTCAATTCATGAATCTAAGTGAGCTTCAAAGTTCTAGGCAAAATGGTATTTTAGGTAAGTCCTTGTCTATATTTTGTAGTATTTCATCATTTTAATTTGCTTGCTGCTGGGGCTAAAATTGCGTTCTGCAGGACACAATGGGAGTGGTTTGACACATCAAGTATAACTGAACTGTGAAGATAAACTGCTTGGCTCCTGCCACAAACTCACGTTTTATCAAAACTTCAGATGACAGAGTAAGAAATCTGTCTGAAAAACCCTCATGCTGCTCTTTCTTATTAGAGAAAAACAGCTATCACTGCTAGCAGCTAGCGGAGTCGCCATTTTTATTTTTCAGTTTCAGCCTAGAGATTTTGAGGTTTGAGGATTCAACATTTCCTGGAGATTTTCATTGTGGGTCACTATTTTCAGAACTATGTGGCTTAACGTAATTGGCTGAAAAGAAGAAGACCAACATACCCAAGGCTTTAAACATTTGCATCCCTCCATACTTTCCTTCAAACAGAACAGTATTGTTGAGTGGGTTGAAGGCACGGCACATTCTCACCAAAACCACTTCCAAGCAGCCTATCAGACACAAAAATGAGAAAAAGTAAAACACATTACTGCAAAATATCAGTAAATTTCAAGGAACTATTTAGGAAGACATCAGTCATTACAAACATGACTGGGGATAGATACTTTTTGAAGGCATCTAGATAACATGTCTCTGAATAGGAGAAAATACATTTCTGTCTGCTTTGAGCATAGAAAGGGGTAATTTCTGGTCCAGCCTAATCACCTTTTCCTTAGGTTGATTTTTCCCCATTGCAGCAAATTGACAGCCTGGACTTAATCTGAATTTAGATTTGGACAAATATTTTCAATCTGAAATACTTCATCCTGAAAAATGGGCACTTATTGAAACTTTTTTTAAATAATTAAACCTTTTTATACAAAAAGGTAGTTTCATTTAATGTGTATATAAATCCCAGCTTCATTTGGCTGAAGGGGGAGAACATGACAATGTATTTTTAGGGAAAAAATAAAAGATAAAGTACTGTCAAGAACACTCTTAAACTGGGTTTTACGTTTGCTTCACTTGTTTTTCTTTCAGGTTGGGGAATAGTCGAAGGAACTCTTCTTTTTTTCTCCACATCTTTCCCTATTATTCCCTAACCGCAAAAATACAGTTTGGGAAAACGAGGGGAAAAATTTTAAGCATCCCTTACCTAAACCCAAATCTCCCGTAAGAAGAACTCTGAATCTGAGGATTCTTTTTCAGACATGTTTTTGAGTGGTAAGTCCTGATTTTCTAACTCTTGCTCAGCATTGACAGCAAAACAGAAAATAAAACCTGACGTACTTACACATGCTGAAGCTAAACAGAGTTGTCCAACAGTACAGTCATATATAATGACATCTTTTGCTGAAGATGCATTTGTGTTACTATCTTTGCCAGCCAAATGAAGGAAGTTACTTGGGGTGCACACGCATCTGCAGAACTTTTGAAATTAGCATGAGCTTTAAAAAAATAGTTCTCATGCTATGACTCCATTTTTCCAGAAGGTTGCCTGGATGTTCCCAAGGTCTCTGTATCCCTTCCCTTTGCACCTGTGCCCACTGTGTCAGTCCAGTCCCACACCGAGCCACAGCCCTTTGTCTACAGAACGCTGAATCACACTGGCTTTCAGCCTTAATGAAGAACTCTCTCTTGAAATAGGAAGCACTGTTTATGCTTTAACGAGCAGCCTCACACAGCATCCTGCCTTTTACAAGTGGAGGGAGCAAAAAACTGATATGACAGGGTAAATGCAGTTAATTACCAGTCGCAGTTCACTTGGTCATACCATTTTGTCCTCCTGAGTTTGGCCGTGTTAGTACGTAGTCACGAGAAATCTTGTCATGATTCCTCTGGAGGACAGAAATTACCGAGTCCCATGACAGGGAAGGAAACCCTCTTCCCCCTCGCCCTTATGTACACACGTGCGCACCCAGGCACGCACAGAGAGCACAGTTGGAGCACACTGCCATAATCCGCTCTCATTTATTCTGAAACCAACTGGCGCCAGCAGGGATTTTCCCTCCTGTGCACTGGCTGGAGGGTATTTCTGTAGTCTCATTAAAAAGATTAGGGATGACCACAGAGGCAGGCCTGGTGAGCCTCTGCTCGTTTCACTAATGACAAGTGGGGATTTTACAGGGTGGCAGATGACTGATTCGACCAGCTCAATTCACAGGGTCCTTCCACCACATGTCATCTTGGAGACTGCAGTCTCTGCAACGATTGTGTGCGTGTGTGTACTCAATAACCACAACCGACTGTAGAGGGAAGGCAGTAACAGCATTAATGTGGAAAAATAGGGAAGAGTTAATGTAGCTAATGAAACAGACTGAAATTATGGGTCCTTCAAAATTAAAATGATTTGCAGAACAAGACAACAGAGCACGTTTCTAGTGTGCTGGGTGCTAAACCAATCTCAAGACTCCGGCGTTTACCCACCTGACTTAAGGAGGAGAATTTGGTCATTCTGGCAGAGCTCCATGAAGCCTGTTATGCGCTTCGCAAACTCCACCACATACTGGATAGCGTGGGTGATCTGAATGGCACACTGCTGCCACAGAGCTTCTCTGGTCTTCCGGGAAAACGCACAAGGAAAAGCAAAGCAGTGAGCAAGCGGGTTCATCAGTGCATTAAGTTCTTCATGCAGCCTTGCAGAAAGGCGCACTCCTAACACCCCACCCCTATCCCCAGGCAGAGCTAGCAGCATCTCTGCTTCTCAAGGTACCCGGCACTTTTCATTAGAAGGCTATTTTCACAAGCCGATTGCCCCAGTGATCTGAACTCTGGCATTGCCTCTTCAGAGGGGGAGAATGCATTGTCCAATGTCAAAATGTGATCCTAATGTTGGCTTTTGTGCAAGATAGACACACAGTGGCACAAACAGTGTAAACAACCCAGAGTTCTCTTAGGGAAGAAGTGGCACAGTGCTATTAAGTCATCCAACAGAATATTTTTACTAATTTCAAACTTAAAATAACATATAATTAAAATATCATTGCAATCTGACCACTGATTGCATCAAAATTTTGTCACCTAGATAATTATTTTCCTTGCACACACAAGTATGCAAATGTAAATGGATGCTCTTGGTCTGCACGGCACAACTCTGCAAGCTGTGGCGTGTTTTTATCCTTGCTAGTCCTGCACAGTCCCTCTGCTTTCAAAGAACAAGCTGGAGTCTCCCTTGTCTCTTGCATGATCAGCTAATATGCCAACTGGAATCTAACTGAAGAATCATTGCTAGTGATGCTAGTGCAAGAGGCACAAAGGTTTCTGTTGACTGGACTACATCTGAAGAGGTGTCAGTGGGAAATAGTCTGAACTTGACCTGAGAATCACAAAGGTAGAACAAAAATGTAGTGTGATGAGATAATTTTTCCACCCAGTTTTGAACAACTTCAATTTAAGGAGTACTTTCAGTTTGTCATTATCTATTGTCTATAAGTTACAGATATATGTTATTCACATAAAAAGGGGATGTGTTTTCAAAATTATAAAGGAAAAAAGTTAGGTTGCAGTATTTTCTTAAAATCCTTACAACAGAGGATCCAATCCTGATCGCATTAAAGTCAACTGAATGCCTGCATGAAGTTTAGACCTGTGACTGATAACAAGTAAAGCATGAAAAGCTGGAATCCATAACCATGCCTAAGCTTTGACATTAGCAAATATCCCAAAGTGCTAGAAAGCTGCTGCTGCTTTTTACGAAGTGCCACTCCTTCAATTTCAGTAACCAGCTCCTCAAAGATATTTAAAAGCCTGTTTTGACCTATATAAAACTCATCAGCATATCCTTGCTACATACGTTACACTATTAACAATTTCAAACCATAGGGAGTAGGAAAAAAAGCATGTTACAGGTTTGTACCTTGCTCTGGTAAACCTTGATTTCTTCATATGTGTGGGTCTGCCACGCTAGCTGGTGCAGTTCCTCCATTGTATATTGACATGTCTCCAAATGAGATTTAATGATGTTCTGTGCAATTCGATCTGTGAGGAGGAAAATAAAAAACAGCTTGCATGAAAAAATGAAGAGCAATTGGCAATAGCAAAATGTTGAAAACACTGAACTTGTTGGAAAATGCAGATTTAAAAAACCCCAACTTTTCTTTCTAATGCTACCTTTATAATTTTTTTATATTTCTGAAGATGACTGTTGCAATATGTTTCAGTACTGAACTCAAAACCAAATGATGCTTGATAAATAGTGGATCTGCACATGAAAACAACAATGAATTTTGTGAAACTATTCAGACTCTTTCATTCTGGAAATGATTCTAATTTTTTTCTGCATTTAAATAAATGTGTTTTGGAGACCCTGGTTACTCAATCACTTCTGTCTGCTCCAAGCTTGTGCAGCTGCGCAGCGCCGACTGCTCAATCCTGACATGGTCGGTTGCATTGCCTTAGGTGAGTCATATCAGAGAAACAGGAAACGGGTCTCTTCTCTTTTTTCTCAAGTTAGTTTTCAGCTGGATCAATTTCTGATTTAGCTCAGTGAAAATGAACATGGGGACTGGTGCTAGCAAGATGTGAAAGCTAGAACTAGTATCCTTGGTTTTAGAAGGAGAGATGGAGGGAATAGATCTCATATACAGGATTAAGTTACCTTAAATTTATTCTGAAATTGCAGCCTTAGGAACTACTGTATAACAAGGAATGCACGATGCAAGGGAAAGGGAAACATTCAGTGCTGGCCTGAGATCCTACTGAAACTCAGAGTAAATTTCTCAGGGAAATATTTTAAAGTAGATCTTTGCCCTTTAATCCACTTGAGTGGATTAAAAAGATTTTAACAAAAACTTCCAGTATTAATTAATTAGCACTGGAAGTTGAAATATTTTGATAAGACATGCCGTAGAAATATGATGGTTCTTATTTTGCAGCTTTGAGACCTGAGTCTAATGAGGCTCAGTGCTTCAGCCTGAAGACATTGTCAAAAAAAGAAAGGACATTGACAATGCATTAGCCAAACCTGGGCATGGGAAGTAGAAAGAACTAGGAATATTATGTTTTACCCACCCACATCCTCAACAGTTTGCACACAGTGAGCGGATCTGGTGCTTGGAGTCCCAAAATAAGACTGTCTCTTTGGACAAATGTTGACTGAATTTAAAACGCCAGCAAGAAGGAAAGGTGAAAAATGAATGTAAACATGCATACGATCCCTGCAGTCACTGCTGTAGGAGTGTTATTTAAAGGAGATATGTCTGCACTACTGCCACAATTAATAAGCTGAGACTCAGTGGAAAAGTGCTGAAGAAAACACAAAAGAGTTCCAGGGTTTTGTAGGAACAATAAAACCTGCTCAATTCAATCTTTACAGGTATCTCTTTAAAGGTCAGCACTATCTTTAGGTTTACTGATGGAAGAACTGACTCAGGCATAAATATAACTATAAGTGTATATTAGTGAGAACAGGGATCTATCCATCATTCTTTTATGGAAGGTTGGATGCAAGCCTTAACCCGTGATGGTAAGGTGTTGAATTTTATAGTAAAAAACTAACAGGTAAATGGGCATGTTGGAATAAAGGGATGATTAATTTACACGGATCTTTACTAAAGGATTAACAAAAGTTTAGTTGCTTTTCTTTAATCGAGAAAAGCAGGTAAACCCCACCTTTTTTAGAAAGACCAAATTTAAAATGTTTACCCCCATACTGTTGAATTGAAAGTACAGTTTTAACACCACCACCTTTCTGGAAACTTCTTTAGCCACAGTAAACCTAACTGCAGAAGTTAAGCTCAAGCTATAGGTTTTGTTCCTTATGTTCCTGTAAGGATTTAACCTGACAGAACTGAGGTATGGTCAGAGCAACATTTAAGCCTAGTATCTAAAACACCAGTGAAATAAGTATGATTTCAACTTGTATCACAGTTCTGCAGCCTGAATGGTGAAGGATTTTGCTCTCTGCACCCATTGGCTGGTCTTTTCCTCTCTTGGGTTTCCTAGCCCAGCTCTCCTAGACTCAATATTTGTTACAAAAGCTGGAAGTACTCACACTCTCGACATAAAGAAAATGCTTATAATAAATACCTCAAATACTTTAATATTACTGCATAGACAGATTTTGAATCAGATAATGTGAACTGATGCCAGCAATCTGAAAATAAGAACTATTCATTTCACTGACCTCAAAATACACTTGAGTCAACAATTACTGCAGCGATCCTCAGAGTCACTCCTTTTCCTACCATTTATGTATTTACCTCAGGACGGAAGAGCCAACAAACTCTTCAGGGTTTCATGGGGATGGCATCCTTTGTTTTACCCCCATATATCTTTTCCTTATGTACTTGTGCTTATGTTGAGCTGATATTAAAACCCATTTAGATGTGCGAAGGCCTGGGGCAATTTCAGAAAGCAGCAGCTCCAAATGCTGACATGCAAAGAGGAATCAGGTGCAAGACAGACTAGAAACTCTTGCGCCGCAGGCTAGGCAAGGCTGAGTGTGTGATGGAAAGGGTACACTGGGTCTTGGGGAAGGAGGGGACTGCTCATTCAGCACAAGCAGCAGAGGCGGCTGCTTGCTTACACTTACTGCTGGAGTCCCTAAAAGGATCTTTGTGCAAATACAGCACACGCTGGATGCACAGAGATGACATAATGCAAAAAGTAAAAGCAGTATAAGCTTGTCTTGGCTGCTCAGATGGTCCAGCAACAGAAGATCTAATGTAGGCAGAGCAAAGAACATGACACTCAAAGGGTTTTGAAACCCCTTTTTTTCCTGACATTTTCAGATTTTAGCATCTTTTCACTAATGAAGCTGGAATCAGTACACATCTCAGCAAATCCCATGCAGAAGGAAGTCCCTAAACCACTGGGAATAATGTACTGACATCTAATGTAAACCTGTCCTGTCACACGTCACGGGTACTGTGCTGTATCCAAAATACGATATGTTTCTGTGAGACCTAGCAGCTCTGAAGCACTGCTGGCAACTATGTTCAACAGATTAATTCTTTTAGTAGAACTAGAATGAAAGGGACAATGAGGAAAGAAAGTAATCAGCTTCATACAGTGGGAGGAGAGCTAGTGCCTTGATGCAGAGGCTGAGGCCTCTACCTTATGGAGGTACCCTGCTGGGGTGGCGCTCAAAAGCCATTTTTCCCCCCGGTCCACCAGGCTAGAAGAGTCCACCACAGTTACTGCACACATCAAGTCTTGAGTTTTGTTAATTTTTTTCAAAACTCTTGAGCCAAGGATTTCAAGGGTCCCCTTACATTGGAAACTGCATGAACACGACTACGAATTCTACTTGGATCGACTATAAAAGGACAACTCCAATTTTGCGACTTCAATGTGAACTGCAGTTCTGGTTGAAATGTTGTCAGTCTCAATTTTACCTAAGTTAGAGCAGGTACGCAAGGTTTGCTTTATGAAAAGGAAAACAAAAGAGATTATGCTGGCCACTCAAGTGTGGGAATCAAATTCTACAACATTTTATTTTACAAGCACCAACTGCTGCAACTATTGAGTGAAAATTAATAATTCCAACTGAAAGAATTACCGAGCCTGCATGATTGCACACCATCAGCATTCTAACAACTACAGCTGTAAACTGCAGGATTTGTAAAGATTATCTGCCATAGTATGTAAACACAAATGTAGATTAGGTGCTTCAATCCTCCCATTTAGTCTATATACTGGGTTTATTAGGGCTATAACTCCTACCGTGCATCATGATCGCTTAAGATTACGGGATACCACAGGGAATCTGAAAGCCACAACATATCCTGGGAGATAGACTCTGTCTAGGAAACATGGCCCACAGTAAATAACATGTTCACAGTATCTAAACTGCAGCATGCACTCTGACATGGAAGCATTTACACTAGATAGCTTGGTTCTAAATTTGAAGATTTCTTAGTATTGGTACCTTGATATATTTCGTGGAAATCAGGCACCTTTTGTACAAATGCTGTTTCATTAAAAAAAACCAAAAAGAAATTCTAGAAAAATATATTTGCTTCCAGAGTAATAAACCAGAAACAACATACCCAATCAAGAAAATAGTCAATAGTTGTAACCAATATGAAATCCTGAAAAATCAGAAATACTCCAACAAGATGTATCCTGGAATGACCACTTCTATTTCATTTCTGTCCTGCATTTATCTGACTGGTTTTCTATAATGGCCCACTATTCTAGCTGAAAATCTCATCCACTCTTAGGGGTGACAAAGAAACCTAGATATTGTTGGTTGTTGTGGCTGGAGAGCAACAACCCTAGAGATCCGGCTGGCCTCTGTGCCCTGCAGCAGGTGGGAACGCTGCCCTTCCCATCACAGCAGCTCGGGTACCACTGGTGTGGCCCTGAAAGGTGCCAGCTGCATGGGGAGATAGATTAATTGGGATTTTGCGACACAGCAGTGAAAAAATCCCCTCAAATGCCTACTAGGAGATGCCCAGAAGAAGCTGAAAATTGTACATCGGCAAGCTGAAGGATTATCTGTCAAAAAGATTTGTTCTCATTCACAGAAAAAATTGTGGGTTTCTTGAGAGAAATACTGTGTGTATGTATGCAATTTTATGTTCGGCTACATGCAACTTGTTAGACAAGATGGCCTCAATGCCTATGACTAGTTAGAGCAACAAAAATGTAATAGAAAGATGTACATGTACTGTGGGTGAAACAAAGGCTGTACAACGTGCAAGGGAGCACAGTAACAGAAAAAAAAAACATCTATGGAGTGTGCTCCTGGGCTTGTGGCTCAGTGGTTACAAATTAGACTGTTGAGGCTAATACCTGAAAGAGGCCTCGTGCAAATATTGATGGGAACTGTCCTGAAGGATAATGGGGGATCTCACTGGTGATCACAGAATTAAATGAAGCTGTCAGGGAAAAGTAGCATCTGAAGGGTGAGATGTGGTATATAGGACATAGACAAGATAGGAATAAGGAGGAGCATGAGAGATCAATTTGTTGTTTTAGCAAAATAAATGGCTTTTGTATTTGGCCTGGCCTACTTAAAACTACAGAGAGAACAAAAAGACTTGATTCTGTGAGGACGTCCCAGCGAACAGTGAAGTAAGATATAATGCAACTAATGTAACAAACCCATCCTGGTTTCCTACAAATGTGCCAAATATCGCTTGCCATTCACTCTCTGACCTCCCCATGTTTGGCTGAGTAAAAGGCACCATGAACGTGTACGAGGGGCCAGCCTGCTCAGGACAACTGGACAGCAGCCACCACCTTTCGGGGTGAACATGGGCCTGGGTCATGGCTTCTGCCTTTCCCTAAAGTTGTCTGTCTCCACCTGCTGAGTAGCCTCTTTTCCAAAGCTTGTGGGAACCCAAATGCCTGAGAGATCTTCTTCCCTTCATTGAAGCTAAAGAGGTATTGGGTGCTCCTGACAGAAGTAGTGGGCAGACAGCAAAACTGCAAAAGCCCTATTCCATCAGCAAAACATGGCAAAATAATATGTTGCAAGGGAAGAGCAACACTGCACAAGCTATATACCTCTCTCATAAACTTGGGACTGTGTCTCACAACTTCCAGAACAGGAGATGACCTTTTCTCTTTCCAGTTTTGACTACTGTGCTGAGCTCTTCTTTTTTTTTTTTTCCCCCTACTGTAATTTCTTATTTTAGATTTCAGTAGACACCTCACAGAAGGCACCTCTCCAAAGGTTATGATAGCTCAAACATGTATTGCACCAGTGGGTTAGGAGCTACTTAAAATCTAAGTACATACAGAAAACTGAACATTGCAACCTACATAGTATAAATCAGCATAGCACAGATCTGCAGGGGTCTATCATTAGCTGATGAGTCAGTCCTGCCTTTATCAGACATTTTCTTGTAATATTGAGAGAACTCAAACTACAATACTGAGGAAAAACTCCAACTTGGACTCAAGTACAGTGCTGGTGGGGATGGGTGTAATAACTCCACGGACTGTATACGACATTCACCACTTGTGAATTTGGCCTACTAAGTGGAAATTATCCACAGTACTCGGCAGTGTCTGTTTCCTACAGGCTCTTTAGTTCTTTCATTTGTCTCTCTTTTCTCAGGAGAGACTCTAGTTTTTCTCAGCATTCTCTCCTTTTGCACTGGGAACCGAAGAACTTTGAAGTGTGCCTCCTAAAACACTGATAATCATCCTCAATTAAAATGAATAATGAATTTTTAATTTGCCACTTACCCTTAGGATCCAGTTGAGTAGCTAAGAGCTCATCTCAGCTTATATCCTAAGTTGAGCTCTCACAGGGATCCACTTTGAATTAATGCTGCAATAACACCACAGCTTTGGCTGGCTGCTGTAAGCATGCGTACCAGTTCATACAACTATCAAAACTCCAGCTAGACATTCTAAATAAAATCTCCATTCTAGGACCCAAAATAATGCCAAGCTAGCATCAGATCGACACTCTTCTGTACCCTAATTCAAGGGTATTATGACTGCAAAATGAAAAGATTTGCAAACTGGTTTCATTACATAGATTACCTCAAGAAATTCTTAGAGGCAATGATGCAGAGCATAAAGCAAAACTATGTCTTGTGGTTACTGTCAGACACGAATAATGAGTCCCAATTTTTTAAAACGAGATGACTGAAAAGTCTGGGTTTTTTTCACAGGAAAGCAAGAACATTTTTTCCTAAAAGCGGTTGTAAAAAGCTCATCCCATTTTTCATCTGTTCCTGGCATTCTCAATGTCATAATGCACAAAAGATTTCAATTTCAAAAACTCTTATAGATAGACTAGCAAGTTTCATTACTCCCATTTTTTAAATAAGTTTGTAACACTACATAATATGCAGCCTAGGAAGATGATACGAAACACTAAAACACTCATATGAGACTAGAAGAGCTTGAATTTAGTTCAGGAATAACCGTCCCTTGTGTTCAAGTTATTGAATGCTTACTGTCAGGAACAGATTGCACATTGAGCCAATGCTATGTGTGTGAATTCTGCACTTCCTCTCTCTCTCTTTGAAATAAATCAGTGTTTCATTTGCCTTTCAAAAAATGCTAATAAATTACAAGAAATGACAATAAAATTGAATGAAGTCCTAATCTGGAGGAACCTAGAGGATGGACCCAGAATTCTGTTAAATCCTAGAGGATCTTTATAAATGCTTAAAGGTCTCCACTTAATAACACTTTTCCTGGGTCCCAGCCAATTTAGTAAAAAATGTGTATTTTGTACTAATTAGAAATCGTTTAGCTGGCAGCAAAAGCTCTAACCAAGGCAATAGCTAGAGCTTACGGGACATGGACTCTACAGGCACCACATAATTATCACAAATCTATTGAAATGAGCTGCTTCCTAACTTCTTCCAGCACAGCTTACACAAAGAGATCTTCTGTCATTGTTCACCATGAAACCTAGAAATATGCACGGAACAATTGGAATATTAAGGGTTTTAAACTAGAGTTGGAAGACTTTGCCCTGTCATAGTTTGCAAAAGGCTGGGAGAGGTTAGATATATATTTCAGCACTTCTTTCACTGTCACAGGCTTAGGTTTCTCTTTTTATAAAGATTTTAAGTGATCTAGGTATAGAAATGCTTTAAAAAGTAATTATTAAACATTCTATGATGATTCTGTTTTTCTATAGTGTGGCAACTGAGTTGGATCAAAGTGGTGTCAGCATATAGTGTCAGGAAGTGAAACGATTTGATTATCATAAGCAATGACAAGAGATTTCACTGATCAAGAGAAAAAATGTCCATGCAGTCAAAAAGGAACACAAGAAAGTGCTCCATGCCTTAATCTCTTGCTTTAACTGTTCCTATTCCAATTTACACATCACTTTCAACCCTGCAAGACTACTGCACTATAAAAACTGTGCTCTGATAATCAGTTTCAGCATTTGTCTGAGCCCTATGTCTTGTTGCATTGCGTTTTTCCAATAAACATCGGTGTTCTTCTCCCATGTGTTTCACTCTAACTTTTTCTCATATCTTTTTACTCTTATATAAAAGAATTGTCGCTGTTCTGTTAAATAAAGTATCAAAACTGAATGGACTGAAGAATGACATCATTACCTATAGAGCTGGGAACAACATCACAAACTGCATAACAAGCAGAATTACTTTATTCTCAAGAACAAGGTAGAAAGTAGTGAAAAGCATCGAGTAAGTGATGAAATCTGCCAGACAGAAGGCACACAGTGTGAAAAAGTGAACTATGGCCTTGGGAAGTGAAATTTAGGATGTTGTACATGTACCGGGAAAGAAAAAAATCTTGTAAAACTAAATGTCTGTTGGCTTCCTTGTGCCTGAGGATTAAAGAACGATCGAACAATGTTGGCTAGGATGACAAAGAAATACAGCACGGACCCCAGATTAAGCTCCCAGTAAGCACAAGGTAAGCATGCATATTGTTGGTGTTGACTGCTCGGAAAAAACATAGTCATACACTAAGGGCAGGGAACATTGACACTGAGATAAAGGGGTTGCTCAGATGAGGATGTAAGCAACAGATCACTATTAATTCAAACCACACCAATTTTTGCTGATCGTTTGCAGCTCCCATATACTACAGTGATTCCTAAATCATCACTGCCTTTTCCTCTTGATTCTCATCTGCAGTGCTATGTTTCCCTCCTCGTGGGTTGTGTGTGAGACACAACCTTGCAAGACAACATCCTTCACGTGTCCCAGGCCCTCCATGCTCTGGCACCTGCTCCAGCATTCTCTTTTTGAGGGTTTCTTGCAGAAAGCCAGTTACCTTTTCTTCTGCTATGGACATTGCTGCTCTGAAGCATACAACAGGGAATCAGCCAAACAGCTATTTCTACGACTGGCAGCAACAGCACGCCTCAGTAGTCGTTATACCATTAGCTTTACATTGATCTTTTTGTGTGATTTCTAATCTGACAATATTCATAGCACAGCGCTATGCCTGTGAAGATGGTAATGATATATGATAATATACGGGATGTATGATATGGTATTTTACATATCTTGGCTGCTACGAATGGCTGCTTTCTAACCGCTTTTTGGATTCTCAATAGAATGAACATATTTTGTCAAGTTCGGTTATGCAAGGAAATATTCATATCTTTTGAGAAAAGGAGAAATTTTATGTACTTGCTTTAATGGATTGAAAATGTATGCTCTTTAAAGAACTATATTATCATGCTTTAGAAACGTAAGCTATAGGTAAGGCTGTTTTTAATACTGTTTAATGCATCTTTCTAATTCATTTGTAAACAATCTGAAGAGTAAGTAGAACAGAACAAAAGATGACAAAATGTTCCCCATCCTCAATCTCAGTTAAAAGATGTCCCTGATTTTATGAATTTCTTTGCTTAATCCAATTGCTTATATTGTTCAAATAGTCAGAACCGCAGTTAAGATGGGAACTCATTGTCTCAGGTGCTGCAGAAAAACACAGTCAGTAGAAAATTTTCATTTCTTGAAAATACGCATCATATGCCAGAAATAATTAAACTTTACCTCTCTGAACAGAACTGTTGATTGTATTCCCACTTGCAACAACCATCCCCACAATAAACATAAAGGGCAATATTTAAAATGGTGTTTTCTGCAGCTTCTATAGTGTGTGGTCTGTAGTGTGACCAAACCCCAGCTAGGAAAGCTGCCAATGACCATCATTGGTAAAATTATTGTGGCATTACTAGTTGGCCTGCACTTGACATATGAATTGACTTAACTGAAAGGGAAGTCAAATTGCTTTCAGAAGTAACTAAAAAGCTTTATTATTCACAGGAAAACCCAGTCTGAGGTACACTTTTAGGCTATCTACTGCATTTCAAAACAGTTTTACATTAATTGCTTTACTGTATAAATTAGAAGTAGAGTTAGTAAAAAGGCATATTGCATTGTGCTTATTGAACTGCTGTAATAACTTGTATTAAATGTAGTCAAGCAGGACTGCCAGAACCAACATGCGGCTGATCCAAAGTCCACTGCATTTACTATGAAGCAGTGGCTGCTTTGTGATTTGAAATTCACATGGTGAAAAAAATGGTGCTTAGATATAGCTTCCTATGGCTTCCTTCTAGCACCTTCTAGAAAACATTCTTTATTTTCTAAATCTACATTAAGAGTTAGAACACCAACTCTGTCCTCCCTAAGTCATCTTAAATCCATAAGTGCTAAAATACGCACTTAGTAAAAGCTAATGACATAATCAGTTATTTATGAACATTTGGATCATTTAAACTACTGGGTTGCGCAACATAAATTCAGGAAAGCCCTTATATAAATCTGTAATTATGTGGGTTTTGGTCTTAATTAACAAATAAAGAGAGATTACTAATTTGGAGATAGGAAAAGATAGAACTAGAAAATTTTACAAACTTTCAAAAATATTTTTACTAACATTTCTGCCAAATTATTTGTTGATTTTATTGGTTAAATTTCTTTCTAAATACATGCTTACAATCATCAGAACCTACAACTGTAAAAAACCATCCTCCACTCCAGCACCAGTTCAGCTAGAATGCTTCAGCATCATAACGCTCTAATGTATTTCTCCACTTTTCTGTCCATTTTTTATGAAGTCGAAGTGTTTCCTAACAGCAACGCTGCCAAATTATTTTTAAATCTTGCCATTCTCTGTTCTCTTCTTAGGTGTATGAAAAGTGGAAAAATTAATTAGTTAAAAAAAAGGGCAGAAGAGAGTCTAAGTTTTATCACATGATCTGAAATGAGTATAGAGCGGAAATATGAATTTATTCTGTCACCTTTAAATAGGTAATGACGGCAAGATACAGTGCCCTAAGGGTATCTGCGCAGAAGTGCACACGCTGCACATTTTTAATTGATCACTAGATGGCAACATTGCTCTGTTGAAATACCGTGTAAGGCTGTAGGCATCTGCCCTGCGAAACTGGACCATCACCTTGGTAGGAAAGATATTAAACTATGGCTCAGAAAAAGAGGTGAAGGAACATTACACAGGACTACGACCACAAACCCGTCATTTCTGTTTCACCGAGTGGTGGGTGGTGGCCTTGTAAAGGGAACATCAACACAGACGTCAGTGTCAACTTAGGTATGGGTTTTAGCTAGAGAGCTCATTCCATTTTAAGTGTGATGGTCCCTGCAGTGTCCCTTAAATAATATCTAACTGACCAATACATGTTCAGTAAGCTGTACATTTACACTTGATTTGGCATAGGGAACAAATACTGGAGAAGGGAGTTAAAGAATAATAATAAAAAAATGCTTATCACATTGGGGAAGTGCTTTTGCAACTGTCAACAGCAAGGCACAGCATACTTTTCAAGACATCAGTCCAGTGCTGCTATATATATTGCATATGCAGCATATAGTGCTGTGGACATCCATGAACAGTACAGGCATGGAGGAAGGAACTAAATTCTTCTGAAATTACTGGGAATATAAAGAGAAGGGTGTGGGACTGGCTTTCAAATGCATCCTCAGCAGAGGATTTGAGTATGTTTCCAGGTGAAGATCTCCTCTCAGGATGGGATAGTGAATAAACTAAATGCCGAGCTCCTGCTTGTATGATATTGCAGCAATGGAAATTTAATAACTTTACAGTACATAAAGTTGTTCACTATAGGTCCTGAGATGAATGTATGAATCCAGCTAAATTAAGGCTCACACACGCACAACGTGTCGTTTGCAGTTACCAAGGGGGCTTTTCTTTTATGTACTCATCCTGCCTGTCTTCAAAACACCTTGAAGGTGTTGCTTTACCGTCATTTTCCTGTCAATGGGTCAGGGTCAAAAGAGCTGTGTGTTATGGTGGATTTGGTGTGTAAGGCAGCTGATGCCTCCTCCAATTCTCACCACGTGACTGCACTACTGAGCTGATGCCCACCTTAAGATACACATAGCAGAGCAAGGTTGGAGGGGCTAAGGAAAGCGAAGATCAAGCCCAAGCCTACAAATCTTGCTTACTATTTAACTTTAATTTTGGTAGGAATGCAAGCTCTCCAAGCCATTCAGTACCTTCAAATAGCACTGATGCTGAAGAAATGTCACGTAAGTATACATAAACACTTTCTTCTGTTATTATAGAGACTTGACTATGAGACCTCCTGTACACTCCAGTGGTGCCTTATTGACTACCTAAATACATACTGCTACATAGCACTCTTCAATTTGACCAGAAGTGAACCCACCACAGTATTCGTTAATAATTATTTCTCATCTTCAAGAAATCATAGGCTGGTAATCTCACCTGCAGTCAAGGCAGGGAAACCTTTCTATTAACTTTTACAGACCAAGATCTGAGCCACATATTTCGTGAGGAAAATAAAATCCTTAGCTCAGTGACAGATAATACTATGCACATGTATTAAAACAAGATGGTCTTTAATTTGACCAAGTCTAAAACCAAGCCTTTAATACCTGCTAATTTAAAACCACAGTTGGGAGTGAGTGTTGCCATCCCTCTATGGGGCTGCCAGGGTCAGGAAACAGTGCTCCCTTCTCCCTCTAGGATTTCCCCCACACTAGCTGACCTCTACGACTCTCTCTGAGAGGACACCAAATTCTCACTTTCAACACGATGAGTAGGTTTCTCCCCATGGTTTGAGCTCCCACCGCCACATGAGGAACTTCTGCATTCCCAGGTGTGCAGATGGCATGGTGGTCGGGGAGAAACAGGACTGTGCTTAGAGGTCCCTGGCAGCATGCGCCCTCAGCCCGTGGGTGTCTCCTGTGCTGACAGCATTGCTGGGACACAACTGGGTCATGTCACCCTTGGACAGCAGGACAGGTAGAGAAAGAGCCTGCTCACCTCATCTAGTTGCTTCATCTGACCTGCTTTGTGCTCTGCCTACCCAGCTACAAATCCTGACCACGTCTCCAATACGATGCCTTGAGTTAAGGATGAAAATACCTCCGTTAAAAGAAAGGAAATGCCTGGAAATGCCACTGATGCCAAGCTGAGGCTCTGCTCCTGTATGCTTATTTACAAGCTTTGGACTGATTTCTTTATGCTTTGAGTTTCTTTTTGTAACGGGAACTGGAATACTGACTGGGGCTGAGTCTGAGACACAGTTCTGCCTAATGGGGAACTACCTGATTTTATCCAGCTTTTCTCCATTGTAAGCTCTGGCAGTTACATGAGAAATTTGTGTCTCTATCTGAAACTGCTCTTCTTCATACTTAGCCCCGTCTTCCACATGAGACTGCCTATCCCGCTTCGCATAGTGATCAGATAAAGTACAGTCGTACCCTGGACTATTCAACTCATTCGGAAGAACATACTAGCACTAAATACGTGTGAAGGAGCCCTATACAACTTTAACTTATCAGCACCTCTTTCTACTACACCTATTTCCTGATACAGTATTTAGAAATACTAGTAAGCATGCAATGCAGGAGAAGCTATATTTTGCTTGCTATGCCATTGTAATACTATCTGTTGAAACATCTGCTGTGTAAAATTTTTGAATTTCAAAACTTCAAGAAGTTGAAAAATTTCCATTTCCAGTACAAAGTCTACTGTAGACAATGGTATGTTCAGGAAAAAGTGCACTTTCACATTCAAATTAAAGTATAGAATTGTTACAGATCAAAGTAGGCCCGAACATTTTTATTTATTTTTGGTGGAATTAGAAAACAAATGTGAAGAAAAGAACATAAATGATGTGTAAATTATGTCATAGAGTATCTTAGAAAATATTATTTTTATAACTGAATTAAACCATCAAGGAAATTAAGACTTGTTATTTGGATTTTTCAGAGAACCTTACTGTTGGATAGCAAGCAAAAAGTAAATACTGAAGTAATTTATGCAATTACAGCAAGTTGTTTAGTCAGGTGCAGCAGGGACCATTGTTAGAACTTGTTTTACAAGCATTTAACATTTTCATTAATAATCTGAAAGAGAGGGTTCACAGCATGCTAATTAAATGAAGAGATAATTTAAATTGAAAGAAGTCACAAAGCATCAATGAGGACTGAGACTTATTGTAACAAGATCGAAAAGGTTAGAAAAATAAGAAAGAGAAAATGAGATTCAAACTTGGAAATTTGCAGTCAGAGGTATCTTCATAAAAACTGCCCTATACAGGAGAGTAGTGAGTGAGAAACAAGCAAGGCAGTAACACTGAAGGAATAAGTGAACTGGATATTGGTTGGCACGTGGTGCAGAAGCTGCAAAGACTACATTGATTCTGGGCTGCCTAGGAAGAAGTCTCTTCCTTGGAGAGCAACAGGAACTTTTAGGAGCTCAAGGATGGAAGGAGTCTCACACATTCATTTATGAGGAAAAAATTAAGAGGGTTGCATTCAAGATCAGGGAAGTGGCAAGTGAAGTTGCGCTTAAAAAAATACATGTATTTGAAGAATATAAAGAGCAGAAGAAAACTAAGAGTGGAAATTTGAATCTGGTAGAAAGTCTTCAGTGAGGAAAAGAACTAGTATGAGCTGAGATGCTTTAAGCAATGCTTCAGCATATCATTGGACAAGGTAGTATAAAGATATTTCTATCAGGCATGAGGATGAATGCACTATAGCTTCTGCTATCTAACAGTTAAGGCAGTAGCTTCTATTTAACGTGAGTTTAGCTTATTACAAAATCTCACTGGAGTGAGTAAGATACAATACTGCAGTGAAATTTAAGCACACTGTAATATGAAATCAGCTCATTCTGGTGCTTTGACTTTTCCTACTTTGCAAGACTGCAGCTTTATAGATGGTCCAACAATCCACTGCAGCGTTAAGAGGCATTTCTGTTTGTTTTAAACACTGAAAGTATCGTTCACCTGTGCACTAATCCCAATAATTTACGGTACATCTCTTGTGTTTTTTCAGACATGTTAGTTGATCCATTATACTACATCACGTCTCACTAACATCCGTACCTCTCTGCTACAGGTGCCACAAATGACACACAGCAGTACTTACGTAAAACACCAGCAATTTAGGAGCCCCAGTTTCAATTTCAAAAGGAAGAGAGGTAAATCCTACCACCTGAACTTTGCTGTCAGCTTAGAGACAGGCACTTTGCTATGTCCTGTGCTCTGTGATTTTCCCTGGTTTGTGTGCTCCAGAAGGGGAACACCAGCCAGATGATGCAGAGGATGGAAGACTGAGAAATGTGGGGTGGATTTAGGTCTGGCTGGTTTAGGGCTAGAAGAGGAAAAAAAATAGCGAAAATTTAAGAATGATTCATTATTTCTAACACATCCTGCAAGAGAGAAAATTAAATGGTTCTCTAAAGCTCCGTGAGTCAAAATATCCCACTGACTTCAGTGGGATCCTTTAGCTATTAAGGATATAGTCCCATGGCCATATTCTCTCTTTGGGCTCCCTTCTGTAACTGAGCACAAACCTTAATTCACAGACTATCAGAACTGTCATATTTCTGGTACTTCTAAATGTCTCTGGGAATATTTCCATTTGGTGCAGGGTGCTGCAGGGAAGCAGCTCTTATGACTGTTTACATTGTCTCTCAGCTGGTTTGGAGTACTGTGAACCACTGTTGCAGGACTAAGGTTTGCACAAGCCACACGTGAGGAATATTCATACGGCCATGAAAGCTGAGAGGGAAGTTGGAGCAAACGTTCCTCACTAATTCTCTGTGCTGCTATGCAGTGGGTGTAGGACTTAATTGGGCAGCAGCCTAGGCCAAATGTGATAACGAAACATGTCTCACTAAACAGAGTGATAGAAAAGCATAACTTTCTCCCGCACAATTCGCAACTAAAGCACACAATTTGTTACACAGCTTCCTGCACATAAGCATCCGTGCGTAGAAAACATGCTGCACCTTCTATTTTTTTATCAGTCAGTAATTACTACATACACCCTTTCTGAAATATATAGAGTGATGACACATCTCCAGGGCCCTCAGTATGTCTGACTATACACATAAATTTACATATCTCACTGTACATGCATGAGGCAGCAAGGTCAGACTACTACTATAGAGGGTTTTTATGACGTGACATTAATTAATGTTACGGGTACTGTTGAATACCATCTTTTTTTTTCTTCTTCTTCTTTCTTTTTAATTAAATTTCATTAACAAAGTGTTACCCTTTGATTATATTCTTAACCACAACTGACTCAGCATACTTCACTTGTTGAGGTGGGAAGTACCTAATTGGGATGCCAAACTTTTTTCATGTTTTTTCTTTGTAATAGAAGTAGTACTTCCAGTTGCGTTGGAGAGGTACGACTAGAGGCATTAGATGAACAGAAATCGTTCTTAGAGAGGAATCACCGTTAGCCACTGCCTTTCAAACTGTCTCATCTCACAGAGAGGTCTCTTTGCTACCTCTCAAAGAAGAAATCAAGGGACAGGTTCTCCAAGGTGTTCAAGCTGAGGAGCAGGGGTATCCACGCAACAACATTCAGAGTTTGTGCACCTCATTAATTCAGTGAACTTACCCGGTGTGTACATCCGTGCACCAGAGGTAGCAAGCTGGTGCTTTTTGACAATAAATGCCCTAGGATTAGCTGCCATAGGGATTCTGGGTGTCGACAAGAATATGGCTGGCTGGCTGAAGAGATCACTTAACCCTGCTAGTTATGAGTTAATTTGAAACAATCTCCCTGCTACTAATTATCACTTGGTTCTGATTGATTCGTCACCCGCTTTGGTGTTCCTATTTCACAAACAGAAAATGAACGGCTGAGTTTAAGAAACTGCATAATTTGCATATTTTGGTAAAACCAGAACTGACTCCATATTGTGTCAATTATTGCCAGGCTGATCTTATTCTTTTACTCCCTGTTATGCATGTGCACATATACACATGTGTGAACACATAGTTACTGTGTATCTGTGTACGGAATGCCTATACATTTTAATAAAGACAGTATTGCAATCTAGCTTATATTTACACACATTACGCTAGAAGAATAAGAACTTTCCTTACCTATTTCAGTCATGGATATCCCCGGAGCTAATTGCCCATTGTTGAAGGAGCTATAGGTAAACAAGTTTGGTACAGAGGTGAGGTCATAGATAGGTTCCTGCTTTATCTGTTTCATTCCAGTCATGTCTAACCCAGACTGGTCTGGGGAAGGCTGGGCAGAATCCACGTTATAATAACTCTCAGACTTCGGCAGGTCGATGACATGCCCATTTGAGTAGGTGCTCCCAGTTTCATTATTCAGGTTGCTCAAGCCATTGCTAATGCTGTTGCTATAAACCCTGGCGAGGGCTTCCGCCTCGCCGCTCTGTTGCTGCCGTTGTTCCTGCAGTCGCTGCTGGTGCTTCTGCACTTCAGCATACAAGCTATCCCTCTGCTTTTTGGACATTCTTCCAAACTTCACAGCTGAAAAGCAAAGCACAATGTGAACCACTGTTGCCTTTTATTTTTTGTTGTCTCCTGTTAAACACAACACTCTTTTGATATTTACTTTCAGCATTACTTTTGCTGTGGAAACTTGTCTTTTTCTGTGGAAATGAGAGAGGATGCAAAGACTTACACTGTATGTGTCTAATAAAGGAAAAAGTATTGTGTGCTTGGATTTACAAGGTGATGACAATGACTCCTATTTGACAGGAGGGCCTCAGCCAAGCAACACACTTCCCACTGTGAATGTTAAAAAGACCATGCATCCTTTTATATCTCTGTATTCACCCAACAACAACTCAGAGCTATATGAAATATACAGCCTGTAGATTCATATCCAGTGTGATTTACCAACTTTCCACAAACCTTTAAACAGTGCACTAACAGGATTAGTACTCTGGATGAAAACAAGCCCTAAAGCCTTATTACCTCATCCTTTCAACAGGGTGTTATCTTCACACTTAAAAAAAAAAAAATCTTACAGGTTAGAGTTAGAACCTAGAGGAAAATAACAGATTTGAAGGTAAACAGCACAAATGAATGTCATCTTTTCCACAGAGGAAAGTCTCAGGAATTTACACAATCAATTTACATAATCTCCATGCACAAATCCATGCATTTCTTCTGATGCGAAAGGGAGGAAAACATCAGAGTGCAAACCACTTTCCCCAGGAACAGGGTTCATTACGCCGATATTGAAAATTTCAAAAATGACAAGCTGATTGCTGTGGAACTAGGAGGAGTAAATCCACAGCCTGCATATACAGTTGGTCATAGCTGATTATCTTCCCCCCAACCACCCCTCCCCGTCTCTCTATAAATTCCGTCTTTCTGCTGGGCTAGATCTTGGGATCTCAGAGCAGAGGTAGTTGTTAATTGTGCTCTAAAATGAATGAAGGATACATTCGGCAGAATTTATCAGAGCACAGTTAAGAGGACATTGCTCTGCAGATACTAATTTCTGTGTATTACGAAGTGTATTTTCCAATGCTGCATATTTCCATTCCATCTGTAGTTGAGATCAATTCAGAATCATCACATTTATTGGCACAGGATGGGCCTTGCTCTCGTTGCTGCTACTCTGCAGCTCAGCTATAGCCCTTCAGGAGAGTCTGAGTCTACACATGTGGACTAATATGAAAATCGTCAGCCAGGAAAAAGAACTGAAAAGTAAGAGTATAATATGAAAAGGCAGCACCAGAACACCAAGGAGATGGTAGTCTCTTCAATTTATTTGCACTTTTTTACACCAAGAGTGTTTTCTCGTTGCCCAACTTAGCCTACTTCACACAGGCTGCAAGCTACTTCACACAAACACAGCCTGCCCCTGGAATCAGTCCACAGTGCACTGCACACCCTTACAGACAGTATACAATGACGTATTTTGAAAAATGTAACTGTGTATTTTCTTCAAATTTAGGGCCTCAGTAATAAAAACAAACACCCACTGTTTATTCTCATCATATATTCATAGATTGGATTCTCCAGCTGCTGTCAATTAGCATCCTGCCTCTGCATGATAAAAATGAATGTTACATGGCTGAGAGGTAAAAATCACATTCAATTTCTGTGTTAAAAAAAGCCATAGAGCCCATTTTAAACTTGCAACAGCTCTTAATATCGTTAAGTATAAACAACCTTACATAAACAACAAGAGAAGAAAGTGATGCTGTCAGAAGAATCACTTCCTTTGTCTGTACGCAGTGGACCCTGAATTATAGGTTGGGATGACAGTGCTGTCAGTGACATTAAAATGCTCCTTTGATACCTCAAATCATTGGAAGATTTTACTTTTAGGAGGAAAGCACATGCTGTTAAATTACTGAAATGTTACTACTTTAATCTCCTCTGGGAAGAACTGTGAGCTAAGGCATCAAGTAAGCTGCATGCTAGGAACACAAAGAGTTCACGAATTAAAGGCTAGCCTGCAAGGTCCCTCCCAGACTGGTGAGACTGGTGAGCAAGTTGTTTCAGTGAGACACGAGACACACTGAGGTAAGAAAAGACCTATTACAGTCCAAATTTAAAACTAGTTTATAATCTGTGCACCATCGAAAGAAATAGCTCTTTAAGTAACTTATCTGCCAACGACTGTTGATTTCAAATGACACATTTTGTGTAAACTTTCTAAGACAGAAAACTGGTGCCAGGCATCAAAATTAATATAACCTGCCTTCAAAAATAAAACATTCCTTCTCATGCTTCCTGACCGTTAAAAATGTGCTTGTGAGCTGGAAACCCCCTGCACAAGCACTGGTGACTGGGGCAGGTCAGCTGTGGGCAGTCTTGCCCAAGCCTCCACCGCCTGCAGCTCTGGTGTGGTACACATTCTCAGTGTGCCGATCACGGCTTGTCACACCGCAGCTTGGATGGTGGACCTCTGCACTCTGCAAGGACCAAAGGGTTCTGCTATCAGTTACACTGTGGAGTTTTCCTCTGGAGTAATGTCCATTTTCCGTGCTAAACTATTTCTTCTAAGATCCAGACAGGGACAGGGGGCAATGTACAGGTAAAAGAAATGGGTTTTTTTAGCAACGCAAAATATTTGGTTAAGTGCTATGAATAAAATGAACAGAAATCCCTAACGCTATCAAAGTGCTAATTTCTTCTTAACTGCCTGTTTACTGTCACAGACCTTCAGAGATACCAAGGAAAGGGGTGTTTTCACACATCAGTATTTAACGTTAAGATAAACGTTAACCTTTAATATAAGAGATCATCTAAACTGGAACAGAAATCTACCTCTCCAGAGGTCACCTTTTGATGAGAACAACACACTTAACTTCTGACTCTTTCGGTTCCAAACTTACACTGCTCTCCATTTTGTGATTTCCCCACCCTCCCAATGGAAATAGCCTCCTTTGTTAACTGAATCGCAAAAATCTGTGTCTCGCAGTGTGTGCATTACAAAGCAAGGAGCTTCTCCTCTCTCTTCTTCCAGAAATCTACAGAGAGTTTAAGTAAATCAGCAGTGAAGAAGAGTTTCAAAGGGTTTAGGCATGAAGCAGGAAACTGACTCCTTACCATCTCGAGACATTCCCAGGGCAAGACATTTCTGCAGTCGGCAGTGTTGGCAACGATTTCTGTTGGTTCTGTCAATTAAACAGTTTCTCTGCCTTGGGCAGGAGTAGGAGGCATTGTTCTGCTGACTCCTCCGAAAGAATCCCTAGGGGCAAGAGAGCAAGAGAGACAGAGTATTACCATGTGCATATATGTGTGCGCACACAGACACACAAAAACAGAGCCCTGTAAACAACTACAATAATCTCTTATTTAGTGCAATGCCACTTACGCTATGGCTTTGCAGATGTGTTGGCCTTGTATAGTGAAATTAAAGAGCATTTACTTATAGTAACAAGAATTGTGCTTTATTCTGTAAAGAATGTAATTCTACTTTGTTAAAATGCAAACAATAATGTTGCAGAATGCATTCTTATAGTGCAATAACAATCACGTATCATCTAACACTTGCTCCTAATAGAGGAAAAGCTTGTCAGCATTTGTAAACAGATTACTTAAGAGTACTTGCTCTGACTATTTTCTTCCTTTGATGAAAGAGACTCATAATAACCAGCACTGGCTATGCATAGCATTAGAAGCTGAAGTCTGTTGTTTAACTTAACCTGGCAAATGTTGATCTGATCTGGAGGGACCATACACTTCAGGAGTGAAAAGTAATTCAAATTCAAGCATCACAAAAGCAGTAGGATTTAATGACTGTATCAAGTAAAGCCAACACACAAAGGAGAAAGCAACACCTTTAGACACTACCATGAGAAAGTAATGACATTTTCCATTTCAATGGAATATAACATTATCCATTTTATCTATGTAAAAATTTGTAGCTATTCTATCTCCTAGAAGGTTTTTCTAGCCACTTGTGGGCTATTTGGCTAAAGATCAGAGGGCCAGAAGAAGAGTATTAACCCATACCTAACGCCTTACGACCTCCCAGCTGCTATGAACAACACCAAAAGGCACTGTTATAGTAGAAAGGACATGAAAAGGCAGAGGTGATAAGAAGAATGAAACCAGGGAGGGAGATCAGAGAGAGAAAGGGAGAGGGAGAAGGCATTTTATGATATTCTTTTCTTTCTTGCAAAATAAAGGACAGGAGGAGCAGCAAGTCCAGAGAGAGAGAGAGAAACGAAGAAGAGAAGTTCCTTGACCACTTTTGCATCTTTAGATGCAGGCAGCTGGTGGGAGAGCTGAAGGATAGCCTAGCCACTGTGGCAAGCCACGAGGTGAAAAAGGGCAGAAAGCATCATTACTGCAGTTATGCTAGTCACCAGAAGGGATGCCAAAGTGGTTGTGCCTTTCTGGGCTGGTTTGCAAATGGCTCTGAACAGAGCCAGAAAGCAACAACTGACCTTATTTATCGGGCAACACCAGTGTTATCTCTGCACCGACTGATAGATGGTAATATCGAGCAACGGAAATTGTGTCAGCCATGTCTTTTTGGGGGATGAGAGTGGGGAAGCAACAAGGTAACAGTGTCGTAGGGCTCAATTTGCTTGCTAAAGGTAGTGCCTGAATTCTCACTGAAGTCCTGGAGAACCCAATGAAGACGGTGTGGAGTGCCATTAACAACCGGCGACGGGCACGGTGTCCCACTAATGACACTGGCAGCGCTGGTTCCTGAGCTCAAGCATACAGAGACTCACTTCATCTGGCCTGTGCTGGTTTTATCAGTGATTATCGAATATCTAAAAATTAAATTAAGTTTTATGATTTCCACTTGTAGAATGTGGATGGTGAACACTCAGAAAAACTCTCAGAAAAAAACTGATGGGGACTTACCTGATCCTGGCTGACCAAAAATTTCCTGAAACTGTGGAGGTTAGTTTAATTTAAGGCTAAATGGATGCTGATTTCAGATACTTCTACTCTATTTGCTGAAATTTAGAGCCAATTTTATTTTTGACATACGATGGATTTTCTGGTTTAAAATTTTAGATATTAGCAGCTCCTGTATGGATATGGATTTGACAGAACAAATGCATTAAGTAACTTTAAAAAAACACACACAACCATGTAGCATTGACTGTGCCTTATCCTGTAGCACTGTTTTTTCCTATTAAGGTTGATCTCATCTCAGAAGAATTTGTTCCTTCTTTGCCTCTCTTAGGAAAAAATCAAGGGTTTCATAATAAAATGAATCTACAGCAGATAATTTATTTTTCCGAGGACACACGTATTCTCTTTCTCCTACGTGAGATCTAAATGTTGCCTTACAAAGTACAGACAATCCTTTCACTTAATTTTTAGGAGATCTTTATATAATATTGTCTATATTTACTGAGAATAATTCCGTTTGGATGAAGGAGGGTGAAACACGTTACTGAGCAGCTACGGACTTAAGGACAGGTTTCCCAATATTCCCCAAACTGACAACAAGTCTTTCTGCATCTTGAACAAGTCACTTTATCCATCACTGACAGTAAGTCTGAGAAGGGAAATGGTGATGTGAACTACTGGCTAAATCATGACAAAAGAGTGGTAGCAAATACTTTGCTCTGAGGGTAGACATGAGAAGCTGATAAAAGGCTTCTTAGGAAAAGAAGGAGCCACAGAGACGGGAAGGAAACCTGCCTTCAGATTTCACCCTTTCAGTGATAATAGTGGCAGAGTCACCATTTTCTTCAGTGGGTGCAGCAGGTTATTCAGCATATGCAGGCATGCACATGAAACAGCAGTCATACTTCTGATGCCCCATAAGCACTTATAATATGCATTTGCAGTGCCATAGCTTATGTAGGGACACAGAGTTGAAGGATTTCCTGTTCCTTGAAGTTCATAGCATGGCCACTGGCAGTACGACCCTCGGATGCTGTGTCCTAGAACCCTGTGGCCGTCTGGTGCCTGCTTGTGGAGCAATTCTCTTTCTTCCACACATGGTCTCCCTTTTAATTAATTCAAATTAGATTTCTGATGCATTCAGACAAAAGGAGCCAGAAGTGACCAGTTATTAGTATGTGGGCTGAGCAACTAGTTTTTTAACTGCTGGGTAATGAAGAGCAGAGTTGCACTACTCGAGACAGCACTAACCTTAAAAGAGAGCTCTGACAGAGTGAGATGCCTCCCATAGAACCCAATGTGAAAACTAACATCTTTTTTCACAACAGGCTCACAAACAAGATTAGATTAATTGATCTGATACTGCAAGACTGGCACAAAAACAATAGGGTTAAAACTGTCGTAAGTGGAAGAGAAAGCTCTTAATCTCAATAAGCAGTCTATACACAGAGCTGAGGGGTATCATCTCCTCTTGAGGCTCACACAAGGGCCAGTATTAACCCTAATCACATCTACAGGAGACTCTACCCCTAACTGCTCTGTGGGTGCAGAGTACTGAGACAAAACACACTTTTTCTGCTTAAAGCACTTTTCTCCTGTAGCTTTTGTGTCAATTTTGAAGTATAAGATCAATTAGTCTAATCCCATTTCATGTGATCATCATAAGAAGATGCGTGCTTCTAGTCCGGTGTCACAATAAGACATTGACACACTGTGGGTTGTTCTGTTTACAATTGTTAAGGTTTCTGAAAGAAATCTGATCTTTGACAATATTTTGCTTCTCAATGAGTTGGCATGAAAAGCTTTCTTTTGGGAATGGGTGCACCCAATCTCCAGATTTTTCAGACGTTCTAAAATTTTGTAAAGCATTAAGTAAATACAGACTTAACATTTAACTCCATAAATATGTACCCACTTTCAAATGTACCAGTTTTGTTTGTTGCCACATAGAAGAAATCAGAGATGCTGCCTCTCCATCTTTGCAATTTCACATTTGCAATCAAAGCCGAAATATCAACATGTGGTGTGAAATTCTGGTTTTCCATGAGTAATTCTATAATTTCTTAGATAATAAAATCACAGAGTATTTTTAAAGTTGAAAACTGAAGGATTTCTTCTCCTGGCTTGGGGTCTGACGTGTTATTTGAACTAATGCCTGGAATAATATGTTAATAAGACTAAACAGCATGGAAAAGCTTTTTGTCTTTTTTTTTTTTTAAACCTCCAATTCGCAGCAATTGCCCTGTGCTGGAGCCTGCAAGGAAGAAGACAAAGGATCTTTTTACACTACTCATAATATAAGGCTTTTTTTTTTTTTTTTTTTTGAGATTACAATTTGGCCTGCAGAGAATACAAAGAGGATAAAATAGGACCAAACTGACACCTGTAAGCTTTTAAGATGTTGAACTGCGATACTGCACCAACTTTTAATGCTACATGGATTGCATAGGAAACAAGATAAGAAATCCACCTCTCAAGCTGATTTAAGGTAGAACAGGTGTGACTTACAGTTGCCAGCCTCTGTATCAGCTCTTATACTGCATCAGATGGGATTAATTTATGTTTCAAGTGAGGAGGTAACTCTAAAGACTATTTGATGAAAAGGAAAGCAACTAGTAAAATTAGGCATGATACATATCTATATCAGCAGCAGGCTTTACAGCCTTTGGCATCACTTGCTTGGAAGCGTGTAAGAGTGTATTATTGTACACAGATGCTTGAGGCTAATGCAGATGCTGATGACTATGCTGTATTAAAATCTCATACCTTGCAGCCTTCACATGTGATGACTCCATAGTGTATTCCAGAGGATTTATCACCACAAATTTTGCATGGTATCACTTCAATTTGCGCTGAAAAAGAAAACAATACAAATATTTTGAGTACATAATTCTATTTCACTTCTTTCTTTCTCAAAAGAAGACGTAAAAGCCAGAGCTAGACAGCAGATAACCTGTTCACCCCCGACAATATAAAACTACTTTTTATTGTACTTTGTGTTTCTGAATGCTTTGATTTGGCAAAAGAAAACTCTTCAACAATTTAAGACATCTCATGATTAGTGAGTTTTTCTTCATATTCTACTTTTTGTTTTCATAATCATTATTGCTAATGACAGTCATTAGAGGTCCTAAATAATTATCTAGATCGTTCTCGCTTACACATTTCAAATATTCACGACTTTTCATTTTGCTGAGGTAGAATTACATGGTATACTTCGATTCATTTTTCAAAGCCGTGTAGGTGATAAAGTTTTCACATCCTTCAGATTATGTCTTCAAGACACACAAAGATACCAGTCCTACTGGCAGACAAGGGCTTGCAAATGATCACTTAACCTCTCCTTCTCTTCAGGCAGTTTGTTTCAGCACCAGGTCATGGGCAGACAAGGCCCATAGACCGAGACTAAGTAGCCAGTGGCTATGTGCTGGGAGAGGGTGGTACTGTCTGAAAATATTTGAATATGGATATGTTTCAGATCCTTTTATAAACATAACAGTCATTTAATTCAGAGAAGGAAAATATATTTCACTATCTTCCATACATTTTTTTTTTGCTAACATAGCTGTTTGCTTCCCTCAACTACTTTGAATTCTGTACGTGTTTCCTTTGGTGACACTGTAAGAGCACATACTCTGAAATATAGGGAAGTACTGTGCCTTTATTCTGGTCAGATGCATCGAGAAGAAATGGAAAACCTATTTTCTTTCCCTTTCGTTTGCTTTCCTATGTGGTATGCATGACTCCCTGCAATTCTCCTGCCACTTGGAAGTAGCATTACACTTACTAAGGATCAGTACTCCTGGCAGATGTCTTTCCTCCATGCCCAGGGCAACAGTAGCAGAAATTCTCTGCAACACAAGTCACTCATCAAATCCTTGGGTAGCAAAGCTGAGAGCTTGTGTAGTAGGAATACCCCGAGCACAACGATTGCTAACTGTTAGTACTTCAACTGGACAAATTCAACTCCAGAATGGATTGGGAGGCAGGGAAACAAGATTATGGTCCCAATGCTCTTCCTAAGAAGGGCATTCTATTTCAAACTTGTGGACGGTTGAAAAGGTTATAAATGCTGCGGGGAAAAAAAGTACTTAAAGATGACTCCACATTGTAAGCTAAGCACTAAGCACGCTTGTACAGTGGATGCTGTGACAATGTAATGATACAGTCTGGATTTTGCCCCGTTTCTACCTATGGTTACTTACCACTCTTAACTCTTACTTAACTCTTACTCACACTTACTTAACTCTTAACTCACACTTACTACTTATCACTCTTAACAGAAGCCAAGAGTTTCCTAAGAGTTACCTTTCTACCGTCATGTGGTTAAACAATGACCAAAACTTAGAACTGTGTCCCGCAGAGCCACCATTCTTCCCACTGAAAGGTGTATTGCATCTCCTACTCCCCTTGCCCCTGCTTAGGGTAGAGGCTTATCAAGCTAAACTCCACAAGGTGAACACTAGCAGGCCCTCTTTGGAAAGTCAAGTAACTATTCCTTTGGGACACTGTATCACGAAGGAATGGGGGAAGAGGGACTTTCATGGATGGCTAAAGAGGCTTGTAAGCTCAGTTTCCTGACATGCTGTCTCCGATCAAGCACATTTTTAGGCAAGCAAATCAGTTTTTAAACTCCTACTAATCCAGGATGGATAGAATTAATTTTATTGTAGGAAATTTACCTTGATTACCTCTCTGAAGTGCCTGTACACCAACACACACAGCATGGGGAATAAACAGGAAGAGCTAGCTATCTGCACGTGGTTGCAGGGCCATGATCTCATTGCAATTACAGAGACATGGTGGGGATAGCTCACGTGACTGGAACACAGTCATGGACGGCTGTGTACTTTTTAGGAAAGACAGGCAAACAAGGCATGGTGGTGGAGTTGCTCTTTATGTGAGAGAGCAACTGGAATGTATTGAGCTCTGCCTAGGGGTGGATGAAGAACGAGTTGAGACCCTACAGGTAAGAATTAGGGGGAGGCTAATATGGGTGACCCTGTTGTGGGTGTTTACTATAGGCCATCTGATCAGGAAGAGGAAGTTGATGAGGCCTCTACAGACAGCTGGAAGTTGCTTCACAGTCACAGGCCCTGGTTCTCATGGGGGACTTCAACCACCCTGATATTTGCTGGAAAGACAATACAGCTAAGCATGCACAGTCTAGGAGATTCCTGCAGAACATTGATGAGAACTTTTGGACTCAGGTGGTGGAGGAGACAATGAGGAGAGGAGTGATGCTGGACCTGTTACTAACAAACAAAGAAGGACGAGCTGGGGATGTGAAGGTTTGGGGCAGCCTTGGCTGCAGTGACCATGAGATGGTAGATTTCAGGATCCTGCATGGAAGAAGCAAGGCAACAAGTAGGATTACAATCCTGGACTTCAGGAGAGCTAACTTTGGCCTCTTCAGAGACCTACTTGGAGGAATCCCACGGGTTAGGGCTCTACAAGGTAGGAACGTCCAAGAGAGCTGGTTAGTATTCAAGTACCACCTCCTCTGATCTCAAGATTGAAGAACTGATCCTGTGACACTTGTTGCATTTAGCACAGTACTCATTACTGTAAGCAATCAATAATTCCATGCATGACTTGCAATTATAAGCACTACGTTCATGGTAAGTACTTATGGACCAGGTCACTAAATGCTAAGNAAGCATGCACAGTCTAGGAGATTCCTGCAGAACATTGATGAGAACTTTTGGACTCAGGTGGTGGAGGAGACAATGAGGAGAGGAGTGATGCTGGACCTGTTACTAACAAACAAAGAAGGACGAGCTGGGGATGTGAAGGTTTGGGGCAGCCTTGGCTGCAGTGACCATGAGATGGTAGATTTCAGGATCCTGCATGGAAGAAGCAAGGCAACAAGTAGGATTACAATCCTGGACTTCAGGAGAGCTAACTTTGGCCTCTTCAGAGACCTACTTGGAGGAATCCCACGGGTTAGGGCTCTACAAGGTAGGAACGTCCAAGAGAGCTGGTTAGTATTCAAGTACCACCTCCTCTGATCTCAAGATTGAAGAACTGATCCTGTGACACTTGTTGCATTTAGCACAGTACTCATTACTGTAAGCAATCAATAATTCCATGCATGACTTGCAATTATAAGCACTACGTTCATGGTAAGTACTTATGGACCAGGTCACTAAATGCTAAGGCTCTGGGTTTCAATTAATATGAAATAAATACCTTAGACTCCGACTCATCAGTTAATTCAAACCCTTATTCAAAACTAACCATTCTATGAATTAGTAAATACAGGATGTCTAGGAAATTGCTACCATGGCTCATTAGAGAGCAGCATCTTGAGGACACAGAAGGCATTTGAAGACATTTTGCAAAGTAGACTCTGCTACTATCTCCTAGGCATTTCTTTTTATTCATAAGACAGCAGTACAATTTAAGGATTCGTAACAGATAACTTGAGTCATTAATTGTAGAGGCCAGATGAAAAAGAAGCCACTGTATTCCCAGAAACCTCTTGAATTACTGTAATTAACACCCAGTGTACCAGGTTTCTTTTGCAGATTTAATGATTGTCAGAGGCTACTACACCTTTTTCTCACTGTAACTTTGTTCAGCTACCTATAATTTTATGTTGTTTTTCTTCTTCCCTTCTCCTCTTAGACCAACAAACAGTTTAGGGACCTGTATATCCTACCTCTCTTTATAGCTATTATAAAATAAGCAGCTCACTTCTGAATTTCTTACAACTTTAAAATGCATTGATTCAGCACCACTTCCTGAATATTGAGGCAAAAATGGAATGAACTAATAACAGTGGAGTTGCCACTATGATAACTTCCACCAGAAAAGGAATAGAACTTATTTTCTCCCAATGTAGTAAACATGAGGGAGGAATAAGAGCAAAACTACTTATCTCCACTTTTAAAGTGCTTCCACTTCTTACCCATCAACTTTAATAATGTGAATAAGAATAATGGCTCCAGTCTCTTTTCAAGCAATAACACAGGTGTCAACTGTCCATTTGTCCAATTTTTCAACCAGCATATTCAGTTTTCATCCTGTCTTGAGATGTATCACTTGATAAAAGTCTGCAAAACTACTATCACTTTGATGTCTAACAAAACATTTGTAACATTTGCTTGGATACACTGTGCATTGTGATTGCTCCTGATCACCAACTGTAGCTTCTCTCACCAGTACCACAGGGTAATCTTTTCTCACTGCAGTATTCATATCTTATTTTATACTTAAATTTGAAGCTCTTTGGGGCTGGGAACTGCCTCTAGGTTTATATGGCACCCTACAAATTAGAATGCTGCAATGGAAATTAATTAATTCTACATGACTAATAATCCACAGATGCTGGGTTTACCACCTGGAACCTAATGCATTCTCTCAGGACAACCAGGAAAAAGGGTGGAATTCTACTAAGGAAGAAAATACAAAATGATCTTACACATTTGAAATGAACACTTGGATAAAAACAAATATGTACTTAAAAACATTGTCAAACCAAGCATTAACTATTTTCTCAAATAGTAACCCAGGAGAAATAAAAAAGTACACTGAGCTGCTTTTTTTGTCTTTTTTTTACTAGCACAAAATTTACTCATGGGCACAAAATTCATTATTGTAAAAGTAGGGCAATAATCAGGCTTCAAGAATTGTTATACTGGTGAAATTAGGAATAAATCTGGAAGGAGATACACAGTTAATTTGCTGAATTCCTCTTGAAACAAAGAGTCAACATGGCAGCTCATGTCTTCATTGTGTATTTGTGAGGATTGCCACTCATATGCACATATCCTCTAACAAGAAAAAAGGAAAGCTCATGTTTTATATAATCTCAGTTTAACGTCTGAGGAACTCCAGGAGAGACAGGACTATAATCTTCAGACCTGTAGCTTTAGTTCCAAGGGGAAAAAAGACTTGAGCTTTCACTATTTAGTTCTTGATCAAAAGAGGATACTAAAGCATGCTGGGCATGAACTTTGAAGAGGAAGTCCTTGCTCTAATTTGTTGATCCAGGAGGGATTGCACTTGGAAACATCAAGGCTAATCAGAGAACCGATAGCAAAAAAACAGCTCCTTCACCTTCCTAGAATTCCCATCATCGTTAAGCTACAGTTCTTTGAAAAGTGCTAGTAGATTGGCCCAGTTCACTTTCATGTTTGTGTCCCTAAGTGATTTCAAGCTAAGTATATTCAGCATTTTTATCTAGTTGCCAACTCTGCTTTTTTTATTCCGACCTCTGTAAGACAGGCTTTTTTCCTTGCATGTTACCTTCTCAGAAGTTTCCACTGTAAGTTAGGCTGCCAACTAGAAATTGCTATCCCCTTTGCCACTGGATTAGATATTCTGTGGCTTCACAGCAAGACTTCAGGCACTTTGCATTTGTATTTAATAATCTGAAAATATACAGCTGAGGATACCAGCTATGTTTTCAGCCTCTGTCGTACCTCATGCAGTGAAAGCTACATAGTCAGCAATATCTCAGCAAGCTAATTAATGCCAGCTAATGTTAATTAATGTGTCTGTAGATACATTTGCTGTCAGCCGTATCCTAAATGATCCATTAGAGTAAGCAGTTATGACAGAATTCACTCAGAAAAATAATGTTTTCATAAAATCTTAGCGTTTTCGTACACTGACACACTGATTGTGAGTCTGGACCCTGGACTTTGTTAGAGCTAAGACAACTGTCAAGTTCCCTGTGCCCAGGGCCCTCTCTGCATGTGCAGCAAGGCTGATGATTGCCTAATATGCTAGTCCTACAGCTTATTTGCAGAGAGGTACAAATTCCCCAGAAGTTCTTGTATATCTATATGTCTCACTGGGCACACAGAGCACATTTGATCTGTACATGATCTGTGAAAACTTGTCATGAATTTCAAGCTAAGTGTTAGTCCTGGAAGCTGGATATTGAGAAATCTGATAGATCATTGCTTGAAATAGAAAAGTGATATCTTACTGCTAAAAAGGTTGTTTTTCCCATAAATCTGGCAATTGTCAGGTCTGATTTCTTTTTCTTTCATGGTCTCACACTTTTAGCCAAAGTTTTTCTAGCTTATGATCAAAGTCACCTGGAAGTTTTTTTTGTGAAATGTTTTCTTTTCGTCTTCCTCTTTTACAAATTTTCATTGGAAAAAAACCCAATAAAGCACTGAATTGTATATCAACTCTTCTTACAGATCAACTCTGCTCTTTATTGCATGGCTACTCTAAAGACTATTGGAAAACAACCTTTTAAAATCTCAGGATTTTTTGATGAAAAAAAAAATCTTTACGTAATTATCCTGTGCATTCTTATTGTGTGCATTTAAAATTTATTTTTTAAAAGGTAAGATCAGACCTTAGAAATTTGCATGACAAGTTTCAAAATTACATGCTATATATTAGGCTTTTTGCAGGTTTTGCATGTGAAGGAAGTATGTTCATATCTGCACTGTAGATATATAATTTGGAAGACTTTTTTCATGTTTCATGGCCATAACAATGTTTACAGACCATTGTCAAATGCTCTGAAATAGATAGACGAAGTGATATAAATTCAAACAATTATAGCTGCTCCAGAGATAAAGGTAATCTCCAAACTGCTCATATTATCTGATCTTTTTGTATGTTACAGTTACATACTAATTTTGGAACAAGTCTGGAAAGAATGATATGCACAGATTACTTGCCTTTACATTCAGCAGAGAAGGTGAAATTATAAGAAAAAAAATGAGCACAGTAGAACACCCTTTTCCCATCTCAATAAGAACAGAAATAAGAAAAAATGTTTTCGTTCAAATGCTCTTTCTTTCATTTCCTGAATGTAACTACAATGGATCTAGCAGCGTTATTTAACAATTTATGAATAGTACAAAGTTGCTATGCTTTGTGATGATCCAAGGATATAGATGAGATGATAAGATTTTCAGACAGATATAATATATTTTATTAGACCAAAGGACACATTCTTTTAAACAGAAATGCTTTTGGCCTCCTATCTTTTTATAACACCTTAGATAGGAGTAAAGGACTTCAAGTTTAAAACAGGTTGGGGTAATTGCTCAGAGCTAAATTTCATTAATCAATTAGAAAAGCTGCAAGATATGCGAGGTTGGATGATTCTCTGTGGAGAAAAAGTAGTCATGAGCAAGAGAACCATAAAAGTCTTAAGAGCAGTGACATGATGTTGTGAGATAATTGAGATACACTTATTTTGGATTTTTCTGAAGAAGTGATGAATTTTGTAAGTTAAAAACATTTGTAAATTAACAGAAAATCTGGATTTCCACGGGGTTTTTCAAGACAGTGGTGGTGATGCTGTTGCCTGGACTCCAAATAAAAGCTGTACAGCTTTTTTTTGCCAAGAATGGCAGCCCAACACTCAATGAAACAGCAAAAGGTCATGAAGGTGCCAGAGGCACAGAAATTACTACCTAGCAGCTTGTTTGTTTCTTTATTTTGGACAAGACAGAGTGGTTGAAGCGCATAAGAAGCACAAGTGTCTAAAACTGTCCTGGACTTTTGTGGAATGGTTCTCAGGCAGGTAAGGCAGCAGAAGAGAAACAGAACTACTTATATCCTCTGAAGGGCAGTGATGGCTAACACAGACAAGTAGAACCTAGTGTTAGATCTAAAAAGATGAAAATCAGGTCTCTTGTCAGAAGCTCTGGCTCAAACCTTGAACCCTGAAAGGCTGTGCTCAAAGAGGTCACAAAGGGTCAAAGGACGAAACTGACAACTCACCTAGCACTCTGTAAATCTGTACAGAAGCATTTTCTTTGCCTCTCAACATGGACTTCTCTGTATTAATCTATCAACTCTTTTCCCTAGTAACTCATATGCATGGAAATTATGTGTGTAACTTCAAAGGATGGTGCTACAGTAAAACAAGTTACCACACAACAAAAACAGGTTGCCAAACCAATGATTTGGGCTCCATAGGTGAGTTCAAATCAGAGATATTTAATTAAATTCTCAAAGCTTTATCCCGGGCCCCATAAAGAGCTCAGAAACTTGCATTATTCACATTTAAGTGTATAATAAATGCAAAATTATTACGGTACAGTTTCTACTTCCCTCAAAGACTCAAGCAATCGTTCTGCTGATACTGCACACTTTCCCTAAAGAGATTATTATGGTAATCCCAAATATTATACTACCCAAGCTATCTTATATTTGAGCTCATCAGATCCAATGTTCTGCAAATAATCTCTAGCAGCTTTAGCTCGTGTTTATATAAGCTGGTCAGGACGCCTATTTGAGCAGTGATGACCATGCTTTCTATGCACTTCTCTACCCAGTAAACACGCACTTGCTAAAAAAATAGCAGCCTATACAAAAATACATTGCAAATACAAAGTTCTTTCCTATGAGAAGTACACTTAGTATTTGCTCTGCCAACCTATTTGTCGTAATTTGTGGATGTTTCACTTAAATGGTTTACAATACGGCAGGCATTTAGCAGGACAAATTCTTTTCCCTCCTTTCTTGTCTTTAATCAGAAAGCTACTCAGTGTGCCCAGTGCTTCTGAATTACTCTTCCCTGACAGACAACAATCAATGGCTATTTTTTTTTTTTCTCTTCTGGATAAATGGACTAAGGAGCTTTGCAGCGAAGAGCCCAGATAGCATGATAAATATTTACATTCCATTTTCCCTGCTGAGAGCTAGCTGAAATTGTCATATAGTACTCAGCACCTTAGTGAGAATTCTTTATGTTAGATATGCATAGATCACTGTTGTACAGTTGCAAAGCCTATCAGCACAAAGAGAGATGTTGCAGGAACAGGCTCTAAAGACCTTCTGTTCTTAAGGCTGCAGGATCACACAAGACCTTATCTTTCCTCACACCCAGCCAGTGTTACTGCTTGCTGGAGTGGGGTAGAAATGAACTTAAAACTTACTTCATCTTGCAGTGGAAGGAAGGTGTAGTGCTTATTCTTAGCTCTGTCTGTAACAGCACCCTTTTCTCCAGCTCTTTGCTACTGGCCTGCAGCTGTGGCACGCTCACAATCCTTGCATGAACCCCCTCCTCCAATCCTACCTGTATTGTTTTATTCAAATATCCCCAGTTTCCTATACTTTCAGTAACATTTAAACCCAGAATTTGATGTCATGCAAAAATCATCAAGGGAAATGAGGACTGTTGCACAGTTGAGGCTTCTGCACAGAACCAGCTGACACTCAGCAATTTGAGTTTTCATGACTCAGTTGTCACTAAACGGAGCTTGAAGCTAGAGTCTGTATAACCTGAGGCTTCAAGTATAATCCTATTTAACTCCTCTTCTACAACTGTTTATTTCTGAACTGCTTCTCAAGCACTTGCTCTGATAAAGGGAAGAAAGACCGCACCAACACTTGGGATGGGCAGCTATAAGAAACAGCAATATCATGTGGGATGGATGTTAGCAATGATTAAAGATTTGGGAGGTTTGTTCAATTTGTGCATACACACAAAAAAGAATTGCTAGACCTACAAAGAATGCAGCTTCAGAGAAAGTAACAACTGGGTCAGAACCTTCTTCTATTGTCCCACCTCTCAAATATTATTTTTTTCAGTATTTATACTTAATGCAAAAGTTGTCTGCAAATCATGAAATACTCAGAGAGTTTAAAATTCTTTCTTCTTTTGAAAACATATAACAGAGAAGAATCAAGCCATCTAAATCTTTACTTCTGAAAATTAGTTGTTTATACACTGCTAGAAATAAATGCAATTGAAAATATGATAGAAAAATCACTAAGTGATACTTAGAATGGAAAAGTACCTTCATATAAGTAAGTAAGTGAGCTCACCATTCAAGTAACTGTCTATTTATGTTTTATATTTCTTACATTTCTCTGGAAAGGCGTACTGATTTTTACTGAGGTCTTGGTATTTTTTTTACTTTTTATATATTGGAAAAGGAAAGACATGAGGTTGACATTTGAAGAAGTCCAAAACTAATACACACCCAAGAGGGATAGCTAACACCATTTTTAAGATTTCATAGGAAAAAGCCATGGTTAAATTGTCAGCCTCAGTGTGAACAAAAAAGCACTTCAAAGTCCAGAAATCACTACGTATGATAGCATGCACAAAAAGTTTAATAATTTTGTATCTTGCGTGCACCTGTAATAAACAAATTTGATTTTCTTTTGTAACTATTGTTACAGCTACCTTAGCATTACCTCTCAGGATACTGTCCCAAACATGGCATTTTACATTAGAAGTTACGAAAATGTGACTTAAAATGACTTAAAGACAATGTTAAAGCATACATGGGGGTTATTAATGGCTTTTGCAAACTTTTAAAAATACTATTTTCCAAATTTTCTCTCTTTCTACACATCTTATGTTACAGAGAAGATACAAAAAACAACTTCGACATCTAACAACGATGTGTAACAAGGGTATGTTTCATATGGTAATTATTCTGCTGTGGAAATCACACATAAAATAACGTTTCTTTTGCTTTGTCAATTAGTCCAGTACCTTCTTTGCCAGAGTAACATAACTGATTGCCTATACCACATCACTGTTGTTAGCAAAACACCCCTCTTCATATTTATTTGAATATGCAAGCCTGGAAGATTGTTTAAACATTTAATTACATTAACTGATCATATCCTCAATTTCCCCCAAGTATTACATCCCCAGTATGAATTTTTATAGTTGTGTCGCTTACTGTAGCAAGCAAATGTCACATAGCTACATTTCTGGAAATTTAGTCCTGGGACTTTTCTTCTATCTAATACTAAAAATTAAGCACAAAATGCAGTCCAGTACTAACCAGTGAAGAAGTTCAGTGAGTCACCTGAATGTGTACATTTAATTACAGAAAAGCCAAAGGACTTTCAGGAAGTCCTGCACACAGAATATCAAGCACTACAGAGTGTGGACCATGAACAAAAACTGTGAGAACAGCATAACAGGGGAGTACAAAGGGTTATTTTGGACATTGATAAGTGAAATTCTTGTCAATATCACAGCTTCCCACTCCCCTGCCCCTCAATACTCCTATTTCATGGACTGTTTCTCATTCCTGGAGTCTCTGTAGATCTATTTATCCATTACAATTAAAAAATGCTTAATTATACTACTTTCTCGCTGCCTTATGCAAGATACCTTCAGGAAGATTTTAGCTGATTTGGCTATTACAATCATATACTTTGATTGACAATACTTTGGTGAACCACAGGGCATCATGCAACTTAAAAACCCAAAGCATTTTAGTAAGCTAAATATATTGTATATTTGCAGTCTTGACAAACCACTAATTAATGCAGCTTTTAATGTTAAATGTTTTACAGCTTAAAGCTTCTTGCCAAAATAGCTAACTGTAACGCTCAAGGAAAACTTGAGAAGGAAGAATACATAAGCATAGTTACTGTCTTTATTTTTGTTAATCAACATCATTCAGTAGCAAAAGCCTTCTTAAAAAATGGATGTTGATTTTTTGTTTTGGCCTTTTTTTTTTTCTTTTTCCTTTTAAGACAGAAAATCTTCAAGTTGGCTGCCCAAGGGAAAGAAGGGATGGGGAAATGTCAATCTGCTGGTACAGATTTTGGTTCTGAGTTGCACTAAGTAAATTTGGAGTAATTCAACACACTCAAGTATAATTATAACAAAGCAGCCAAAAAGAGGATCTAACTTGCATTGTCTGGGACTTTATGTAACTGCCATCACAGTCAATGGAATATTCCCATGCACTTTGCTGGATCACTTTCCTTACAATATCTTCCCTCATACATTACGCACAACATAACTCCCACGAGCAAAATGACTAGAGACATAGGCAACAATAAACAAATAATAAAAGCAAATTCATTTTGAAATGACTCTGAAATCCTTCTAGCGTTGTCTTCTTAGAGCTTTTTGAAATTTTTCGTATTTTTGATCATCAGTATGGATTTTTCACTTCTCCACATTTTTATTTAAAATCTTTGCCCCATCTTTTGAAAAGCAATCAAATCAGCTGGAGATATTCTTGGATTTGCATCTGTTGCTGTCTGAAAAATGTTATACTTCCCAGCTGTCTACTTACCAATTTAATCTGCCATCTTTTAACACAGTAGGAAGAATTAATCTTTAGTAAAATTCCAAGTGCAGTTGTCTCAAGGATAGATTTGGTACCGCATGATTAATATTTCCTTATTTATTCTTAATTAGAATACCTCATATTGTTAAGGAAGTGAAGAAGAAAAATGTTTCAACTCACCAGTTGCATCAGTTTTTATTCTGGGTTGAATATCACACATTTTGTAGTAAATAAGTAAGATTCCTAGGAGCAGAACGGTATTCTTCCTAATATTCTACTTATTCACAGTTACACCTGTGCTGTTGCAAAAGTGGAGTCTTAACAGACTGCATTAACAAGATTAAATGGAAGAAGTGATAAAGGCATAGACTGTTCCATTTCATTAAGGAAGGGAGGAAGACAACATTTTCTTTTGATACTATCTTCATGTAGAATGCATTTCTTATTACAGCTGAATCATTTAAAAATAATATTGCTTTTCTGGAAATTCTGAAAATAAATCTCAGCTGTCTTTTACCATCACTTGCTTTTGTTTCAGACATATATAAGAAATGGAGGATTAGAATGGTAGATGTAAGATGCCAAATTATTACAGATAAAAATCCCACGTTGTGAAATAACACCTATATCCTACCTACCAGCATCCAGAGCTAAAAAGTCCATTTGCTTACAGTGTTTTTAGACTCCGTGTGACAGACCTGACTGAACTGCCCCAGTTGGACACTCATTAAGTTAAAGGAATATCAACTGAATCCCAGTTGTCCTTATTTTGTACCGCCAGGGGGAATTTAGAGGTAAGCTCTTGGTATGAATCTCTAACATAGTTGCTCAGAGCCTAGAACTACTATTTTGGTTTTTTTCTAGGCTCCCACATTGGCTAGAACTACATTCTTGTTCAGAAGTTATACTTGCAAGGGCATGCAGTGGCTGTCATGCACTAAACATGGTACAAACACAAAGCACTGCAAGATTTACACAGACTTTCTGTCAAAAAACAAACCAAAGCAAAACAAGATACAAGAAGTGGGCACTTTTGCAAGGCAGCTAATATATTAAATACAGTGTCTTTCACTAATTTAATTTTCCCTTGGGAGTCTTTGTGGGTTTTCTATGCTTGGAAATAATTCCCCTCACCAACCTGTTACACATTCCCAGGCTTTTTGCTGGAAGAGGTCTGCAAGGTTACTTCATTTCCAGGTAACCTTTCCCTGTTAAACCATGTCCTTCTCATGCCCTAGCCTTTTGCATAAAGTACTTATTGGAATAAGAGATGATTCAGACTTTAACAGTTCTGTCCTGCTACGTCTGCATACTCATTCTCTTGGAATTTGTGCCAAAGATAAAACAGAGAGGACTTCACTTTTAAGATTCAATAAGCTGGATATACACAGAAGACTGTTAATCCTACATACTATAAAAAAAAGATGTTCAAAATTGCCACCATCTCAGCCACTTTGCTTTGAATGCTTCTTCTGGTTAGATACAAAAGTTGAGGTATTTTCAAAAAAAAGAAACCAACGCAAGGGGAAATATTAGGAGAGAGTTCCAAAGTTTATGAAAATAAGGAGAATTATTGCAGATTAGGAAAAGTACAAATAACAAACAAATACATGATCTGAGAATAGGCAGCCTGAAAAAATATTTTTCCAGTAATGAAGAAAACATTATTTGAAGGATAATACGAAACAGGATGAGTTAATTACTTATAATAACTCATTTAAATCTGCATAAACATTACACAGCTATTTTTTTCATGACTGTTCCTAGAACCAGTCACGTAGGCTACATGTAATGCTCTGGGATTATAATCTTAAATAAGGCCCCAAACTCTTGGCCTGCTGCATTTCAGATGAATAAAAATTCCCTGGCTTGCTAAAAGAATAGGAATTGCCCTCTCTATATTATTTCATAAATGGAAGCCTTTGATGTTATGGGGCATAATTTTTCTTGACTGGATAAATAATTGGTGTATAATTTTCCTCCTGTTGCAACAGCATTTCATTCTGCTGAAGCAGTGATTGCCTAACAAGATTTTTAAGTCTCACTGTTTCATAATATATTACAGCTCCCTATTAGACACACCACTTTCCTCTCAGATAAAAAACATGGATCAAAGAAATGGCCAAAAGAAATGAACATTTAAGCGTTCTTTTTCCCTTTTCTCCCTCTCTAATTTGTGTAACTGAAAATTAGTTCTGCATGAGTCAGAAAGAAATCAATAGATTGTTGCCAAATATTACAGACTCTTCTGATGCAGGAATTAGTATCAAACTGGTACTGAGCAATGATTCCAGACACACTGGTTTTCAAATCCAGAACTATCACTTCACTAGTAGCCTAATAAATCACCCTGTATGCCCTGTCAGGCATGTTCTGCCTCTACAGGCAGCAGGGCAGGAAGAATTTGGACTCAGAAGTCTTAGGCAATGTTTACATTTTGTAATGAGAACTCAGTTCCAGAAGAAAATGGTGATATCTAAACTTTCACAAAAATATAATGATACAACATACTTTTCAATTGTAAGTTCATAATTCTAGAATTGCATGCCATTGGCTCTCAGCTGAAAAAAAATGTTATTGAAGACCAATTACAAGAGCTGAACAAATATAAAATGAAAACCCTCCTCACCTATAGCACAGAGTAAAGCAAGCTCTAACATCCATGCATTGCTAGCTGCGTTTTGACTGGGAAGCTGCATTATGAGCTAGCTTACTAGCCTGAACTAATGGACAATCTGAATAAAAGGAGTTGTCATGCACTTAGCTTTCTTTTTAACTGTTTCAACACAAAGGGATCATAGAATCATCAAATAGTTTGGGTTGGAAGGGAACTTTAAAGTTCATCTAGTCCAATCCCCTGTAAGGAGCATGAAAAGGTCCTATTTGCATGTTGAAAAAATTTTGCCTGTGTTCGTTTCTGCATGATAATGTTCAACAGAAAAGAGATTTTTTAAAATATGATTAATATTTTTAGATCAAGAAAGGAAGGAATTTGACACCAATGAATGCTGTGGGATATAGCCTTATTCCTTAATGTCTTGACAGTTAATTCTCTCATCAGTCTAATTTGCTTATCAGTTTATAGCATCTTATAGCACAGTCACAGGATTAACTATGGAAAGGAGGAACTTAAAAAATTTATCCCAGTAATTTAGAAAGAAAATAAATTATAACAGTTGTTGCACAGAAACTGAATATTGCACTACAATCAAAAAAGAAAAAACAAAACAAAAACATCCTCCTGGAAGCCAAAGGTATTAAAATTCAAAAAGGTGATCAATTGGATATTGCAGGGTTTTTGTAACTACAGATACTTGACAACATGGTTTGCTGGAGCCACTCAATGCACTTTGATAGCTCAGAGAGTCCTTCAGCTATTGTAGGTAAAATCTGTTCTAGGTGATAGCTCTGGTAAAAATGATTTGGCTACACCAAGCACAACCTGACCATCGCTTTAGAGACCAACAAATGCGGAGATTATGAGGGAGGCACAGTGGGATTCACTTCCATCCAGCCACCTTGCTCTTGTTAAGAGCAGGCACCAGATGCATCCACAGACAGGAACTTTTTTTCTCTTGCTGTTCTTGCTGTTTTCATCAAAAAGTATCCAGCTAACTGGGGAGTAAGGGGAATGAAAAAAACGTGTGTGTGTGTGCGAGCACACATGCACGCTGGCAAGACTGTACTGGTTCAGAACCTCATTAGGTGTGAACTGGTGCAGGGCTGCTAAAGTCAGTGAAGCTGTGCCAAATTATATTAACTATGGGTCAGATCCTCTTCTCATTTATTCCTACATTATACAACAGTTGAAAAATTAAGGAAAAGAGTGTTATTAAAGATGCTATAGGTAACCGTATTACTCTGCTCCTGAAGGCTGCATATAACATATCCCCCTGGTCTTAACTGCCAGAACTACAGGAAATTAAGCAGAAGATCCTAGGTTGTGGCTCTAAACAATTTCAAAGAAACTTCTTCTGTTCTTTCATTTTAGGAAGTAGGTATTGTCCTTGGGGAATGTGATGAGATGAACCTTGCTCTCTTTTGCTTTGTATATTCTTCAGCCATGCAAGCTCTCATCCACCTTGCAAACGTCCTTACAGATGTTTGCCTTCCTCCCTTGTGGATACAGTGCAGAAAGAAAAGTCTTGCTGCATCCTGAAATCTTGTGATCTGTAAATCTATGTCTCTGCAGCCCTGGGGATATTTCAACAATGTAAATCAAGTTCTATTCCACTTGCAGGCTAAAGATACAAAAATGGTGATGCTACCCCCTGGTTTAAAGAAAAATCAATACAAATGTATTGAGAATCCAGGTACTCTCATCAGGGTTGCTATACAGGCGAGAATCACAGCAAAAAGATTAGCACAAGAAATTGGTCGCAGGCCTTTCTGTTGGTTCTTTTTTTTTTTCCCTGTGAAAAGTAACCCCACCAGACTGGGAGAAGGGGAGCCATGAATGAGAGAGAGCATGCTCTAAAGGTCTATTAGTTGACTGTGCAGTGCATTTTAAGTTCAAAGTCTTCAGAAATGATAAAAGAGGCTATAGCTTTATGTGCATAAAAGAAGGATCTTTGGAGAAACTTATAACATTAAGGTAACAGACTGCCTCTGTTGGTATGACCTCTAACGGCTTTCAAAAGCACTGAATGAGTTTTAAGAACTAAGGACTAGATGCTTATCCACAGAAAATTTGAAGATAATCATGGACATGTAGAAAATAGTATCTTTGAATCAAATTGAAAGTGCTGACCTCAGGTTTTTAGCTTGTCTATTATTATACTTTCCTGTGGAAATTGGCAGCATCCGGGTGACTTGTTCTGGGTGACTTTTTTGTCTCATCACTTCTTGTTTCACCTTCCAAGGAGTGACAGACCTGTCTCAATAAAAAAGTCTCTTCCCTAAAATGAATGCTGCATCTCCTTGGCACATGCAAAGAGAAATTTATGGCTAAATCCATTCAGAGGCTAGTCAGGTATTTTAGACTTTTATAGTCCAGATGTTCACACACCACTTAATCAGACACTTTTGATGTAGGAAACCACTGATTTTCCAGAACAACTATCACTATTTTCATTATTTGTCAATCTCTTGCTATTGGATTTTAACATTGGAGCAAATAGTTTGTCATCGGTTACTGCCTGTGGAACTACTGATTATTCCTGTAGGTCCATGTACTTTTTCTAGTGTGACTGCAACTATCAGCACCATGAAGATGTACCTAACAGGGCTCTTTTGGAAGCAGAGTGCCCACTTGTAAGAGTAGAGCAATTAGGCATATTCTTGTTATGCCTGGAGATCATCAGAAATACCATCAAAATTCATACTAGGTTGGATGTAAAGGCAGCTCTCTTCCACTCTACATCCAATATATAATAAATATAATAAATTGCAGCACTTCTACACAAGGAGATGACTCACGCTGCATTCAGACACATTTCCAAAGATTTGAAGCACTGGACAGTCTCAGCCAACATGTTACGATCCAATCATCATTGTTTGTCCAGTTTATTGATATTTTCACTATTATTAAAACAGCCAACAAATGTTATCTCAATTGCAAGTCATATTCTGAGAAGTAGGAATACTTTGATGGCTGCTTTCAGGTTGAACTCATTGATCTATATTACTTGCTTTTTGCTTGACAGTCTGAACATGAATTACATAGTTTAGCTATTAAAAAGTAGATTTATTTGCCTGCATAGGATAAACAGTTACAAGCCCCAAATTTTGGATATTTACAGAAATTATTTTATTATGACAGCTGCATAAAAAGCCTCATAGTGCTTCCTGACGTGAATCAAAGCATAATTACATATTTATGTGTATATGTTATTGCCCCTCCTTTACTGTCCACTGTGACTCTAATAAGCCTGTCAGCTGTTTGCCCATGTCTCTTCTTGCCCATGTCTCCCTAAACTGACCTATCAGATTGATCTCAACCTTCCTCTGAATCCTGATGGCTAGGGGCTGATGAATATCATAAAGGAAGAGTCCAGGCTCTTCTGGACTCTTCTCAGAGTAAGAAAAAAACTCACTCTGGTGGACTCTCACTGACCAATGTGCACAAAAGCTTCATAAGGAAGTTGTCAGTTGAAATGCCATACATACATGGGAAGGGGAGACGAAAAATAAGATTTTACCATATTTTGTGGCTTTGCTATTGAAATTCAACAGACCTGACAAGAATCAAAGATCGTCTCTTTGTGGGTCTCCTAAGCTTACGAAACTTCATTCTCTTGCCTAAGTGTTTGTGCCTCCACCATAAATTCCAGCTTTCTGGAGAAACAGAACCATTTTCTCCTGACAACTTGGTCTGACCTGTTAAGGGTAGCTGTGGTTTACACAGGCTTGTGTCTCACCGGAGAAGCAGAGATAAATCTAAGGTGGGATTTTGTTTTTTTCTTTAAGAATGAGTAAATAGTTTTCTACAGTTCTTTATAAACCAGAAGAACCACCAACCCAAATATTTTTCTGTAATTACTGGAATGATCTCTTAAGAAGAGTAGCCACTACATCTTGAAAATAAAAACCAAAGCAGAAGAGTTTAAGTAAGTTTGTTAATTAAATAAATAATATTAAAAGGAAATATTTTCAAGGATTTTCTAGTATCTAATGTAAGCCTTAGTCTTCATAACTTCAAGAAAAGGATGAACTGAAACTTACTGGTTTTACTGTCATAAACCACTGTGATCACACTCTGCTTCCTTTAATGTAGTCCACTTTAAACCCTGGATTACACTTCATAACTGTAATGTCTAGTTGGAAACGTAGTAAAATGGGACAACTTATCTGCCAATGATCACAGTCACTTTCAGTAAGTTAGTGAGACCAGTGTAACTATACACAGTTCCCTCTGAAACCTCAGTATTTCCACTTTAAGCTAAGGAAACAATAAAATGTCCCTGGCACCTCTGCATTATATGTATCAGCAAATGGTATTTGATTGGCAGCAATGCTGCTCCTGAACTGTGCTTGTATCATGTCCCTTCAGTCTGCCCAGACCAAATATTGGAAACAGTGGGGTGAAATGACAAACACAGCATAATTATTTCAGTGGGGATCTTGAACCTCTCATGAATTTGTGGAACATCCAGCTGGGGGAGGAATGGGGATTTTGTGTCTTACATTAAACTCAAATAAGCTTTCACAGAATAGAACACTGCCTGACACATTATAAGGTCAGCCACAAAGAATGCATCACTGCTGGGTTTCTAATCTTGAATCTCATGCTCATTAATAATACACAACAGAACATCAAACCTTTCTCAAACAACAAGCCCAGAACTTTGCTTTAATACCTCTGTCAGCACTTCTCTTTTGCACTCCTGAAGATGCAGATTGTGCATTTGACAGAAACAGCGAGTGACTTTAAGTCACTCTTCTAAACAGTACCACAGGCTTCTGTTTTTAACCGCAGCATGTGAATAATGGATGCAGAGGTCAACAAATTTAAAAACAAAGAAGAAAATTAATTACTAAGGATCATGTCTATTGTAGGCCAAAGACGTGTAACTGAGAGTGGGAATGAACTACTCCATGTACTGTGCTGCTATTGCATCTATTGCGTTCAACAGCATCTCCAAGCGTACGACAAAGCTTGTTGGACTATCCTTGAAAGTCCTCCAGGAAGGCATGAAATGGAGTGGAGAGAAATTATGATCAGTACGAAAGCTTTGCTCTGACTGGTGGTGTAAAAAAGATATTCATCCTCGCTTAGGGCCAGATCCAAAACCACAAAGAATGGAGACTCCTAAGACTTTGGTACTCAGCCATCTGTCTTTTGAGAGCAGTTTCATTCAAAGAGGGATTAGTAAATCTGTATTAAGTGCCTAAACACTTCTACAGGGTATAGGCAGTCCAGTGATTCACCACTGAATCTGGCAGTGTGTGGACAGGTCATACACAAAAGCTGGAGAAGAAAAGAAAGTAACTTATGTGCCTTGAGTAGCCTATTAAGGGAGGTTTCAATTTCGAAAATTTACCTAATGTCCTTCTCAACAGCAACTAACGAATAAGATTTTACTAGTGGCATCAGAATATAGGGGAAGTAGGGAATGAGCTATTCTTATAGAATTGTAAAATCTTATACAAGATACACCAAACTGCATCTGCTTACAGTGATGTTTTTGCCCCTCTGCCCAAAGTACCTGACTTTTTTTCCGACAAAGCTTCAATGAACATAGCTGTAACTTCATAAGGCTAAATGGAATACAGATTTGTACAGATAAAGGTTTTGTTTGTTTGTTTAGTTAAAGTTACAGGGCAAAGGAGAATCTGCATGGAAGTCCATGCCTAACAGTTAGTATCTGGGATGTGGCCACACCTGAGTACAATAGCTTGTAAGCCTCAAACAGCAGTACAGACCAAGAAATGCAAAATGTTCTAACCACACAGAACTTTGGGGACATTTAGTTAATTAGGTCAATGTGCCTGGTGTACTAGGAACAATGTGTCAGAAGACTTTCACAAGAGGCAGTGAGAGCCCTCAGTAAGAGCCCCTCACCCCTTTCAGCAACTGATAAAGCCTATCACCATCCACAGGATAAAAGGAAAGAGCAATATCAAATGAATCACAAGTAGAGCTTCCTGCCACACTAGTGAAATAATACATCCTTGTCAGAAGGCTTTCATATGGCCATTTTAAAAGAAATGAGAACAAGCTGTAAGGAGAGAAGAGACCACCAGTAGAACAGTGGTGTTACTGTAATTTTTTTTATCACTGTCACACTGCTCTGTCATTAAGTTGGTGTGCTTTTCTGGCTTCCTTTTTCAGAAGATGACAACAAATTTAGAGAAATGAATTAAATCTTTACCATCTACCTCTTAGATTACGCCCCTACCCCTTCAAAATAAACAAAACTAGGGACAAAATCCGATCCATTGCTAGTCAGCTTCATAAAACATAAACAAGTATGGATAGGGGACACTGCTTTTCTAGGTCACGAAATATAAGCCTTCTTGGCTGGTATATTTTGTTTGTTCTGGAGAACAAGAAAAGATATAATCTTTGATGAAGACACTGAAATGATTAGGTGCAAATCTGGTGTCCTCTAAAGACATAGGATAGCTGATGAAGTCTAAGAATCCAGTAAGAAAAGTTCAATCAAATACACATTTCTTGGAATTTTTAGTTCTGATACTTATCTAGACAAGACACATCTACTTGTCTAACTGAAAGATTTCCCACTCTAGGTGCTGCAACTGAGAACTTACTTTGCTTTAAAAAGTTAAATGAAGGGGTACAGCAGAACAACCATATTTGTCAAGGTTAAGTACTAAGATACTGTCTGTTGTATTCTTAAGCACGGAACTACAGTCATATTACAGCTGTCAGAAATGGCATTGCTATTAAAAATGTTTTAATGGTACAGTATACTCAGGTCTGCTTATAATGACCTTTTAATCCATTTTTCTTCTGTCTACAAATGCTCTTTCTGAGGAGGGGGAGGAAGTGTATATCATCTGTCCCTTTACACAGTTCTCATGCATAATGCAATTACTATGATTTTCTGCACCTCAAAAGTGCAGCCATTTCCCATAACTACACACAGAGAAAGAAAATGACCCGAATTCAAATTACTGTACAAGAGACAGACCTTACTAACATAGCTCTTATTACTTAAGATGACAGTGAATAACTAGAGATAGAATTAGTATTTTCAATTCAGGTGGTTCTATGTTCGATTATTAACCAGCCCTACCTCCTGTTCCCTTGGACACTAATGACTTCTGATCATGTGACTCAGGAGATCTGAGCAAAACTGTAATATTGGTCCCACTGAGAATTATCTACCTAGGTAAGGGGAAAACAATATGCCAGGGATATATGCCATAACTGCAGCCCATGTTAACATTGCATTCAGTGTAGCTTTAGCTGTTAGAGCCAAGAAGGCAAAAGAAATACAAAATCCTGCAGTATTTGCAGCTTTTCCTCTTACTATCTTAGCAATTATTCCTAAGCAAATCTGACATTCAAACACAAATGTTTTGCTTTGCAGAAAAATGCTGGAAAAACTTTAATTAAAAAATCAGGAAAATTGTTATATCTGGTAAATCATAGACATTAAAAAAAGGAAAGAAAATAAATTCAAAGCAGATGTTTTCAATATGTCTACCTGAAACCTTTTATAACAAAGTTCTCTCTCCACATCATCGATCTAAAGCTTTAATTGGCAGACAGTAAAGTCTGATGGGAGAATAATGGTCTTTTAAATACCTGGGAATGAAAAGCAAATTGAGTTAGCACAGTGTAAGAGGCAAGTAATTACATAATGTCAATCCTGTTTTATACAGTTCAGTCTTTAAACACCATGCAAAGAAAAGACATGTCTGGAAGAAAATATGAATCTCCTTACTTCAAGTGACTCATGTGCTCTTTTCCCAATAAGAAGTTAGGGCTATTATGTGTAAGAGTAGGCTCTTTGCTTAAGGATTTCTCAAATGTGGCTGCTGCTAACACTCTTAGTTTGCAACTGTTTAAAATTTTCTCTCCCTCTTGTCAAATCCAAATGTCAGTCACTAGCTACGAAAGTACAAGTCTTCATTTGGCAACTTCCAAAATGATCCCTTCTGCAGAAAGAATTTCTGTTATCTCAGAGAAAAACCCACAGAAAAAGTAGACATAAAGACTGATTGAAATCTCAAGAATATATACTACGCAACTGCATGTTTTCAATGATATAACTTGCTGATACATAAGTAAATCAGTGAAAACAAACAAAAATTGGAGTTTTAGATAGCCCATGTCTGCTTTCTTCACTGATTCTGCACTTCTCAGTTTCCTGTATCTGCTGTGTTTGTACCATCACTTGTCCTTATGTCACACACGTTCCTTCAGCAGAATTTCACCTAACAGACTCAACATCAGAGAAGGTGTCTAGAAAAGGGGGCAAGAACCGACAGGAAGCCAGAACTCAATACCAGACGCCAGCTAATTTTTCTAAGCAAGATGGTCATGTCGTACCGTAAGTTTTCCAGGAAATACTACTTATTAGTTTAACCTTGAGTATTTTGCATTCGCAAACTTTTACCTTAGATTGTCCCAGGCACAAGGATTGTGCAACAGCAACCACTCAGCTTCATTCTGTACAGGAAAGACTAGATGATCTTAGTCCACAGTGGTACATTTACTACAGCAAATTTTGATTATGTGTGAAGATATGTTCTCACAATCCTTTGCGTAAGTAATATACCTAGATATATTCTCAATAGGATCACAGACACTGAGCTGATCAAGAAAGAATTGAGAACACCTATTATGACCATAATTTTCTTTTACTATAGGCCTCCACTGTTACTCCTAGCAGGGTGCATGCAATTAAATTACAGTGTGGTACTGGGTATCTCAAAAGATTATAAGCTTTGACCACTTGGCTTCCTCCAAAAAGGAATGGATTGCATGTTTCTCCAATTTAGGTCCATGCTGAATTTGAATCTTTTGTTCTGTCAAGGTGCCTACAGGCAGCTAGAGGACAACGTCTGAGTCTTCTTTTGCTTATTTTTTCTCCTCTTTCTTGCTGATTTCAGAACAAGTGAATTCAGCACTGTTGCTTGCTGCTCAGCCTCCTTTCCCAAAAGCCAGCTTAAGATGCCTTTCTTCTAGCCTCCCAACATTTTAACTACTCATCTTATGCTCAATTCCTACTTGCCACCTCCTTTCCTGAAAGTTCTCATGGATTTTGTATGGAAATATATAAAAATATATAAAAATGTATTTCCCCTACAGCAGAAGTTGAATGTATGAATTCTTTCTTTCAAATTCCTCTTTCTTTTCAACAGCCAGAACAACAACAAAAAAAGGGTACTTTCTCCGTTTGCTTTGTTACTGCCACCTCTGACTCAATATACCATGTGCAATTTTGAAAGCAGGGATCCACTGACTGCCTGTTCATCACTGTGCCAATGACTCATACTTGCTCACCTGCCTTATATGCTGGGCACTCATTGCAAGTGTGCTATGTTGCATGTGGAGTTTTTCCTGCATATTTTTTCAAACTTTTCAAAGATTTCCACAAATTGTGATTCTTCTGTTGTTCACAGCAAGTAAGTGCAGTGTCACAGTTCAGCTCTTGCCATGTGGAACTGTTACAGAAATAGCCTTTAGTAAATATTTTCAAATTAAATGTTTTGACATACAAACCATGACCAGTCAGAATTAAAATAACAAGGGGCTATTGGAAGAGGTCAGAATTGCAAGGACATTTGCATCCACCTGCTGTGCTTTAGTAGTCAAAATGTATTAGGGAAGTTCATGATACAAACCTCTATCACAGAATTCCTTCAGACTCCAAATACAATTTGTTTTGAATTAAAACTATTAAGGTAAATCACTTATAAAGTGAGCAATAAAGACATAAATGTCAAATGTTGTGACAGACAATTTTCACCAAACACTTGGAAGGGAGTATCGGTTACATAGACTTAAAAGAATAGTTAACTAGGGATTCTGAAGTCACAATCATGCTATATTTGCTAATTATTTTTTGTAGATCTTAAGTACCTAAAAAGATTTCTTTTTCAAAGCTAATACATTAGTTAAGCATTTTCTTTACAGAAACATTAAAACAATGCAAATCAGTCAACCAAATAAATTTTCTAGAACAGAACTACATTTATATGGTACTTAAGTAGCACTTATTGATATACTCAAGAAAAACATCCTGACTGATGAGTACCTGAAACCGCCATGTAATAACTCAATGACTCTGTAGATTTCCAGAGGTTTTGAAGTGTGTTGATGTAATTTAAGACATGCGTGTTTCTTCCGATACAGACATTTGGACTGTAGGCAATCAAGCATACACTATGAGCTGTCTGATGGCTCAGAATTGTTAAGTTGTGCGTAAGTCAAACCAAATGTCTGTTTTATTTTTCAGCCATTGGTATCTCCTTATTCTTTCAAAGAACTCTTTGTGCCTTGACATTTGCCTTAGAGATGAACAAATATAAAATACACTGAATGCTCAGTATTTATTTTATTAACTTTTATTCCTGAGGCTGGTTAATTTTTCATTACTGAAGTGTGCAGATGAAACATCAAACTTGCAGTGCATGAGAAAGTGCTCTAAAACATCTTAGTAATTTTAGGAGCTTCATTTCCAAAAGTGACATAGAGCTTTTGAAAGCCTACAGAAGACCTACCTATCATTTCAGTGGGCACTAGTTACTGAAGTCTTGGCAGTACCAAGTAGTTTTTGGTTTGGTGGTACAAACTAGTTTTGGTTTCTAGTACTAAAAAATACTTTAAAAAATATTTTTAAGAATTTGAGTAGACAAGCTCAACTCTTTTTGGAAGTTGATGACATTTAAAGACTCAATTTCCTGAATCACTTTTGAAAATGGCACCCAGAGCTTCCTCACCTAGCTGCTTGAAAACCGTGCTTGTAAAGACACCTGTAAAATCCTTTCTGCTGTTATACCTGTATCTCTCTATTAGAGATGGAAGAGAATTGAGGTCTAAACAAATAGTAAGATTGTCTGCAGTCAGAAAGTCTGGTACATAATAAAAACTATATTAGTATTATTATTAGTCTTTTAGGGAAATGAACAAAGTGTGATGATCTCCCTCACCCCACGGTTTTTATTTACTAGGTGTCTGTTTACTATAAGGAACCTGTTCCGGAGCAAGGAACAATATTTCTCCCTAAGAAAAAGACCAAATGTTTGTGGACCTGAATGCAGAATCGGCAAGGAAATGGAGATGCTGACACTCCCTTTCGCTCAATAGATTGGTTAACGATGGTGGCACACTTGCAGGATAAGTATTTTGGGCTGCCTAAGGGATTTGAAGGCACGTCTCTTTTGTAATTTACTTAACATTCTCCAGTAAAGTCTAAAATACGATTTCCATCTCAGAGCCAAACTGTCTAATTTCTGAAGCTAGAAAAGTCTTCTTCTATTCCAGAACATGGGAATTTTACTGTATATCAGATGATTCGTGTGCCCAAAACCACTGGGTGGAGGAGCACAATCATTTGGTTTGAGAAATCTCCTTTTTACATAAGGAGAATTCACTTCAGAAGGCACAAGTGAAGACTCCAGTATTATGGATCTTACTGACCCTGTGTGCAGAGCGCCTTCATGAGCCATACGTTATGGGGAGAAGAGGAATCATGTGTGTGAGCCACTCCTATCTCCACTCCCTAGCCTAGAAGAGAAAAAGTTGCAACTTGAATTCAGACAGTGCTTTGTCTTAGTTTTCAATGTTTATCAAATAATATTTTTTTTAAAGGGACATTGTTAAGTTTAACCATTTCAAGATTAACAAAGAACCAGCTCATGCAGAGATTTAAGCAAATAAATAACTGTAAGGATTCGAAATGCCTCTGTTGTCATTAGCAGGGAGTTAGAGAAAGATGAAGGAGGCTTTGAGCTCTTTTTGACATGAGTATTCAGAAAAAAGGTAGGAGGTATAGGGTACCTGCAGAGTAGAGAGACGGTAGTTGGCAGAGGGAGGACTAATTTTATTTTAGGGACGATGTTAATGCACAAGATCTCATCCCAGATCTCTCCTAAGAAAACATCTTCTTTAACCATATTCTTCAATTTAATCCTTCTGGATTACATTTCCATTAGTCTCCAGATGAATCCCCGGGTTCAGTTGTTTCTTTAACATATACTCCATTAACAGAGGCATGTTTGAACTTCTTCATTTACAGGTAAGCTTATCAGATGCTATAGCTCTATGTGAGCCGTATCGCTTCTTTGCTAGCTAGGTGTCCACAACTAAATTGGGAAGTTTAGCACACCTAGTAGCAACAACCCTGAGAAATACTTCTGTAAGATGCACTGAAAAATTTTATCTGTGGCTGCAAATCTATGGCAGCTTAAGTGTACACATCCTGCCCAGAAAGCTAACTCCATAAGTCTTTTGCTGCTGTTTCTATTTGTTTTCCCACAGAGGACGATTTCAGAAAGACAAGAGATTTGTGCAATAAGAGGGACAGGCAAAACATCAAAAACAGTGTAATGTTCTAAGCCATGTCCCACCCAAATGAATGTAGGAGGAGGGCTTGTCCTGGGATGCTGGGGATATTTAAACTTCATTTTTATATACCCATTCAAAGGGCTCTGAAAAACTGTAGAAAAAAAATGCATTAAACATCAATTTTTGCTTTTTCAATGCACTTTTTTTTTAACTGAAAATTTTATTCCCATTTCTTCTAATTGCAGGCCCTGAAAGCTCAGCATGGGGCCTGAGAATCAAGCAGATTCTTTCTTTTTCTATAAATAAGGCAATAAATGTTATCTAGAAAAATAATATTTAATTCTGACTCCACTGCCTTTTAGTTCTTCTTCAGTAATATACAAAGAGCAAATTCCTTACCTGATTGGCTATAACTATCTGAAATTTAACAATCAACATGCTGATGCACAGAAACAAGCAGAACACAGTTTGCCCTCTCTCAGCTGGTCTGATCTTATAAATGCAGCAACAGTATAGAGGATTAAAATAAATTCAATTAAATCTTCATTTTTAACTAAAACTATTATAAAATTTAAATGCAGAGATTTCAGTCAATAAGTTTCACTAAAGATGTTCCAATGTAACGATATTTTAAACCAACAAAAAACCCAAAGAGTGAAAAATTTATTAAAAGAATGAGAAATGAAAACTCAGAACAAACAGGCGTCTCTCAAGACTTGAAAAAGTTTACCTAGCTACCTGCATATCTAGATAAACTTTCTTGTAGCTGTGATATTCTCTTTTTGAAATTAAGGAAAGTTTTCTCCAAAATTCGTAAATCAATGCTGCTGAGTAAACCAATTTTCTATGTTAATCTTGATACAGCTAGGAAATTATTTAATCACCAATTTGAAAAGTGCATTTTCTGTTTCAGGAGGAAGTTGATCTTTAAAAAATGCACTGTTTTGAAGTAGCAAAACCCAGATTAATGTCTCTGTTTTCTTAAACTATATGCCTCCCTTAATAGTGTGATTAACAATGCTGAAAAGTATTGATGACTATTTTCATCACTAGTGACTGATGCCAGTCACCCAGTGAGTTTTTTGCATTTTTGTTGTGTTGTACTTTTCCCTTCAGGAGGATTCAAGTTCTGTTTAAGTTTCTGAATCACACATTAGGTATCAGGCCCAAGCTTCATGTAAGCAATACAATCCTGTTAACGGTTTACACAGTATCACTTCGGGCAATACAATTGAAAGCTGATATTAGCTGATCAGATATAAATGATTTGCAAGGCTGGACAGTCCTTGTGACAGGCTTGTTTTCCACTGCTGTTTCCTCTTCTCCTGTTACTAGAGTTTCAGATCGAAAAGCTATTTCAGAGTGCTATTAAATATGGGGACATAGCAGCAGCTCTATTTCAAGCTTATGACAATATTATCACACAACTAACGTGTCAGCATGTATATAAATTCAAATTGTTAACACTTCTTCTAATAATTTCTCAAAACCACATTTCTGTGCTTGTGTGCTTCAAATACTAGATAGCCAAAGTAGCTATTTCTTCAAATGAATTGCTAATAAGAAGCTGTCAGTGTACGTGTGATTGTATGCAATTTTCATTCATTGTGGAGATCCAAGTACAAAACTCTGTGCTCCAAGACATAATGTTGTTTTGTGAGTGTTCAAAGTATTTTTGATCCATAAATGAATGAATGCCTTACATTCACATCTATAAGCAGTTTATCATCACTGACGGATATAGTATGGGCAACTTTGAAGAGGTAATTCAACTAATGTGCAATGTAGGTAACTTATGTAAATTAGACACATTATGCCTTGCTAACTTGGCACACAAGAAATTTCAGCTTCTGAAGCACCTTAACTCTGCATCAAAGGATACACCTAATGCCTCTCTGGACATCCTGAGTGTAATTCCCCATTAGACAGACATCAAGCTTAACACACAGTGTTTTCTGAGTACAGAACTCATGAACGGAACACAATTAATGGAGGTAAAGCATGTATCGTGTATGACCTGGGAACATGTCTTGATTACATTGTTTGAAGCTTGTGATGTCATACTAACATAACTTATTTCTACTTAAAGTTAACTATCCACTTTGCTGATTGAAGATTCATTAGCCCTGTATAATAGGATGAACTGAAATGACACATGTTGACAACTTAAGGACTGTTTGTATGAGCTGAGAACAGACAAAGGACAACTATGTTCATAGACATAATCTTACATCCATATGTACTAGAACAAAGTAGTAAGCATGTTTTTTCTGAATATCTTGAAATAGATATTTAGTGCTTTTGGATAATCAGTTACCATCAGTATTGTTAAGGGAAAATTTATCACTCAACATGGTACTGGATGCTAAACATAAGCATCCCATGCAAATAAACAACTATGTCTCAGCTAATTAACTTTTTGTAAAGCACAGATTGTGATATAAGCTTGGCGGTGAGCAGTAACCAAGAAAAAAATTGGAGGAAGAGGACCATGTAAATGTTTCAGCCATCTGAGTTTTTCCTAGCCAGAACAACAGAGCAAAAAGAAATACTAATGGTAATTGCAAACAAAAATTGAAGTGAGCTGGACTGGTCTGCTCAACACCAGGATGTTTAGATGAAGTGTAAATGAACAGCTTTGTCACAAAGAATTTGTGCCCAGTGTTTCCAATGAGTTATCTGGCATTGGGCCAATATGGAAAATTGACCCTGAGGGAACAAATCCACAGAGATACTCTTCATTTATCTGAGACAATATTGTGTAACTGGGGTTGATGTTACACTAAGCTGGCAAGAGAAAGTTTCAGAAATACATATATATAGCTACCAATAAAAAGATAGCTGGCATGAAATCAGTTCTGTTGCAGTTTGATACAACACCAATGCTTCCTGCAGTGTCAACGGCTTACTTGGTCCTGCATGGCTTATTACAATCTCCACCCTTAAAGGCAGAGTTTAGAAATAAATTATTTTCCCAAAGAACTAGTGACTAATGCCAAAACTGGATTTGAAGGGGATATGTATGAAGTAATGGGCTTTTCAACCTGAGTAAGATACAGCAACAGAACCTGACCTTTAGTGAGTGGGTACAGCCATTTCACCATTCCCCCTCCAGTATTCAAAAGTAGTCTTCTTTAGTTAGCTTTACTTTTTGCTCCAAAAATGGCAAAAGGCATTCTTCACGACAAAACCAAGCCAAAACAAAAATCCCACAATATATTTCTACATAGTAGTAGTAGTAACTGCACAGATTACAAAATATTCATCAGCAAAACCTGGCCCAAAGGGAAGCAGAAAGATTGATCTGAAAGAGCAAATATGTGAAAAAAGGTGATTAAAATTATCACTGCATAAAATCAGCTTATAGGTCAGAGATGGTTTGGCTGGTTCATGTTCATGATGACCGAACACTGGCCACAGTTTGTTGACTTCATGTTAGAAAAAGACTAAAGCGAGATATGTTAACTCATTTTCTCTATAGCTAGAAGAATAGCAAGAATATAGCAATAAAAAATATAAAAAAATAAAAAAAAATATAAATAAAATAAAAATATAAATATAAAATTAAAAAAAAATATAAAAAAATATAGCAAGAACAGCCTCCCTGGTGGTATTCAGGCACTCGATTTAGAAACTTTGAAAGAACCAGAAAGTTCATAGCAGCTGAACAGCAGAGGAAATATGTCAAATGTTTTTCCATACAAAATTTTTGTACCGTCTTTCTCAAAGAACCTCTTAAAATGCTTCATTGACAGTGAATGCTTCTTCAGCACAAGCAATCTATTGTAAAATGCTTTGCAATTCTATATAAATAATCAAATAATCATTTAGCTTTGCACGATTTTTGTCTCAAATCTTATTTTGAATAAAATATGTATTACATGCAGAAATACCCTTGTGAAAAGAAGTTTAAAAGCTGTGTGGGTTTTGAAGAACAATTGAGTAGATGAAGAAGAAATAATATGAATTCCACAGTGAGGGATAAATGTGATAAAAACAATCTTAAAAAATTATGATCTGCAGTTTGTAAAAAAATGAACTAAAAATAGCCTATCATTTTTAAAAGGCAATATCTGTGGTCTGCGAGATTTTTCAGTCCTAAGGAAATGAGCTATAATTACCAAAGGCTTTCTTTCAGTGAAACAGAAAGGCTCAAAAAAGAAAAGATTTGAGAAAAGGCTCAAAGAACTTATTCTATTTTGATATAGGCTACAAATATATTTATACTGTTTAGTCCAATGACCCCTGTGAAAAATGGGACCTTTACAGAAATTGCAAGTTGCTATTAAAATGCTGTGTAGGAATAAATGCACCTATTTACGTTCAATCTAATCAATAAAAGTGTGTCACAACCACTCTCTCAAAAGGCTAGAGCAGACATTTCAGTACCAAAGAGATAAAAATTTGTATTTCAATATAGATATTGAAACATAATACTAGAACATGTATTTAGTATATGTATTATATTAGAATGCCTGCTGTAATTATAGAGAAGGTCATTCTGGGAGTTTTTTGAAAATACTTGAGAGACAATGCAGTCATTGGTTACAGCTATGTAAAAATACGTAGCAAAGAAAAATCTTGTCCACTGAAAACAGCATGGCTTGGGAGCAAGTTCATTTCTCACGGTATTTATTTATACCAGGCCAAAGCCAAATTTGTGATGGAAGTCAAATACAGGTTACAAGTGGGATTAGTTGAACAACCTTATACATCTTAAAATTTTCTTCGAAGTGCCAGAACTCCAGGCAGAAAAATATGGCAAATGTGAATGAAATGATAACGACAATGAAATACATTCTTGCCTAGCTTTGTACTTTCAGAGTTTTAGATAACTTTACAGGATTGCGTTGATCGAATTGGTCTCTGTCAAAGTACCGCGTTCATTAATGTTCAGACTTTGATAATGAGTACACTGTCCTGTCAGTGTAGCCAAGGTGATCCTTATGAGGTCCTTTAGGAGAGCATGTAGTTGTCATTCCCCACAATGTTTTAGCAACTACAAGCACTAGGAAAGAATAAACACAAATCGTGGTCACATAAAGGACTTTTTGAAAGAGTACATTCACATCCTTCCCCAGAGGCATACACTTTCTGTAAATAGTAATCTAGGAATTTAGAGAACTGATCTGGATAATTCTTGATGCCTTGTTTCACTTTCTGAGTTTCAAGCTGGGAAAAGGGACAAAAAAGTAGGCCTGAGAGCAAGGTGATGCCTCATATAACACCTGCCCTGAGCACTTATCTGGGCTTCTTGAGGCTGTCCCCCAGCTTTCCTCAAACCCAAATATACGAGCAATGGGGAGAGAAATAGAACTCTTAACAAACATTTCACATCTCCCTGTTAGACAATGAAATACCCTACAGGATCAAATGAAGTTTATTTAACACATTCTATTCTTTGTCTGACAGACAGTATTAATGAGCTGCAAAAGGAATAGTAGCAATTTACAAACAATTCATTTAAAACAGGTTATATGAAAAAACAAAAGAAAAAAAAGTGTATCTTAACAGCTAATCATATAAACACCCATATATGCATATATATATATAAATACATATACTTTACAAAAGGTCCTCAGCCTTTTGACTTAATAATACCAAGACAGCTTCATGAGGGTAATAACGATAAATTTTCTCCTGCACACATTCTTGGGGGTTTGAAGGAAGATCGTTCAGCCTCTCCTTTTGCAGGAAAAGATAAATAACTGATTTTTGGCTTGCTGACTGAATCAAAAATCACCAAAATCAGTTTCAACCGAAGATATATCTTTTTTTTTTTTTTCTCTGCAGAAAGTACAAAATGTTTTTTTAGCACCAAAATGCATCATTGCACCTTATTTACTTTTGGAGTTACTTAGGAAACTCCAAAACAGAAATAATTTTTCCAGACGTGGATTGAATTTCTTCCTTTTCTTGACAAGGTACTGTCATTCATTCATTTAAAAATTGTGCTTTCCTTTCCTAAATTTGTCAGTATGAATTATTTTTAAAAAAATTTTCTCCTGACTTACAAGCAATTTTTTTTTCTCTGCTCTGCACAGTAGATCTGCCTACAGTGTTTTTCTGTTATGAACTCAGCTCTCAGCTATGTTATTCATTCATGGATAGATGTCATTCCCGTGTATTTTAAGTCGCATTTTCTCCTTTATATTTTCTTCTAGTGAAAATAATCACTGCTTCTTCACAGAATGTAAATATTTTCTTTATAACTACAGTGTGAATCTGAAGCTGTTTTTAATCTTTGTGTCAGTGAAATTCTGCTTAGCAACCACAAAGATTTTGTTTCCCCAATGCAGTAAATTATTACTGTCTTCAGGCTGGGTAGCCAGGGAGCATCAGTTCTGACGGCGTAAATATAAATGTCTACAAGTTCTTCATATCCTAGGTCATTGCTTTTAAGTAGGACCCGCCTAAGAGATCTGAAGTTTGGTGGAATAATTAAAATACCTTATTAAATAATTTCAGCTGACTGGCTTAGACTGACCAAGAGTGGATACACAAATCATTTCGAGAGCAAAACGCCGCCAAGGTGGACAATTTGTTCTGCGCAACGTTAATGGTCAGCCGCCTTATCCACTCCTCTGCCCATAAATGTGTGCCAAGTGGTGTAATAAGAAGTAATTGATAGATACTCTACTATTTAGCATGCTTTCCCTTGCTACCGCATAGCTCCTGCCATCCTTAATCTTGTGTACACAACAAATCTTAGTGGCATTGGCTACACTTGCCAGTGTTAATATCCAAAACTTTGCTGCAGTTCAGCTTTTCTCTGCAAAAGCTCCCTAAAAAATAGCATTGTGAAGCTCCACATGCATTTTCTCCCAATAATTACCATTCCAAATGCACTAGGTTTAAAAGTAAAAGGAGACAGTTCATTTGTCACTGATGGCTTTGTAAACTCAAATACTCATGGGGGCCCATTGGGTCCTTTTTATACAGTATATTATCATGTGGAGTAGAGCCTTTAAAACAGGAACTTCTAAAGCCCTGGTGACATCCTCTGTTACAGTCATGTCATGTGACTCATCCCCAGCATGACATTCCAGTACTTATGTAGGTGACATACAGAGATCATGTATCTGTCCTTCAGTTCCCAAAATCAGCCATACAATATCTAGTTGTTATTTTTCCTGATAGCAACTTGACCTTCAGTGAAGTTTTCGATATAAAAAATATAAGTATCAATTGCATAACATGACACACTTTTTACTTAGACAAGCGAAATGTGGCTAGAACTAGGTAAGGAATTTTGCTCAAGCTGAGTTTGGGAAGCTATCAAAATGAAACCAATTAAGATTTTTTTTTTTTTTTGTGAAAAACCATAGCCATGACAGCACTAGACATTAATAAAATGCTTTGTATTTGAACAGTGACAAAAATAAGTTCTGAAATTCAGCAACAGCACTGGCAACCAGAACAGTGCCCCTCACTAGATGATTGCTTTTTTTTCAGTTTTTCCTTGGGCCTACGATAAGTAGAGACGTCAGTAGAGTTTACAGAGCATAGTGCACACTCTTTACAAAGGGTGTATTTGTACATACTAAAGGGTAAATATGGATCAATTTGTCTGTAAATCTCTGTGACCACATACTCAAATCTGGTAACCACCCAATGGTTATTTCTTAGCATGATTTTTATTTATGACACCATGCATGTAGAATCAATATATACAATAAAGTTAGGCAGCATGCCTGATTCTTGCTTACGTATTAGGTAGACTCTTACAGATTCAATAGATGTGTATTAGCCAAGTTCTGACAAATTTTCATTGAAATCTCATGAAAAGGAGGCTTGTTTCTATTAGATCAAATAAAAGGGTAGTGGGATGAAAAAGCATCTTCATCTGCGTGACACCATCCTGATCTTTGGCCCATCACATACATATTTCATTTTCTGAAGGACAGTTTCATGTCAAAACAAAGCATCATCTATTTATCTTTGAAATTCTATAAGTTGTTATCAGGTAATATAAACAAAATAAAATCCTCGAAGAACAAATATACTTTATTCTGAACTGACCTAGTAACCTAACTCAATTTAACACTTTAATAAATTAATTGCATTGTGGGCTGACCTACATACAAAGAACTAAACAAACAAAAGTCACCCAAACAAGAAAAAGAATTCAGAAAACAGTGGGAAGAAGGGACAATAATGATTTAGTATGTTACAAGTTCTTGGTGATATCGCAAGAAGTCAAGAAACAAAAACAATCTGTAATGGAATCCATCCAATATTGCTTAACAGTATTGGTCACTTATATCATATAGTGAAAAGATTCAAACTCTGCATTTCAGAAAGAATAGAGGACCATACAGCTCACTTTTGAACAGATCTCACCACATTTTTATTATCTCAATAAACAGAATTAAGAACAACTCANACTTATATCATATAGTGAAAAGATTCAAACTCTGCATTTCAGAAAGAATAGAGGACCATACAGCTCACTTTTGAACAGATCTCACCACATTTTTATTATCTCAATAAACAGAATTAAGAACAACTCAGTGACCAACACAGATAAATTTAAGAACAGTTCAAAACGTCCAGGGCTCCCTGCCATTCTGGCGAATAAATACAGCCAGACACACTGTCTAAAAAAGAGTGAATTTGAGTTTTCATAATATTTGTACAATTAATATTTTGTTGGTGATAATTTTTAATAACTCCTAGAGAAACAATGTCACTGTACAGTTCCTTACCAGAGGGTGGACTCAGTCATGCCTACACTAGTAGACAAATGGGGTCAAGCTGCCATTCCAGATTTAATTACATTTGGCTTCCGCAACTCAGATTCAGTTTTCATGCACCTCAAGATGCTGTTTAACTTGCTCTTTTTCTAGTCAAGGAAGAGCAGTCTGAATTTGAAAAGGCTAGTAAATCTGAATTAGAAAGGCATATTTGCCTAAACATCTCTTTCCTAACAGGGACATGGACTGCTACAAGAGGACTCTCTGGTTTCATCCCTAGCTCTAGCAGCACTTGCAAAGGCTTTGAGCAATTTTTTGCAAAGTTTTCAGTAACCTGGTCTATCATACTTTCAAGATCTGGAGGAGGCACTGACGCCGTTTTGTTCTTCCCAATGTCAACTAAAGAAGTGGATATACAAAACTGTAGAAGAGGCAGCACCTAAAATCTGTCATTCCAGCATTGATTTTGAATATGGAATATTACTTATAATTGCTAAAGCACATGGGAGAGCTTGATAAGTGAGAGGGAAGATCTAATCTGGCCCACCCCATAGGCCTAGCACAATCATAATGCACTAAGGAGCCCAGGAGATTTTCTGTTGTACCTGTCTTCTAACAACTGTGGTCAAATCCTACTTTGCCTATCTATGTTTTCTACAACTCAGTACATTGCTTCAGCTTCAACTGCCTGGAGAGGATCTCCTGCCCTAGCTTCTCTCCAAACCCCATGTTCTACTGGCCTTGAGGCTTGCAATCCCAGTGGGGAGTGGCAAGCGTCCCTTTGCTTTGTTGCAGTGTGCATGGATGCAAACATGAAAAACAAAATGTGAGTAGCTGTCAACAGCAGTAGTAATAACATAAATCTATTGACATTTAAAATGACACCACAGCTCCCCATTCACAGTGTTCTCATACCAAAGGCTTTATGGAGAAATGCAGCCTTTCTTCCACAGAAGAGTAGGTCACGTAGCTAACATGAACAGATTAAGATCCTAAAATATTTAACAGTGGAGTCAGCAATTTAAAATTCTATTTTGGAATATACATCAAGTCTGAATCAGTGATTTTCCTGAGAGACTGGTCATAATAAAGAAACATTTCAAGAGCAATTTCAGTTAAACAAGAAATTACACTCTCTCAGATAATTTCTCACTTCTACCTCATTATGAACAAACCTATTACCTTGAATTTGTTTCACAGTAGCTGTCCACTTATTACCAACAATTTAGGTAGAGAGAAGCAAAGCAGGGAAGGAAGAAGGATTACTTGGCTTGTACCTAGTCGTTCAACTGTAGGACAGTCCCATTTTAGTTTTGGATAAGGAAAGAAAAATTGCTTTATTAATGGTATTTGCGGTGTTGCCTACCTAAGATCAGGTTAACTGCAGCAATTTAATCCTTCAATACAAGAGGATTTTACCCTGAGAATAATCCTCTGTGATTCTCTTACCTCTATAAATGGCTCCAATATGCTTACCCAACAAGAACCTTCCACCTCCTAACCATGGGTCTGCTTGCCATCACATCAAAGACTCCAATTTTTTTGCCTTCTCTCCCATTGTTACAGCTTTAGACTCATCCAATGTCTTTTTACTGCAATTAAAACATTCTGCAGGATTACCCACTTTCTATTTACCTGCCACTATTCTAAGCAGAGGGCTAAAACAGGTTCATAATTCATGATTTAATTAAAGTTGTTCTCTGGACCCTTTTACCTTCATGAAGCAGTGATGTGGCTAGATCTGGAAAGTGAGACCCAAAACAGGGGTTCTGTTCCTGGCTCTACCACTTGAATTGCTATGTAATTTTAAGTGTTAATTATCAACTAGATGCGTTTTCTTCCTTCAGGACAACTGTGAGGTTTTACTTGTATTGCGACCCTTTCATGGACAGAAGGCTCTACCGTATGCAAAGCATAACTCCCAGGCCATACACAACTTTCACAAAGTCTAAAGGAGAACCCTAAAGTAATCACTACATGAAAACACATTGCAGTTCTTAGGTTCCAATGCAACATGATCAAGGATGATAGGATGCTATGATTTAATTGTTTTTTCCAATTCCACACATTTACCCGAAAGAATTCTCTCAACAGAACAGCAGATATCTTTGAAATATTGTCATGACAGGAAAGAAAATACTCCCTTCTCCCAAAAACCTATTTGTTTTGCCATCATTTAGAGGGGATAGAAAACACCCTGAATAAATACAGGTTAAAACTTAAAAAGAATTACACAAACTCTGTGTGAGGAAAGAAAAAGTTTTATGTTTTAAATAAAACAATAAATAATAATTATACTCCCCTCTAGCTCTTACATTGCACTTTACAAGGTAGATTTTGATCTGTTGTGGTCGTATAAATTCAGTTCAACTCCTTTATTTTTCATTGAATTACTTCAAGCTACCAGCAAGACCAAGATCAGCGGCTGATTAAGTGATTTGCTCAAAGGCAATCACCAATTTAAAATAGCAGAGTAGAAATTAAAGCTTTGGAGATCTAATCTCCTCTTAAATTTGTCTTTAGCAATGGAAAATGCAGACTATAATCTGACTCAAAGATGAAGCAAAATACTGTATCTTTCAAGTGTTTCTGATTTGGACCACATCGAACCATCTCATGGTCTGACAGTGTCTTCATTTATGCTACACAATATGCACAATCTAAGTTAAAAAAACCTTACTAAGGTAGCAGGTTCAAGCTCTCTAAAGCTAGGAAATATCAGAAATACACACCCTTTGGTGTGTATGCATTGTGATATAGCTGTGAATTACACGATTCAATGTTTTACATAGAACTCTACCTCACTTAATACATAGGATGGATGGTGTTAATTGAAAAAGCAACCAGTCAATAGCCTGTTTTCTGCTAGTTCACTGTTTGGCCTAGGGTCTTACTGATTGTACACACTACATAACACTGCTCTAAACTGAGAGCTCTTAATTTTCTTATTTTTAAATAAGCTTTTTTTTTTAAAAAAAGCCTTTTTTTTAATGTTCTTTGGTATCCAAATGCTTAAAAACTATTAATATATTTATTTTTACAAGACATTAACCAGAAATTCGTATGCCAATTTAAAAAGCAGTAGCTGAGAAACATGGAGACTAAAATAAAAGAAACAAATTTGTTCAGAAGCTTACTTGATGAGATGGTTTATCTTCTAAGATGTTGATTTGTCAGCTGTTTAAGAAAATGTTTTTGATGAAATGTTTTCCAGGAGGGGTTTCTTAATTTTAAGATTGTTCCTGTTTCCTGACTGCCAAAAGCTATAGAAAAGCTAACTGTTAGATAGGAAAGACATTCAGGTGCAACGAAAGAGGTAACTGTTTCAATACGCTCACAGACGTCATGCGGGCAGGACAGTAACAGCAGCTGGTGACCAAAAATCCCAGGCAACCAGCCACCTAGCAGTTCAACCTTCACTCCTCCTCTTGACACAGACAGATGAATATCTGCACACACCTGTATACAAATCTGAGAGACCTCAAATGATTCATTCTGATGCAGAAAAAGGGAGTTTCTGAAATCCTCAGTTAAATACCCAGACCTTGAAAGGACAGAGGAAAAGGTTCCCCTGTCTTCCTTTGATTCAGGCAGCATCATGTTTGAGATGATCCCACCTTTGAGTGTCACAATTTGAAGCAAATTATTTCAGGAAGGGCCATAGGATCATGACTTCGAGGTTTCAGCTCCAGTCCCAGCCTCGGCCAATTCCAGGGGAAAATTCTGTTTACTTCAAGCCTGCCATAGGTCCAGTATAAACAGCAGTCACTAAGAATGTAGCTCTAAAGTGCTGGAGTGTCCCTACAGAGCATGTGTAAAATGTATTTCCCCTGAGGTGAATCTCCATGGTAATGAGAGGTTTATATAGGTCTGAGAATCAAGTAACTCCTATCGAACCATCAGTGTTTCATAGAGTATCTCAAGTCGGAAGGGACCCATAAGGATCATCAAGGCTAAATCCCTGCTCCCGGCAGGACTTCCTGAAACTAAACCATATGACCAAGGGCATCGTCTGGATGCTCCTTGAACTCTGACAGGCTTGCTGCCATGACCACTTCCCTGGGGAGCCTGTTCCAGTGACCGACCACGCTCTCAGTGAAGAATGTTTTCCCAGTGTCCAATCTGAACTTCCCCTGACACAGCTGCATTCCCTTTCCTCCTGTCCCATCGCTGGCCCCCAGAGAGAGGAGATCAGCATCTCCCCCTCTGCTGCCTGCCGTGAGGAAGGTGCAGACTGCGATGAGGGCACCCCTCAGCCTTCTCTTCTCCGAGCTGAACAAATCAAGTGACCTCAGCCACTGCTCGTAAGTCTTGCCCTTGAGGCCTTCCACCATCTTTGTCACCGTCTTCTGCACACACTCCAATAGTCTGATGTCCTTATACTGCAGTGCCCAAAACTGCACACAGGACTCAAGGCAAGGCCACACCAGCACAATGTCGTTTGCTCCAAAAGACAATGATAAAGAGTTCACATTTCCTCGCCTCTGCCCCTAGATTTGTGTTAGTATTTCTGATGATTTGGATGACTCAATGTCTATCACAGTCCCCACAAAGCAAAGTCAGGACATGGTGAACAACAGCATGGGGGTACAAGTGTCTTGAACAGCTTTGACTTGGACTAAAATGTCACTGGAGAAGACTGAAATAATAAATTACTGGATTTGGTTCCAGATTTACTTCGGAACCCCCTATAAACTGCCGTAAACAATGTGTTATGCATGCTTGCTAACACAATTGGAACATGAACATTTGCTCAGAGGCAAACCGGAGCAAATCTGAAGAGCTTGGCTATATAGTAACACGCAGTTTAGTTTTGGTCATGGCTTCAGGTTGGACAACATGAAGTACTACCCTCAAACCTTCATTCTGGAAGTAGCTGAAATATTTCAGCTAAAATTTTCCAAGAATATTTATTGAGAGGGTGATCATCAGTTTTGGGGAAAAATATCAGTCCAAATTATTCAAATTTTACAAAGCTGTCATCAGTTGAAATTGGAGTCATATGCTATCAGTATGTAACACTGATTTTATACATACACATTAATGTAAATTATGTGTGTGCAAAACAAAGAGAGATGTCACATGTGCTAGGAATTAAAATATTTCAAAACATTAAATTAAAATATCACTGTAAGTTAATATTGATACATTGATAGAGGACTATAAAGGAGACAATCCAGTTTGAATGACACATATACAAATTGCTCAAGAAATCAGCATTGGACTTGTCAGCAGACCTTAAAGGGGAAATTATTATGACTATTGTTACTCTGTAATTTAAATGGGACCACCTCATTCATGTATTATGAAGTAGATTTCTATATGCTCTTTACTCAAAAGATATTTCACTTGCAGAGACAGGTTTACGAGATGAACAGTAAGTGGCACACAGGGGAAGGCAGCCAGGGGTCCAGCAGCCCCTGTGGCACACAACACACCTCTTCCACCTCACCCTGGTGGGTGCTGCGTAAGAAAAGCTGCCATGTGTATTCAGCTGCTGCCTTGAGAGAGCCCAGCCTTACCAGACGCTGAGTGCTGCAGCCTGGGCCAAGCACCTACGCGTGCTTTTTCATTTAAAGGCTCCTAGCCCCCGAGGCTTCACAGTACATGCCTTTAGCCGTCTGAGCTGCCTCAGTGCTCTGCTGGGTGCGGCCGACGATACAGCCCTTCGCAGGACTGAGCACAGGCAGCTGCCCACTGCACACTGCTGAGATGTGCTATACCTAGCAGCACAGCACAAGGGGCGGCAGCATTATGTAGCTCACAGCGCACATTTCCCAACGCAATACTCTGTTCAGCCATGTTGTCATCTGCTGATGTAGTTTCCACTGCTCTCTATGCTCCACAGTGGTTTTATAAATCACTTCGAGAGCACCTGAGGACAAAAAAGCTGCTTGTATTTTCTCTGCTGCCACCCCCCTCTCCAGTAACACACAACACATTTGTTCACGGATTCATTAGCAAAGCATTCTTTAACATTAATCTAGGGAGAAAATCCTGCAGTGGTTCCTTAAGCTATTGCTCCGTTAACACTGCAACTAACCAGTCTGCAGGCTGGAGATTGCAAAATGCTTTGTCCTTTCTACTTTGCAAAGCAGTATAACTCATTAGCAAGCCCCTGCTAATTGAATTTGATTTAGTGTCAACACTGTCACAGTCACACAGAAGCACACCAATAAAATTTCAGTCCTGCTTGCTGTGATCATTAAGTCCAGTTGTCTAACAACAGGAGCTCTGCCTTTGTGGTGAAGGTTGTCAGATCAGACTCACAGGGGCTCTGCATTTCAGTTGCTACATGAAATAAATAAAAGCGCCAAAGCTGCCATCTAAAACGTAAGATTAATGGAGAAATTCATTAGTTCAAATGACATGCATAAATGCTGCTGTTGGCTGTATTTTGGGTTTCTGATCTTGGTTATCCTCTTCAAAACAAAAAACCCCATAGACCTATACAGATTCGAAAGAACGAGTGTGCTATGAAAATGACTGGATTTTTTTTCAATATAAATCTCCTTTCAAATAAACATAATAAAAATATGGAAGGAAAGGTGGACTCAAAGTATGTCACCAATAAATATGTTTTTTTATATACCCAGCTTGCTGGTAGAGTTAGGCTAGATTTATTTCTTTTTCAGCTCTTTGACCAAATCAGCAGAAAGACAATAAACAGCAAAAAACTGTTTCAAATACACTAACCTGGGGGCTTTCGGTATGTAATACTACTACTACTAGTAATAAAAAAACCCCAAAGAAAAGCAAAACTGTAAGCACAAATACTGTTTAAATTTTGAGTGTTAATGAAAACAGAAGGAAAATACTCAAAGGCTGAAGGTGCTATTCACAGTTGTAAAGAACCATTCACTGGATTGACTGTCCAAGCTGATTTTTCTCTTTGGTCGGTTACCAGGCTAAGGAGACACACTTATCCTTTTTAAGACCAGTGAATATTTAATTACTTATACAAAGTAGAGCTTATTCTCTCTCCTGAGAGGGAAGTTCATGAAGCTCTGAGGTTCACAGTACCCCATCATACCTTTTTATTTTAGTGTTTTACACACTACCTCAGTAGCATTGCGCTTGAATCTCCATCTCACAGATTATAGGCAACTGCCATAAATACTGGGATATTGGATAACTGGGGAGCAGTAGTCATGCAGGGGGCTCCTTATTGACATCAGTCAATACTGAGAATGTATTTTAAATCTCCTCTGGAATCTCACCTGAAAACTTAAAAAAAACCCCCACAAAACAATGGAAATACTGAGATCTGATGATCGATATTCATCCAGTGACCATTTTCTCTTGTTCCTTCTCCTTGTCATTTCCCACAACTAATCTCCCACATTACAGGAGTTCAGTCATTAATCCACAAGTATACATTCCGAAATTTGTATTACAGAATTTCACATTTCTATTCCTGTCCTTATGGCCACCTGTACAGTTTTCCCTATTGTTAATCCAAAACTTTCTCCAGATTAATACAGCTTCCCAATTTGTGATGTCAGTACATCCCTAATAATCATGCCACGGTCATTAATGGAAATATTAAATAAGATCAGTACAAAAATTGATGCCTGAGGAGCTCCACTAGCAAAATTATTCTGTTTGGTCCATTACTGTATATCCCTATCAGCAATATATAATTTACTTTCTCTTACGTCAAATCCTAAAAGCCTGAGACGAAATAAAGCAAACTTTGTATTGTAGATTAACCCAGCTTTTTCTCTCACAACTGCCTGTTTATTTTCTTCTTATGTTTGGAATGATACTTATCAAACACTTAAAATTAATTTAAGGAATCCCAAATGATCTCAGGGAAACGTCTGTATCACAAGGAAACATTTTCACGGGTTATAGAGAGCTTTCCATGAAGATGTGTAAGCAGACCAGGCATGACAGGCCTCCCCGCTGCTGCAGTTGACCACACGTGTGTGTTGCTGATCTTGGGCTGAGCTTTCGGTGAGCTCTAACCCAGCACTGTCCTATGCAGTGTGGACATACCCTAGGGGTCTTTATGCTATGAAAGGGCAACTGGATGATTGTACATACTGCAGGCAGAAAATTTTTGGAAGTTCTCTTTCTAAAATCACACTGTTCATTGGTGTAACATATATAGCATTGTTTAAAACGAGATAGAATTTCCTCTGGCAAATTACAGCCTCACATTTTCAAAAGCTTTGATCATAAGAACAGTATTGTAAACTATTGAAGAACATTTTGATCATTAGAGAGCAGTCTGCAGAAAAGCTGCACTGCATAGGTATGTCTACAAATACTGCTGGCCCAACATGGTATATATACACACCCCACCTTGCAGAATAACAAAGAAAAACAACACCTGAGAGATCTGAATGCTTTTCTGTCTTGCAACTCAAAATCAATAGGGTTACTCCACTTCGTTTTTTTCGTTTGTTGATGCAAAAATGTTATTGCGTATCCTATTTATGGCAGAAAAAAAGAAAAATATCCCAGGAACACATTAGTCTTCTTCAGACTAAGAAACCTGCTCTGATGATCATGAAGTCTGTCCCTTCCAGATGGTCTTTGAGTTGAAAAATGAGTACAATGACTTGTCTGTTGGACAGTTTGCTGTCTGGTCAGCACATTCTGAATTTCTTTCTTCCTTGTTCGTCTTATCACCTTTGCTAAGAGGCAATACCACTGTGCTGCTTACAGATTGTTTTCACCTAGCCCAGCGATTTCCCTCCTCTTTTCACAAAGGGTACTGATCCTTACCCTGTTTCTATGAGAACACTCTTCCCTGTCAGGGTTTTCGTGGCAAATTGCTGCCTCTTCTTCAGGACTGATTTGCAGACACTGCCAACCAGCTCGCTCCTTGTTCTCTTTTCCCTGTGATGCACCCCGAGTCCACAAAGTGTGCCCTTACTATTAAAGGTCAGAATAATGGGACTGATTACTTGCTGACTTTTGTCCCTGTCCTACTCTGTACTTTGAGGGACTCAAGACGCTTCTGAATTTTTTAGTCTTTTCCTTATCAAAATCTCTGGGTAGGAGAAGAACTCAGAAACCTGTTTAAGCATTTGCTCCCTGAATTGTGTGTGGGCCGTTGCCTCACTTCATTCTGCCACCGTCTAGACTATTCTGTGAAAAAATCTAGTCCTTATGTAAAAGAAACAGACCAGACGACGTCTCAGTTGTCTAGTATGTATTTTTAAACTCTGCAACTTTGTGTCATTCCAGTTAGCAACAACCAAATGAAGTATAAAAAGATGTCCATTTTTAAGCTGCTGAAATCCAACTGCTTACATAAGACATGACTAATTACACAGAGGAAACCAAACTTCCACAATGCAGTTTTGCTGGTTGAAGTTCTGCACCACTCTCACCACCACCTGACCAGAGGACCTAATTGCCAATTGCCTGATTCTTTTGACCATGAAGGGATACAAAAATTAGCTTAAGACTAACAAAGAAACTTTCGGAAACCAGGCTGCTGTTTATCCTGATTTTGGTCTGATGATGTATGATCGTTCTAAGATTTCTAAATCTAATGACAGCATTATCTTTACATTAGAGGATTACAGCTGTTCACACAGCACTAAATTTTTAAAGTAGAAAGTACTTCATACTACATTTACAGATGAAAATTGTACAGTGTCTGTGTTTTTCCACCAGAAAAGGCTTCCAAAACAGTGCAAGGGAAAATAAACTTCCTTTTCTTCTGTTCCTTCTAACCACACATACACTGACATTCTGTAAAAGGCCAGAAAGGAGACAGATAGCAAGCTAAGTTTTTACTACTTTCAGAAGAATGAAGATGATGAAAAGACCTTAATGGACCTACTTAATATACCTCTTCAGGTCTGAAAAGATTTTGCATTACATGGTCACAGCACCAGAACAGCAGAAAACTCACAAGTAAAGAAGATAAGGCATTTAAACAGTCATTTTGCTTATAGTCTCAATAAGACCCTGGTATTTCAGCTTGTCTGACAGAAATTCAAGATAAAAGTCAGAAGTGCAATTACTCACAATGAGATCATGCCCCTTAAAACTGCAAGGGATATTTCTGAGATAATTACTACAAAGTGATCTGCAATTTCAGTAAATGGAACAACAGTTCTTGTAACGGAGTAAGCAGTTTCAGGTCTGTGATATATTGGTCAAGGTATTAATATTCACAAGAAAATGTTAATTAACTGTACTGTATAGACAATATATCATACAAGTAATTGAAGATATATTTTTGTATCTAAAGCCCCATGGAAAACACTTAGGCCTACAGTTACTTGCCTAATACTGCAGAAATATCCAGAGAACTGCAACGGTAAGTTTTACATGGTTGCATATCAGTTTGTATATTTTTAATTGCTGTGGTCATTCTTCAAATTTTGCACATAAACAAATTTGGCATTGCCATATGGAACTTTATATTAAAATTATTCCTGAAACTCGTTATATTGTGAACTGTTCACAACATAAGTCACAACTAGCTACCTTTTTGGTTCAGTATGACAAACCCTTCACACGGCTGAAAATTGTGGTATATAGCTTGTGAGGTTTGCAGAAAGGATACAGTGAAAAGAGCCTGGAATGACAGATTGAATTAGAGGAATGCCTGCTTAGATTGAATAATTCCCAAAAACATAAATAAAAACATATGGCTTCATCTCTCTAGATTTGGCAAAGCATCCTATAAATGTGTATGTTCTAAAGAGGGGAACAGAAAACCAAAATCATGTACAAAATCTTGAAACTGTCAATTGAACTGACAATTTAAGTCAAGTCACAGAAGAATCTGAACTGAACCATGCCTGGCGTGCTACCTGGCTTCATCTACTGCAATCCACTGATTGGAAAGCATTGCTGAAGTTGTTTCAGATATGATGGGAAGGTATTTTGCTACCCCGTGAAACTTCTGGGTATTTCACAGATTTTCTCATTCTGTAATAGGAAATTCAAGGACTCTTTGGAAGTGTTCTATGAAAAATATGTCAGAGAGAGATATCAGCCTTAGCATAGCTCAGGACTTAGATAAATCATTTGTATGAATGTACTGAAGTTTAATTCCCTGTCCTGCTTCTCCCAATTAAACACATAATCTGTGCCCTCTGTTAATGATCTCCTCATTACCTATCCACTGGCTATTCTGTCCCACTTAGCGTTATCCTACCTTGAACAAATACTGAAATTTTTTTTGCAGTAGAGACTTGAACTGCATCGTACCACAGTCCATCTGGCTGGTTTAGCCTCCAGCAAAGACTATGTTTGCAGTAGGAGAAGTTTTTGCTAGTTATCTCTTTCCCTCTTCAGTATTTCTGTTTTGATTCAAATATTCCATCCTGGTAAATGCGGCATACCTGTTCCCACAGGCAGTTTTGATGTTGAATACTGAATGTTTTCAAATAAAAAAAATTAAAAAATCACTGGACATTTTTTATCAACTCAAAAATTTAGAAATCTCAGTCAAACTGAAATTAACTGAGTTTCGAAATGATAGAGATGTCAAACTTGTTTTGCCAGTATCAGCACTGGTGCAGGAAAAGCCATTTTGGTACATTCTATGTAATTGAGATACTACCTTACTTCACAGTGTCATGTCTCAGATCTGATTTCACAATATGACAAAATCGAGGACCTACAGCTGCAATAAAAAAATTTAGAACCACCTAAGGAAAAGGTTATTTTCCCTCAGACTTTAAAGTTACTTTTTCACTTGGGTTTAATAGCACTTTAATAATAACAACACTTAGTAGTCATACAATTAAATTTGTTCACTGACACAAACAAGCTTTGACTCCCGTTTCAGTGTTTGTTAGCACAGTTTCTAATCACTGTCTGGGGGTGCTGCCTGAGCCTCACAAGTTACTAGATGCTTGTACTTATTGAGAACAGAGTTTTTCATTTGCTCTAACTTCCTGCTTTAAACACTAAGGAACTCTTGTTGGTGACCAGAACTCAGTTGTGGTGGGTCCCAGCTTAATTCCAGCAGTGATACTTGCCCTCTTTCCTTAGGCACTCTCAGAGTTTGGAGACAAGCCCAGGCATATCCAGCTACTTAATAATACATCACAGTTACTTCAGACAATGTCTCTGACTTCTTCAGGGAATAGCATTTCTGTTAATTCTGTAATAAACTAATATGCAATACAGTCTTTAAGAAAAGGATAGGTCATCCTTATGTTCTGGAAAACTTCTTTTAATATTGTGACAATACAACTCCGTATCTCTCTACTGATGTTCCAAGCAAGCAAAACTGTGGGGCAAATGCTCATCTTATTTTTGAACTTAAGAGAGAAAAATCAGGCTCTAATTATACATTTACAATGGTAATGCTCAGTTAGAATTATTTTTCAGATTATAATGTCATGTTAAATACATCAGAATGCACCCATTTTAAGATGCTGATTGATTTATTACATGAGCTGGATGAAGCTGTACCTATTGCTATCAGCTCTATGATGCCATAAGTATTTACACAATCCTAAAGATGAAGTTTGCAAAATAGTATGTAAGAAACTAAGCTGGATATCATTTATTTATTTACAGGCTAATTCAGTGGGACCCGCTCATTACTGAGTTACAACAAGGCTGACCTTGGTCTAAAATTTCTGTCTTTCCATATAGAAATGCACTGTACTTGTTGATTCTTGTTGACTCTTCATGGTGGAAAATAATTTTTTTTTTGGTTGGTTTTGGAGCCTTTCTCATCTGAAGTTGTAGGATGCTTTTTTCATTTAGACTGTAGCACACAGAGATCACGGAGAAGCTTGCAAGTGTTGTCACACGAAGCATATACTAGCCATTTAATCTACACGATGGGAAGGGAACTCAGATATGTCTCTGTTAAAGCACTGACATTAGTAACTGTGGCAAAACAAAACTTTGGCTAACATAAGAATACAGCTCAACATGATTATTGCTGTGTTGCTTCTACCACATTTTATATTTCATTTATGAATCTGTCTGATTCTGAGTTAAAACTAGACAAGTTATTTTCCTCAATTACTCTTGCAGAAGGCTAAAGTCATAGAAGGAAAGGCCAGCTATTATTAATGAGTAGCTTAATAAATGTCCAATGAAGTGCACATGACGTGGTTTCCTACAGTATCATAAATATGTTCTGTTCATACAGAAGTATGCAGGAGCCAATCTGGTTCCATCTAGTGGAAGTCACTTGACTTGCCTGTAAGATAAATGCTTATTACCACCCTTTACTGTAATTTGTATATCTGTCAATAACAGAATAAATCATTAACAAGAGGCTAAATGTATCTGAATATTGGTCCAATCCATGATAACGTATGAGAAAGCAAAAAATTACCCAGGGTCTCTGAAGACCAAGTTTACTTCCACAAAAAGCAGTTTTGCAGGATCAAGTTCCCTACCCCACCTCAGTGACAATTTTTTGAGGCTAGTTAATACACTTCAAGTGACAAGCACACCATTGGCAGGAAACAATAGGAATCTTTTTCCTAAAGGTCGTTTGTTTAATACTTATTCTGCTTGCATTGTAATATTAAAAGATGATGGCTACTTAAGACACTAAGATGTTTTATATGTAAGATAATGCAAATCTATGTGTTTATATTTAGGTAACATATGTATGTACGTATGTATACTCTTATGCATGTGCATTCTGTGCTGTCCAATTGCAAGAGATGTAAATCACTACAGTGTGTGAGAGAAGTAAGGTGGTGGTCTTTGCCTTCTAAAGCACACACTGTACCTGTTGTAAACATTATTTCCCACACCTGCAGTACCTTCCAATACTTGCCTGTGACAGTGAGGCTTGTCATCACCCAACTGTCTGTACCTGACCACAGGTACCTGACCTGTGATATTCATGCCAAGCAAAACTCCAGAACAAAAATTCATAGCTGTTGTACATTAATATTACACTCACTAATGGAGCTAGTAACCTACCGCAGTTGAGAGCCTGGTCAAGTTTACTTTTGATTTCACATTTGAAAGTGACAAGATTAAAAATGTAACTAAACAAAATTTTTTTTTAACTAGTGTAGAAACTATTTTCAAAATATTGCACAACTCATGAAACTAGTTACTTATGAACTCCACTTTATATTCAGGTCAAAAAAATCACAAACAAGCCTTTGTTTTTCCAAGACATGAGCAGCGAGTTTGCAACTGCATAGTTTTGCCATTCAGCCAATATATGTATCTGAATATATAATCATCCTGTACAAACATTTATTAGCTTGATATTCATAGGCTAGATTATTTATTAATACAGTACCACTTCCACAGCATATCAGCTGTACAAGGACAATTTCTCTAAGTGTCTCTGATGACCATGTAACCCCACCTTCAAACATTCACTGTAAAGTATCTTTGCAGAGGGTTCAGAATATGATGGTGACAGCTTGCATGTATAAACAGGACGTAATCATGTAGCATTTGGTCTTTTTCTGAATTTTTCAGTTATGAATATACAATGTTGAGACTAATGAATTTCATTGTTTAGATTCGCAGCATGAATTCCAGAACATCAGACACCTGGAAATGGTTGCAATATATTTATTTTTCTTGATGAGAGTCAGAGTTGTTTCTATTTTGTATTTTAAAAGTCCCAGTACTTTAAATGGCAGAACACTTCTAATTTACTTCATTTTTTTTTTTATCATGAACAGAAGATTGAAAGCTACAGGTTACTTATTATGAAAAGAAATCTGTTATGTTCTAATTGGTTCTTCTGGGGAGAAGAAGTGATAGTTCTGTTTATAGCCACATTCATGCTGTCACTTTCCCTTATCACTAGGTAAAATAGGAAATATTATTATCATCATCATCACCACATTGACTTTCATTTCTGGAAAATTAATGTAAATAAATGCTGCAGCCAAAGATAGAAATGAAGCAGTTTTAACCTGATTCACTCGTCTTTCAAAAAGCGCTGTCCAGTGCTGAATTATATTTAATTTTGTATTCATCCATGTCATACATATGCAATATCATAACTGCAGGCTGAATTTTGATATGTGTTTCTGGGTGTAGAGATGGGAGGACAAAGTAGGGTATGGACCTTTATGAAAAAGGGTTAGTGTGTTTTGCTACTGAAACATTATGCTGTTTCCCAATTTACCAAGTACAGCGTAGCTACAGAAATTTAGATTAGCCAAAGTAAACACCACTTGTTCAAAAACTTCTAAAAGCCTCTTATTAGCAGATACCTAATCACGTATCCTCTGCAACAGATCAGCCAGAAAGTTTTGCTTTCTGGCATTTTCAATCCTCACTTTTCAGGTATAAAATATGGTCCTATTTTGCAAGAAATACCAATGACCTGCAGTTCCCCAGCTTTCAGGATATTTTAAGAGCTAGTCAGAATATTAGATGACCTGAGGAAACTAAAAAAAAAAATGAGTGAATTGAACACATCAGATATAAGTGGGAGGGAGAACGCGTGTCTGATAGTGATCCAGCAACCTTAACCACAATAACAGACATCTCTAAAAGCAACAAGCACATCACCGCAGTTTTGAGGGCTGCTCATGTATGAGGGCTGTACCTGCTGTACATGATACCTTTTTAATTTGTGCATTCTACAAGTTGTAAAAATTGTTCCTGAATTGAAAAAAAAAAGTCTGTGGATGGATCTGCTAGAGGTCAGAGCCTGTTACCAAATGAAACATTTCCTCTGAACATCTTTTGTTCTCACACCAGGAAGTAATATCAACTTCTGCATTCCTGTAAGCAAGAGTGATTTGTGTATTATATAAAATCATTCACATGCTCCACTGTGCATGATTTTAGCAATAACTTTCAAGTTTAAGGTCTTCAAATGTCTTGATTTACTTAAAACTAGCGACTCTAAATACCAGGTACTACCTAAGTTTTGGTTTCAGACCCAATTTTGAAAAAAAATGGTTATACCCTCTGGACTCCTAGGAAATCCATAGAAGAATCAAAGCCTTTCAGTGATCTGCAGATGCAGATTTGAAATTACATTGCATTTTTGCCTGCCATTTTTTTATGTTGCCATAAAATTCTTTTTCTCCCTGATCAAAAAATCTTAGAGAGTTTAACAGTTCAGCTAAGTATAAAAATGTGTCAGTATAGCTCAAATCGTCTATCACAGCACTCCTTTAAAATATCATTCCCAACCTTCTAACCACTTAAAACCAATTAAATTCAGTGAATTTTATACAGCTCTAAACATTTCTAGGATTAAATATTTTGATATCAGTCATATGCCAACTATTTGATTACACAATCACCACAAAAGTAGTAGAAATTATAAACTTACAGAAATGCTTAATAATTTAAATTATCACGGATTCCATTAAAAGTTTTAGAGGATTAGAAAAAAGGTGATGGTCAGAAAGTAAATTCAAGGACATCAAGCACTCCTTTTAGAGAAAAAAAAAGCAAGGGGGAAAAAATAATTACAAATATTTAGAAGTTTTGCTAGGCCTTTTTATTGTTATTACCTTTTTAATTTTCCCCCCTGTTCTTATTTCAAAAGCAATTTATATTTTCCTGCCTATTTTACACAGAAGGTAATTTTGCAAGGATGCTAATCATCTGTACAACCCAGCTAACTCTGTCACGATCTCTGTACCGACAGGAAAATAGTTGAATAAAACAGATACCTTGGATTGCTGTACATTAATGTATGTGCTCGCACACATGCATGTACATATATAGGAATGTGGTTTTGTTTACAGTCTTGATCCAGTGATATATTTTACAATGTATAAACTGGCAAGAAATTTCAATTTCTGTAGGAAAAACTGAAACTGAACATGCAAGTTTAGGTCAAGATATTCCTTATGCTGACATTATCTAGAAGGTTTTTATTTATTTTAAAAGTCATATCTATTAAAATCATGCTACCCTATTTTTCTGTTCTGGAGTTCTTGGGCAACATTATATTCAATATTGTGACACAAACATGTCAATACTTCGTGCTGCTTTCCGTCAGACCGCATTTCTGCGGCAGCATTTCTACTGCTTTATGGAGACGTTGTCTGGCCAGGAACAGAGGAACATTAAGCACACTGAGTGAAGAGAGCTCACCAACAAACTTGTAAATTGTAATTTCCATGACACTTAAACTCTTATTTGGGAATGCATTTGTAAGTCAAAACTTAGAAAACATTTAGCACTTACATGAGTTAACATTAGTAATGTGAATATCTATCACACAATACAGACCACATTTTTAAAATTTTTCTGTGGAAAATTTACTACAATCATCTCAGTATGAGTGTAATTCCTATCTTTTGTATGAAGCATACACAAATAAAAAGATGAGAACTGAGTGCTTTTACAACTTGAAGCACTGCAGAGTGAGTACCTGAAATTTCACTTCAGATGTTTATATAAAGAAATAAACCCTAAAATGTGATAAGAATTTGAACATCTCCCAAATGCTACATTCTAGAGTATAATTTCCTTTATGCCTGTGCAAACTCTCCTCAATAATTTATAAAATAGCTCATATTTTATCTGAACTATTGACCAAACAACATTGATTTCAACCATCTCATAATTTGTTTTTCTGTTTTCACAGCCCCTCATCCCCTAACTACAGTTTTCTCACCATTTTTCCGTTATATTTATGTGTAACACAAAAAATCCCCAAACTTTTGCCTTGTATATAAATACATAAATATATGAAAAACATGCTCCCCCTGCATTTTCACATCTTTGCAGAATAATTAGTAAACAACTGAGAGAAACCTTTTTAGTTTCCTCTTCATTCACTGTTCTTTCATCACATCCATTTGCATTTTCTGCTTATTTGAGCATCTTGTTTAGGGTATTAATGGGTTTGTCTTAGACTCTATGCCTCCTTGGATACTATATACTTTTGAACGATCCCAAGGCTTTTTGTTTTAACTGTGCAAAAGAAGAAAACATTTTTTTTCCATGCATATTTCTCTTTAAATACATATTCAGACCAGTTGAGTTCAAATGTGAGCTCTTCTGGGCTGCATGTTTACCCTAGCTGTCTGCAGAACAATAGATCGGCCTGTGCATGCTGGATGTTATGGATCAATAGCAACATCAGCAGTTTCTTAACTGTGTGTATTTACAATTTGCTGTGATAGCTACTGTAAGGAGGGACAAATGTTTCATTGGTCAATTAAGTCTTAGCACTCTGCAGAGATGTGGAAATCTACCTTGTGCTTCTAGGGAAATGTTGGCATTAGGAATGATAAAAACCTTGGCACAATGTTTTCAAAGTAATCTATATGAAGCTTCTTAATAGCTCAGAAATTCGGTGTAGAATGGGTTAATTCCATGGTTTAAATCTTCAAAATGCTTTATTCAGAAATCTGGGTTGAAATGACATATAGGCAGAAGATAGCTGACACTTAGTAGCAATACAATACATGATTTTAGTGCAGTCTACTTAAATCTTGGCAATACAAATACAATAACTGACAGGACTTTAAGGCTTAAATATATATTTTAAAGAAGTGTCTAAACTGTGTGTTCAGCAGTGTTGGCTTGATGTATGTCTTCTATGAAAACTTCTGGTAGGCTTACAGATACTAATTCCTTCTTTCTTTTTGACATACACAAGCTGCATGTCAAATCTACATTCAGAAGCAGCTAAACACAGCATTATTAGCTCTGGTTTGCAGTTACTTTTTAAAAATGAGTCCAAGCTCTAGCTTGATTATGTGGTAATATAAAGTTAAACAGCAAAAAATTTCAGGAGATTTAAAAAGAATAGTTACTAAGCAAAACATTGCCTTCCTGACCAGCAGTGGCTTCCAGAGTTATGTTTTCAGTTATTAGCTCCTGACCTATAATTTTGTAAGCAATACTTGTTCAGATTTTTTCCAGGAATCATGAAGTAAATAAAAATTTTGATCTGTTTCTATTTCTTTGTGGGTTTTTTAAATGTTTGCTTTGTTTTGGGTAGGGTTTTTTGTTTTGTTTTGTTTAATAATGGAATTTACCTTCTTTTTGCACCCTCTCAGGACTAGTTAAGCCCCTCCTGTAACAGCTCTTGAACACCAGTCCTTTTACAGCTGAATAAAACCTGGTAAAACATAAGGGACAAAGGTCTCTGCTGCAGTGTACTTAAAAGAAGATTTACAGTCATATGCTGTATTGAGCAGCATTGTTGAATAGAATATAGCATACTGCATCTTTGACAGGCTGAAAGAAACCACATGCCAGCTCTGATTTCAGACTTGCATAAGAGGCAGACTGTGTTATATCTTCAGCACATCAGGAAATCAAGCAGTCACAGGGATAGGGAAAAGAGGAACTAGGAAAGAAAGTTCAACCTGTTTTTGTTTTTGTCCTACATAATACGTAATATTCCCAGCTTCAGCTTTTTCCCACTTATATGCTCCCCAGGGCAGTTATATGGTACTTACGCACTTTAACATTAGCAGCAATGAGAGGCTATAAACATGATTTTGTGTAACACCATTTAATCCAAACTGTCTGGGGAAAAAGGAAGAAAATGTCACCCAATCTGTGTTTCCTAAGTACTTTCGGATCATCAGAGCAGCCAGGTTAGTATTTCAGCTACTTGCTGTTTCTTGTGGAACTATCTGCATTAATCCATTCTTTGACAAAAAGGGAACTTATCTTCAAGTTTCAATCAGATAAGGATTCTGTGAAAGGAATAATGGACCTCCATTTATTTCTTAAAGAGATTCAAACACGATTTTCAAAGAAATTAAATCTCAGGTAGCAGCATGATGTGTCCTCACCTTTAGTGTGGAGTGCTGGGGAGGGAGAATTCAAAACTATGCCACCTAGGTGAAGCTGTAACTACAATCCTGAATGTTCAAGAAAAAGACAACCAACAACAGAAGAAAAAATAGTATGTAGGACAAGAAAAAACAAACGAAAAACTCTAGCACATAGTCTGACCCATATAGTCTTTCTCATGGTACAGGTATAAGCAGAAAGGATGATGGAGAGAATGTATGGATTATTCTCAAGAAAACAAACAAAACCAGCACTTGGAGGTCTCAATTTACCTTCTAAAATGGAGACATTTGAAAAGTTAATGGTAACCTTTGAGTCATTTGGGCTTTTGTTCATGCTGAATCCATGCATGTCTATATTTTGCATAAACTAGCATAAAATTTAGCTTAGGTTGTTTAGAACAGTAGTTGATTTCCAACCTCTAAATAAAATGTTAATTTTTGTTTAAAACCGTTTATATTAAAGATGAGCTACACTCTAAATCCCAATTTCAAAAAGTCTTATGCTTTGACACTCAGGTTTGTAACCTAAACACAGATTTTGACTGGAATATTATGCAAGACCTCTCTTTCCATAATCTGGCTAGTACAATACATGACCTCTTGACGCACATCTGAATGCTATAGCATGGACACTACAGGCATATTAACTGGTGTAGAGGGAAAATTTTTAAAGAGAGACATTCACCTGCAAAGGATGAAGTACCTACATCTTTTCATAGTACATCACTTCATTTCTGCTGATTGCATCCAAACCTCCTTCCCTAAGACTACATTATGGATGATTACTAAAAAGGGCTTTGTCTTTTGAAGCCACATTTCGTTGGTTGAACTACATGGAGTTGTCTAAAATAAAGAAGTTATGCAGGCACCAATTAAGCTGCATTGCACTTAGGAAAGTAGAATATGTCATATAGGATCAGAATCCAACAAGCCTGATATCCTCCTTCCATGCAGGACAGTCCTAATTCTTTAGAGAAAAGTGAAAACCTTCAGATTTTCACACATCTCTGCCCATGCTTAGCTACAGTGCTGGATAATCACAGAATCACAGGATAATTCATGTTGGACGAAAGCTCTGGAGTCACCTAGCCCAATCTCCTGCTTGAACAGTGAACTGAACAATGCCTTCCTGATTCCAGCATCAACTAGTTCATGTTGGAACATGAAACTTTTTTTATTACCTTTTGTAATGCACATATACAAGCTACAGATGATATTTGTGGACACAAAATGGTCCACCATCAGGTATTACCATCTTTGAGCAGACCTCTCATTTTATTTATGAATGCCAGGCAGTTCATATCCATTCGCATACCCCAGCTCCTGGCATTACATAATGTACTTAAATGTATCTGCAGACTAGTTCATTGGTAAGGCATGACTACCTGAATTTTATTACTTAATCTTGGAAGGCATTTCAGCTTCATGTGATTCTCAAAGGTCTCAGTCCCTCTACTTTTTTCCCAAGTTATTGTTATTTATCTGCAAGATAGAAAGGAGCTAAAGAGATGTCCTATCTCATTAAAGGTTATCAAAACTTAATTTAGCCTGTGTACGATTGCAGGACAATAAAGACAAAAGACCTGATCCCCTCTTACCTTATGTCAGTATAAATTAATTTCCTTAATGCAGGAAAGATATTTGGGATACATGTGCAATTTCCTATTTTATGTTTTTAAGAGCACATCCATAAATCAGCCTCTCAGCTGCATCCATTTCTAAATCCATTTCCATCTGGGGTTTCAGTGGAATTACTATGTAATTAAAAGCAGAATGTAGCTTCATGGCTTCTCTTTCTCTTTTTTGGCTCTTTTTTGTTGTGGATATGTGTCTGGATTTTTTTAAAAAGCAATTGGACTTCTGAGAAAATACAAACCATACAGCATTTCTAAGCACACTAGTGACTTGATTTCTTTTTCTACTTAGGGATTTATATTACCAATTATTCATTGACTTAGTCAAATGAAAGGGAACCGAAGCTGTTCTCCTAAGTGAAGTTTTCTGTTCTCTAAAAAAGCTTACCAAGAAATGGATACTGTAGCAAGGGAGCAAGGACAATAGATGTTGCATGTTGCATGGAAAAAGAAGTCTTTTATAAACTAATCATTTTACTTTCTGCGTAGCACATATCCAATGACTGTTTGATTGTGTATCTGTGATGATAAAGAGTAGTGATTATCTTCTTTGTAGAATGTTCTCACAGATTTGCACAATGACTTAAGATCACAGGCAACAGGAAAACTGCCTCTTTCCCCAAAATTTCACACTACTCAAGACTCAGATCTTGCCCATGCATCTCCTTGGGAAGCAGGTTTTTTTTGATAGTTGCAGAGCACTTGTTCATGTTTTAACCCATAAGACATTGACAGAGCCCTACTGTGGACTCCAGGATCTGCTATAGTATCTTGCTTCCTTTGGAACAGCTGCCCATGTGGAACTGGTGCTCCTCCCTGCACGCTGGCTGGGTGGCCATGAGTCACAAACACAGCACATGCTAAATTATCCATCTGCCACAGAGATCTTGGAAATGCTGGAATGATTATGCGTTTCTCACTATTTGTGCTGCCTTTAGTGCAACAGAGAGCACTGGGATAGCATTTTGCTCATTCCTAAAGTAAAGAATAGATGCAGAAGTTGCAAATGCAGACAAAAGAAGAAGCAAAAATCCCAGTGAATCAAAAAACATATAGCATGAAATGTATGAACTTAAAATCCTTCAGCAATTAAGGGTGAAACAGCTAAATTTTCTCCTCCCACTGGTTAGAAAGGTGTTTCAGCCACTAGAACATCTAAAGATAAGAATACTTTGAATGTTTGTTTGCCTTTTGAAAGTAGAACTTCATTTGAGGAAAAATTATCTCATGGATTACCTTCATGTTTTGGAAGGAAAGGTTTGGGGACTGAGCAAGTATAATGTGGGTTTTTTTAGTGTTGTGATATAACAGAACAAAATGTACTTTTGACTCAGCTTTGTGGTTTTTAATGTTGCTTTTGTTGCATTGTGTTTATTTTGCCCTATATTTTCCATTCTAAGCTACACAATATTAATTCACAACTGTTTTTCCAAGTCTTGCATTGTAGCATGCTTCTGGGAAGGGCAAGTAAAGCTGATCTTAGACAGGGATGTTTAGTGAGTAGTTAAGATCAAAATGAAGGTTCCTCTTTCTTCTGTAATTTGAAGATTATGTGATGTTACTTTACCTTAAAAGTAACTGCTCTAGACTTTTTCAGTTTATGCCATGATTTCGCTTTAAATGTAGAATTCAACATGCTACTTTTCTGTTTTTCTTGAAAATTTAGTACTTGGCTCTGTTGGGCAGATAATGATTCCTTCCACTTCAACAAAACAAAAAAAGAAACCCATCTACTTTTAAGGATCACCTGGAGAGTATTTTGCTGGCCTGTAACAAGCTATATTTCAATAGATAGTTTCTTTTATTTTTTAGATACTGCTAATTTTATGGAATACCCAAAGACAGTTTATATTTCTGGTCAAGAAGAGAGAGAATTGTCTGGTAAAGAAACTTGTCCTACTACTGAGAAAGAGAGCATCAGAAGCACTAGGTTGCTCCCTCCTCAGTATATCTCTGGAGAACTGAAATCAGGTTGAGAACAAAGTCAGAATATTTCAATATTCCATAGTAAATATCATTAGCATTGTGTTGCTGGAAATAATATTTGCTTTGATTTTTGGTTTGTTTATTTTTTGCTATGGTGGATTCTCAAAAGATGATACTTATTTAATTCAATAAGTGTTTCTGGAAAACAGCTTCACCGTGAATTAAACCAGAGATACCATGGTATCCTTGAATTGAAGGAGCTATGTGGTCATTAGAGTCCCTCCATTCTCTTGTATGCTGCCCCACATGTTTTCTGTAAGCACTGACATGCAATGAATGTCCCTAGGTCTCCCCTCAACAGATGGTTTCTCTGCCTTATGTAGAAGTACTTAGAGTCTTACGCTTTTTTCTTCACCTTGTACTCATTTTTTCCTCCACTTGCTCAAAGCAGTCATCCTCATGACCTGAAGAGACAAACATGGATCATTCTGTAAATATTCACATACCCTGTGTCCTGGTTTCAGCTGGGATAGAAGGAATTGTCTTCTTAGTAGCTAGAATAGTGCTACATTTTGGATTTAGTATGGGATTTGGTATGAGAAGAATGTTGATAATATACTGATGTTTTCAGTTGTTGCTAAGAAATCCAGGACTTTTCAAGTTCCCATGTTTTCCTAGAGTGTCAGTGCACAAGAAGCTGGGAGGGAACACAGCCAGAGCAATATCCTAAATTACCCAATGNGAAATCCAGGACTTTTCAAGTTTCCATGTTTTCCTAGAGTGTCAGTGCACAAGAAGCTGGGAGGGAACACAGCCAGAGCAATATCCTAAATTACCCAATGGAATATTCCATATAATGCAACATCATGCTCAGTATATAGATGAGGGTAAGCTGGGAAGCACTGTCTCTTGCTCTCTTCTAGGATTGCGTTTTTGGGATTTCTCTCCTCAGGGATCACTAGCTAGGGACGAGTTGGGGATTGGTCAGTGGGCAGTTACCAGTTGCACTGTGCATCACTTGTTTGTATATTCTATTATATTTCAATTATTAAATTGTTTTTATCTCAACCCACACATCTCTTTACCTTTACCTTTCTGATTCTCTCCCCAGCTCCTCAGGGGGGCAGGCGAGAGTGAGTGAGCAGCTGCATGGTATTCAGCTGCCTGACAGATTAAACCATGACACACTGTAACACCCCTGGAGGCTGGAATTTATTTATTTTTAACAACTACTCTCACCATTGACTGAACTGGATGTCCTTGAGGTTCTCGAAGTCCTATAAAAAGTAATTGACCAATATCTTGCTGGTTAAGTAAAAACAAAATTTTGAAAGTGATGCCTTAAAACTGTTACGGAGGTAGGGCAAATCCCAAAGGGCTTGTGTTTTGGAAACTCTACTGTCTAAACTTGACTGCCTTCAGAACTAGCCCTTATGAGCTGCCTTGTTTGCCAAATACTCTCTTAGAACCACTGGCATGTGCAACATTTTGAATATGGCCATTTCACTCCAGAATTTACAGTGTTGCAAAAGCACATTATTTCTCACAACAGAAGAATCAGAAATAATAATTTCAGAGCTAATATTCTTATATAAATTAAAAATATTCTTTTATTTCTACTGAGGCTCCAAGGTTAGGTAGATACCGAAGTACATTGATTAACTGGGTATTCTATGTGTTATGTTCATTAAAAAATGAAAAATTTGAGGCTTCACCTCTCCTGAAAGAAAATAAGCTATTGCAAGTGTATGTTCTCCTTGCTACACTGGTAGTCCAGACCATCATTATAACCAATGACACTTCAGGCCTAGGAAACCAGGGATCCAGAACAATACATCCTGCATAATTAATATAATGGGTGGTTTCAAAGCTTCTATTATTCTGACACCTGAATTTTCTAATACCAAAGGACTGCCAGGCTTCTATGCTGGTCTCAGTGACCAAGGCCATACTTTGCAATGCGTTCTTTTATTAGTCATTCTCATTGCACAGACTGCTGCAGTAGACTGGTATTTTCTGAAATCCTGCATGCTGGCACTTCGGAAAGCAGCGACTATCTCTTGAGAAGACAGGTCCGTTTTATGTCCAGCTCAGAGTTTGTGATCTCTACCAACAATGAAACTGCGGTTTTCACAAAGTGGATAAAACTCTAGGAAACAAGCTGAGCCCAGCTAATTATATGCAAACTGTAAAAAAAAAAATCATCAGATAAGCCCATCAAACAGCAGTTTCCAGATTGTGGTCTATAGATTAGTGGGTGGTCTGTGAGTCCATGCTCAGCAGCCTGTAGCTGCTCCAGAGAAGCTATTATTTTGTTTTCATTTATATCATCTTTAGGAGAGTTTTAAATTAAAAGTTTAATGCCAGAGCTGAACAGTTATCCATAAAAAAATTGAATACATATTAGGTACAGTGATCAAAAAAAGTTTGAGAACTATCATATTAAATACAATGTCATTAATAGCACGTCTACTTGATAGATAGACCCATGCTGCAATGCAATGGCAGTTCTCCATTAGACTCACATCATACAACAGAACACAGAACACAAAGTTTAACATGAAAGTTAGACTTCCAAGTTTTATAACCTTATTTATCAATTTGTCTTTCTATAGATCACCTCTCAGCTTTCTGACCCAGAAACCACTTTTTTAATTAACATTTCCAGAGGAAATTGTAAAACTGACACAACTATTTTTCAGTGTTATCAGTACTCCCATGTCAAGGAGAATAAGCACATTTCATTTCTGGCCCATAGCTTTTCTTAACAATAAAAACGCTTGAAAACCACTTAATTCTTTTACTTATTTATTTCAACTGAAGCTTTATATATTTCAACCCCATTTCCCTATTTCTGTGATTACCAATAGCTTCATTCAAAATGCAAACATACAAAATTTACATGTTCTTCACTACCTCCTTGAAATACTCTGCTTCTAAGATGCCTGGCTAAGTGTTTTTAACTGAAAGCCAGTGTCTTTAACTGGGATGGGTTTTCTGACATGCCCAAGTATTTTAGTAATTCAAATTCTACAGAAAAGCATTGTAACATGTCAAGCTACTTTCAAAATATCCTTTATCCATATCACTAGCTTCTAAAACCAAGCCATGTATTTCCAATTTTCACTGAAGTCAAAGATAGCTGATGATACTTATCATATCTATACTATTCTTCTTATGACCATCTCTCTTATCAATTGACATGCCTAAATTTGTATCTCAAAATTGAGGTTTTCAACTTTACATTTTAAAGGTAACATAGCAAATGGGAATTTCTTTCTTAACCAGTCCTAAGCTGAAGGAATGAAAATATGTTAAAGAAAAAGAAATATATGTTACAGAAAATTCATCTTGAAAGATTTGTTTTCGTTATGTCCTTGCTTTGTATGCTTTTCTATGTATTGGAAGATAGAGAGAAGAACATTATGTTTTATTGTGAAAGGATAATAGGGGGGAGGGTCAGGGTGGTAAAAAGTACTGGAATGGAAAAGGCTGCTGTTTTCAAGTAAAAAACCGGCATGTTTTACCTTGTACTCTGGGGTTCCAAATTGCCAATCTTGTGATGTGCTGTCACAACTTATGCGTGACTGACTGGTTACAGAGCCTGCTGATCTATATGGAGAGGTGAGAATTTGTCACTGTGCATAAGCAGAGAGATCAGTCAGATATAGTGATAGATCTGTTCTTTGCCTAGATTCGTCTGCTGCTATATTAGGGTGGCTCAGTGGCTGCCAAATCAAATTCTGAGCCTAGTTTTGTGGTTGAAAAAACAGGAAAAAGAAGTAGTGATGTCCTGACACAACCACTTTGGGATGCAATAACTGTGGAGACAAAAACACTCTTACAACCTCTGTGGTGCTGTGCTCCATCTTCCAGGGCAGCCACTGTGGTCCTGGAGTTATTTCATAATCTTTCCCCAGTCACTGCAGTGCACTCACAACAGAGTACAGCATAGCACAATGCAGTTACAGGTACCTACTTCTTCTGGGACTGTCAGAAATGAAGATATTTTGTATGGCTAACTGTGTCACTACCAAAAAACATTAACCAGTAGCACAGCACTATGAATGTTAACCTCTGCTTGCAGGGAGAATGGCATACAGTATTTGAAGTAGTGTACAATAGTCTACTTGGTTTTTAAGGCTCACTTTAAAACTACAAACAGATAGGCCCTGAGCGGGCTAATTCTCAGACAGAAATGATCCTGTCTAGAAACCACATTAGTGTGGATTTCTACCAGCAATAACATTTTTGGATGATATGCTGACTTTTTTTAGTGCGAGCATTGCCATGTACCAACATAACTCAGTGATCGGAGATGGTTTATGCTTATCCCAGTTCGGAGCTCCAGTGTGCATCCCATGTGGCATGCAAGTAAATCACAGTCTCTGCTCAAATATCTGGCACTCTAAGCAGGAGTTCATGATATCTGCAAAAAGAAGAGCTCTTCCTGTCTCTGCAAGCCTACCCTCCTCATCTGAGATAGTGTGACGTCTCTATTGGAGATATGAGTGACAGCTTGCAGAAAGTCACATGTAGCATCCATTGCAGGTCAAAAATGAAAGCACACAGGAGCAGAAGAAGGGATGAACAGTATGAAGAGGAACGTGCTGGGTGCCTGCATAGTTAATGCTCTAATTCTGCCTGTGCCTCCTCCCTCTTCTCCCTTTCGAAATTGGTCCTGGTACTCTCTCTCTCCATTGCAACCTTCCCAAAATGCTGCGCTTCCTCAACTCTTGACCATAGGAAGATTATAAATAAAATTTGAAAAGTAAACTTAACTACTTTAACAAAAAATCACATCCAAATTACAGTTATCTAACAGCTAGAGAGATTTCAATAGAGTTGCAGTGGCATAAAACTGACAAAAAGTGAAGTGTCAAGCACACAGGGTTTACAGAAACCTTTTCCAGCCCATCTCTGTGCTTCTCCTAGAAGCTACAGACACATCTGAGACTGCTGGCCTAAATGTAGGTCAACGTCTGCCCCTCTTCAGGAGTTTTAGACAATGCTGTCTATGCCTTCTTGTGCAACACAGCTGCTGGTCTCCTATTTGCGATGGTGATTTATATTCTGATTATTTTTTAAACTAAAGGAGTCATTAGGGACATAGTATCAACTGTATCAAGTGTATTTAATTATACTGCTTAAAGACCGCTTTGCTGCTGATGGGCAGAAGACTCCACTCAGAACTTTGCATTCCTTACTACTTGTCGAAGGAATAGCAGAATGTATTTTACCTTCTATTTCCACTGACATAGCACAATAGCAGCTGTATTAGTTTTCATTTGTATAGATTAAGGTAACTGTTGGTATGCAGCAGTTTGTAATGATGGGACAAAGAACCAGTGTTCCTCAACGTTATTTCCAGACCTGACTCTGACTTGCAGCACGACCTTGGGCGGGGCACTTACCACATCACCCACATGGAGAACTGTGTTAGGGCTGCAGGAGCTCATTCAACACAGCTGGGATGCTTCCCTTTGCTCGAACATCCCTGCTAGGCTTCAGGAGAGAGACCTTGCTGCAATCACAGTATACGAAGTTGGTCATTAGTTTGCTAGGTAGGTTGTCCCTTAAATGGGAGGCTATGAAACAGACCAGTCACTCTTCAGTACGGTGCAGATGAAAAGCAATGCTACTGTCTGTTGCCACAGAGTGAAATAACCAGCTGCTTGTTCAGCAGTGCCTTCACACCTGAAGCATAATAGTGTTATGAACACTGTATTGTTCACAAGAGTCATTTTATTTAGGGTTCCACTGTAAGTAAAAAGAGCATTGTTTTATAATAAATCTGCACAAAAATCAAAACAAACATTAAACAGAGCTCTTCAAGTACTCCAACAAATTATGAAAGAAAAAACATCGCACGACTTCAATTTCCGTGAAAGCAGAAGCAACAAACAGTAAACTTGTGGAAGTTATTGTTATGTGCTGTGCTGTTTCTTACAGAACTGTTTGTTTGTCATTGGTGTCTATTTAATCATGCCTGTTATGCTGGATTTTAAAGCTTAGTAAACACTTTACAAATCCATTCTGGTTTTCGACAGGCTTGTTCTTTGTGAAAGCTGAAATGACTAGATTCATCAAGGGCAAACTCCATACACACGTCCTGGTGCTGTTGCAGTATTTTTCTTACTTTTCTTTTGCATAAAACTAAGCACCATATTTGACATGTAAAATAGCTGTCACAGAACTTATTTTTCCTGCATTTTACAACTGACATGCAATGTCACAGTTAACCATAGCCTATTGGGTCAACATGCAATGAAAGGTTTGTCAAAAAAATGTGGGTATAAATATATATACGCACCCTAAGGGAACGTGACAGAGCTTACCACAAACACTGCACATGTATGATCATACAGCTTAGGAAAGAACACCGTGATCAAATCTATAGTATTTTTGATTAATCAAAAACTTTGACTGTTTTGGTTTTAATATTCTAGAATGAATCAATAATGAATGGTTCAAACCGAGAGCAAAAAAGTGGCGGAAAATGGCCAAAACACGACCTGAGAAGATGTGGTTATATAAGTGCATGTGTGCCTTTGTGTGTGTGTGTACATACACAAGTGAATATATAGTATTATATATACATATAGATATATACATTCACATACACATAAAAAAGCTGCAGATGCTTTCAAGAGTACTTTTATAGGATCTGAAGGCAGCTTTTCTCTGAATCTATCTTTTGTAAGTGATTAGACATTATTAAGAGAGAACATTCACAATTAATTATTTAACATTTGCACAAAATAACACCAGTAGGTGCATTATTATCTACTGTAGCAAATGTATTTCTTAAAGACTTAACTAAGGATTGGGAGAGCTGCTTAAGAAAAAGTAGCCTTGACAGAACACGCAGCTTGGAATCTGGCTTCAGCATACTAGATCAGTTTATTTTCAGCTAGAGAGACAACATGTCAGCTCAGCTAAAAAAGATCACAGCATTTCTTCATACAGTGCTAGTTTTACAGAAGTTTAAGAGTTGCCAAAAATCTTTCAACTCATGAACCCAAACATCAGCTGAGCCAATATTCTCAAGGTAGAATATTTTCAATAGAAATATGCCACACAAGTGGCTCTATCCATGTTTATGACTCACAAATTGAGCCTCAAGGACTGCGTATATGAAGGCAGCAGGAGCCACAAATCATTGAAAAAAAAATGCTGCTTTTAAAGGTCAAATGGTGTCATAGTTTTTAATGTGAAAAGCCTGTCATTTCTAACAGTTCATTTTTACAGTAGCTACAGATAATCAGACCATTCCCTAAAACGTAAAATTTGTAAAAAAAAAACCTCAGAAAAACCCCAAATTATTTCAAAATAAGTCACAACTTCATGCATATTTGAAAAGATTTACCTTCAAACTGCTGGCAGGACCTGCACCCAACTGTAGGCAAAGTACTACTAAGCTGAAATATTATATTGAAAAGTACTATTATGTTTAAAGATAGATATATATATGCACACATACATATATAGATATACACCTGGATGCTTGGCCTGATTTCCGAATGACCCAGTATCTTCCACTGAAAATATCTGCTTGCATTAAATAAAAGAATATCTGGAGGCTGGAAGATTTTGGGCTGAGCTTACGGTTGCCTTTTTTTTTTTTCCCTTCAGGATTAGTAAACCAATCTGCATTCAGGAAGTATGTTATATTCAGCATGTGCTGGTGAGAAAGAAAATTCCTTTAACCGCAGAGCAGGTACTGAAAGCAAATAGTGCCAGCCACTGTATAGGCAGGCCGCTTGGCAGTTCAGTTTGATTAGTTGTCATCGGCTTGGTAAAATAATTAGTAAAAATGCCAGTGTGCTGCTTGTCAGTTTACAGCTTTAAAGATGTGTTAGCTCATGCTGATAGACTGCTCTTTCCCAGTACAGCTAAAGCAAGAGCACAGTATAGCAAAACCATAAATATTAATATGTATCATCAGGTTTACCACTTAGGAGTGTCACCTTGTGATTAATGGGCTGAGAGCCTGTGAGCTGTAAAGCAAAGCTGAGCTGAATGAGACAGGCTTGTAGGCTAAAGTGTAATTCCTATTGTACTTTTCAGCATATTGGCAATTTAAAAAATAAAATAATAATAACTGTTAATAATAATATACAGAAAGATGAGCTGTTTCATACTACCGTATGAAGAAAGATGCCTGTTCCGTTTCAGGCCATTCACTACACAAAATCTTTCATGCACAGGCTAAATGCTTATTTGCTCCATGCAGATACTAAAACTATAGTAACATTTTTTGCAAAAGGCAGTATTTGCCAAATTTTCCAAAAGGCAAGCTCCTCTTTCCTCACTGATTGCCTCTACAACTGCACTTGGATATTTGATTGGAGCATACATATATATGATATCTAACAGTGGTGGCCACTTACATGCACAGGCAGACTTGAACGTGGTGACACATACAAACTTTGGGAGATTCGCAGAACTTTTTGGAGTCCTGAATGTATGCCAGCGGGTGAAGAGCTATTTTATGTAATGTTTTATGTAAGACACTCTTTATGAGTCAGACTTCTCACAATATAGCCATTGTGTGTACCAGCACCCTGCAGAGGGTTCACCATCATGCCTGATCTAATTCATGTTAAGGCTTTGCTCTTTAAATGGTTGAATCTTAAAGCTTTCTGTCTTCGTTTAGTCAGCTGTTCTGTCACCCAGTGACCTCACCCCACCCGAGAAGAGGAATCAGGAGGAGGAAAGGACATGAGTGGGTTGAAATGGAAACAGATTTAATAAAATAATGATAACAAACTAATGTTAATACCAGTACAATAAATACACAAAGTTATACTCAGCCCATACAGTGGTAGCGACCTGATGTCAAACCCTGCGAGCACCACAGCTCCAGCAAAAGCGCGACAGTCACAGCAAACGGGAGAGTAGGCCTTGGGAGCAGAACCTCTTTTCTGATACATTCCTTTACCAATTGAGAACTGGAGAATTCCCTTATTTTATATGAGATTGTAAGAGATGTGGAGAAGCAACATGCCAAAGCTCCTTTCCGTAGATTGTTCCCAAGGGGTGTCTCAGTCTCTGGCGAACGCACTGCCTTCATCCCAGCAGAAGAAAAAGAATGTGACAGCACAAACACTTCCTTCGAAACAAGGTTAAGAATAATTATTACTATAAGCTCCTGTGATGCATTTTATTGCTTTGCCATGTGGAAGTCTGATTTAGAAGCAAATGTTGGTTTCTGTACTGCAGGCTGCATGATGCATACGTGCATCTGTGTTTGTACATGAGCAGGACGAAGGACAGGGCTAGCATCTGGAGTTATACACCCAGAAACCAAAGTTCAGTGGCTCATGCTCTTCTAACAGTAACAGATCTATGTAACTACATGTCTTATTCTGTTAGCTGTGCATTTGAAACCTAGAGTCCATGCAACATCTTAGAAATATCTCAGTACTAGCAGTCTAGAAAGGAGTAAGATACTCTTGTTTAGGAATAAGGGTGTCCATGCAATCTGTTAAACAAGCAACTGCCTTTATTTGGTTTGCCTTCAACAGTCAATAGGGAGGTATATATTTTTTCTTCTGATATTGGAAAAACTTTTCCCAACTTTGAATATTAGGTAAATCTAATTGCCCCACTTTCTGTCTTCTCTGTGCCACCTAATCTAGGTGCTATTGATGACCATCGGTGTGAATCAGCCATCTTGCCTTTTTACCAAGTTATTCAGGGCTTCTCTGTAGTCAGGCTGTTTTGTTAGTGCTGGAAGTGCTACTTTGATACAAAAGCACTGTACAGACATTTTCACAAAGAATTCACTTCAAACGCAGCCCAAAAAGTTGCATGAACTTTGGGTACAGGTCTGTAAATGCAAGCAGAGACCTCACAGAAAAATCCTGGGTTACGATGGCAAAATAGACTTTTGCTGGATCTCACAAGTTTTCCTTAGTTCCGTGAACTAGTATGAAATTAATAAATACTAATTTCTCACCAAAAATTATTATATCACTGAAATACTATCGGTCTAGCAAAGGGAATAATTTGGTTTGTATTGAAGAAAAGGTTATAGAGCCATTTCAGGCTCTCATGTAGCCTCACTGTAATCATAGAATCATAGAATGGTAGGGGTTGGAAGGGACCTCTAGAGATCATCTAGTCCAACCCCGTGAACAGTTTTGAGCAGCATGTTTCAGAAGGATTTCTTCATCTTTCTCATCCCTCTCTAGCACTTAATTTTGTTATTCTGTTTTCTTTTCTCCTTTCAGAAACTACCATCTTTCAGATTATTCTTATCCTACATGGTTTCCTATTAATTCTTCACTCCCTATTTTGACTTTTGCTCTTGCTGGAGGGTCTTGCTGTCAAAAAACTTATTTCAGACTTCTCCTCTCCCTACTGCAGTATCATCCCGGACCCTTCACACTCAAGGTTTTCTTGTATGAGAACTTCAAATTATGAGAATTTGGACCATAGAAATAAACATTCACAGCCACGTTTTTAGTGCAATTTCAGTCATGAAACATGCATTAGAATGACAAAGCCAGTATAGTATCACTGATTAATAATGTCAGAGGTAATTATACAGCATCATTTTAATTATTCCGTATTTTCCCTCTAGTAAGAATAGGGAAGCTATGGTTATACCAAATAATATTGAAATAACTAAAGTTAATTTATCTAATTGCAAACTGGCAAGTCTTTGAGCATGGCCACTGTTAAAATATTGGCACACATACAGTATTACAATAATATATCCAATATTACAGATATTTAATATCGTAATATTCACTTTGGAAAATGGCCTTGTTCTGCATTTTAAAGTAGCTTTTGTATGTGGGTATAATAACTTCTCATCCTAGTGTTACATAGATAAATCTCTGCACATTGGAGCAGAATATAATCTTTACTGTGAATTTTTAATACGCATTGCACATGATCTGTGCATACAGGCGTGTTTGTATTCTACACTACATTTTTGAAGTAATTGGCAACACTGTTGGATAAAATACAATGTTCAACCAGCGCCAGAGAAAACCAAATTGTCCCTCTCTATTCACCAAGACAAGTTCGGCTACAGAATCACAGAATTAGATTCTATAGGATAAGACCAACCTCAATAACCTGAAAAATAGCACTTTTCTGAAAATTAGAATGGTTGAGAAATGACAGGCATAGACCCAGTGTACAAGCTTGTATCTCCTCTCCTTAATGAAAGGTCAAAATGGTCAAAATCCAAGGCCATCTCCAGTGGGGATCATCTAAATAGGAAACAAAATCTAAACACATGTAGATCTGTCAGCAAGGTCATTGGAGGTGTTTAGGGTTTTGCCATTGCTTTTTTCCCCTTTAGCTTCTTATTAAAATTCATCTGACACCTACTGCCTCAGCAGCTCAACACAACTCAAAAACAGTTTTCAGCTGGAGGAGACAAAAAACATTCAACACACCTAGCTGATACACACCTAATCTTTCCCCCATGCTCAGAAGATGAGATGAACGCTCCATGTGGAAGAGACATTTTACTTAGTCATGGATGTGTTCCAGCTACTGCACGCAACCAGCAAGCTTCCTCTATGACCTCTGATAGTCCAGTCTTGCACAATGTGGCTTTTGTCGCTGATTGTGCTCTCATTCCCCTTCTACCATCTCTTTGGGTACCCACAAGACTGTTATGCCATATGCTTGGACCCTATGGAGCAAGTCAGGCCCTTTATTCCACCCAAGAGGGACCAGTATGCAGAGGTGCTAAATGATGCTCCCCACACAATTGCAGACACTGCTTCCAGTGGGCAGAGCTGGGTGCAATGTAGGTTAAAGCTCTTCTGTAACATAAGTAACCTATCCAAGAGAAACCTTTCTGCACAAAAATTAATGCCTGTAACTCATTCACGCTAAAGAAGTCAGGGATCTGGGGCAACAGTTGACGTGTCCACCCTTGTTCTAGATGGAAGGTCTAAACTCCAGGTTCTACAGTATGGGTCTAACCTACTGGCAGCAGGCCCTTCTGCTTCTTCATTTGCTCCTGCACCCTACAAATCAATCAAAAGTATTTGTGGTGGGTTTGTTTTGTTGGTTTTTTTTTTTTTTTCTCATAACTGCCAGATTTCCTGTTATATGAATTACAACGCCTGGAGTAAAGTTTAATAAGTGTCTCAGAAGGGCTGTTCTTTTATTCAAAGGGAAGTCAAACAATATTTGTTCAATTTTTAATGATAATCTCATTCACATAATAAAGTTACCAGAAAAATGCTCTTGGGAATATGCAAGTGTCAGAAATTAGTTACAAACTGGCAATAAGAACACACAGATTTTTCAAAGGAGGTTTTTAGTGTTTCTGGGGCTAACACTGTAACAGTACCTACTTTTTAAATCTGAAATTAAAGCCTTACTGTAATAGGAATGTATGTCTACTTCAATTTAGTTCAAAATATCTTTTCAGTGCCAATAAATGCAAACTTCAATTTCTAGCACTACTGAAGAAATTTGTGTCTGAGGATATAACTCTGCATCGAGGAGTCCCAGCTTAAAATTAAGCCTGGTAATGAAAACAGAACATTGGTAATCATAACCCTGAGAAGTTCAAGACGTATTTTCATATTAAGTTTTACAAGGCTTATAAGCTTGACTACCATCTCAGCTGTGAGGCTGCAAGTTGTGTAGTAAAATTCACTAAATTCTTGGGGAAGCTTGGCAACTATCACTTTTCAGTGAAAAATTAGGCGTCTGTGTGGACCGGGAAATTTTCTAAATACAAGTATGCATAAATGTGCACAGTGGGTGCTTAAATTCTTTGAGAACTGTGTGGCTATACCTCTCCAGAAATTAGGAGCCTAGTCTCCCAATCACTTAGAATGAGATTATAAAGCAACACAGATGCTTCCACAAAATTCACCCTAACTTGTAAATGATTGAAATATGTATTTGAGGACTAAGTAATCTCTAACAGGGAAACAAACAAGAATTGAACCATGACCAGCTTCCTTTCAGACTACTTCCTCCAAGTTTCCCAGAAAAGCCATTTCTAGTGCGCTTACAATGAGCGTGGCATGAAGTCTGTGCATCAAGATCAGAACTGAACAGTTTTAAATAATTTATTGTATTCTGCTATAAAACCAGCAACTCAGCAATCACTGCTGATGCCAGAAATAGTTTGATACTGCCCCTTCAATCATAATTGAAAAATAAAGCAAACAACTGTCAAATTAAACAAAAGTTTATTAGTCCAAAATTAAATTTATAAGGTCTAATACTGAAAGGTGCTGACTGACCCCCTAGGAGGCACAGAGCAACCTCACGTACCACAGTGGCAGATCAGAGAAACAACTCACATATCCGATGACTGCACTGTGAGGACATCATTTTTCATCCGGGGGGTCTACAGAATGTCGACCTGCTGATGTAAATACATTAGCCACTATGATACAAGATTGGGATATTTATTGTGGCTATTACTTGCAATTTTTTTTTCTTGTATTATTTGTCTGTGTGCAGCTCTGTGAGAGAATTTTATATAGACGTAATGAAGACAAATACCTAAAAATGTTTTCAGAAAATATTTCTGAGAAAAAAGGTTGTGTAGAATTTCAGTCCATTTGTGCACCTTTCACAATCACCTACCACAAATATTTTAGCAAACAAATTTAATGACTACCATAAACAACTGATTTTAAATAAATATAAAAGAATGTTAATGAATTTTGAATTTATGGGTACGTATGCAAGGAAGCCACTTGTTAAAGTACCCTTCATTGGTTAAGAAATAGAAACTGTACCATATGTTGTATTTTTCAATGAGAATGATTATAACTGAAATGTTAAATATCAAGTATTTCCACAAATTACTTATGGACAATCTAGAGACTTAAGACTATTTATAGAGGGAAATCAAGAATTAAATGTGAATAATTGAAGGAAACTGCAGCTTCGTTTTGCATACTTGAGAAGACATAAGAAATTGCTTAAAAAAGGATAGTTTACCTGCATTCTTTAGACTTAATTATAGATATACATCAAACAAGTGAAAATAACCAAACATTTTCCCCACATGTTCTTAGCATCAAAAGTAAAAAAGGTCTTGCATCGCTATCTGTACTCACCACATAAACCAAAAAGACTAACAAACACAGCTGTTCCCTCTTCTATTGCTTTCCACAAAAGGATTTCAGAGCCATTACTACTGGCTGCCACAGTTTTTCCACTGTAAGCAAACATTTATCCTATAATGAAAAATCAATATGCTACCCAGTTTTTATGTCTGCCTTCTATCTCACTGAGTCTTTAACAATACCCTGTAATGCATAAATTTATTTTGCTTATTTTCTTCAGAATTTTTTCCAACTATGTGAACTACTTGGTGATGTCTCTGTAATTATGACATGCTGAGCTGATCATTCTCCTCATTAAAAGGTTATACACGAAATTTAAGAAAAATTTCCCAAGATAAAAATTACAGATTTTTTCCCAGATTAATTGCTTTAATTTAAAGTGTACTTCTTAAGTTTTCTCTTAACTTACAAAAAAGAAATCTATTGCTTGTTTAACATTCATTGTTATTGTGTATTTACTATTGCATTACCAGTATTAAGTATTCAGAGACAACACAAGTGAACCTTTATAGAATCTAAACTCCCACGTAAACTATATTATATATCGTACATACTAAGTGCATTCATGAAACTCTGAAACTTATGCTTGCAACTTTCTAATCAACTTTCTAACTTGAGACAAGTAAATTTTTGAGTTACCTCTAGTATTGCAGCTGCACTAGGAAAGGGAAAATACCAGCTTCCTCATGGTATGAAGAACACTGTCTCAGCTGAAAAGTTAACAAGAATTATTTTACATATAGGAAAACAATTTTAGGTAAGATTGAGAGGCAACTAACAGTGTAATGTTCCTGTATTTCCACTCCCTGGAGAGAACAAACAACAAGCACGATCTCATTTACACCACAGCGAAAGTCTAAAGCTTTATTTTGGCACAGCCAAGTAACTGCAACAGGAACCCTTATATACAGGCAGATAACATAATGTGGGAAAATGGATTTCCAGACTGAACTGACTCCTCCATAAAATATGTTTCTTATGTTGAATATCAAGAGGTACGGTAAGAAACATAAAAGGTACCTGCTTAACTCCTGACAATGCTAAGACTCATCACAATGCAGATTTTCTGTGCCAAAGTAAATATTCCAAAGCTACTAAAATCATCCAAAAGATGGATTTCAATGAAAATTTTGAGAATGCTTCAAAGACATTGAGAATACTTAAGGAAAGCTATGAGAGATTCAATGTCTATGCAATTAAACTCCACATTTTTAGTATTCAAAATGATTGCAATTATACCCATTTTGATTAAAATTAAAATAATAATAAATGTAACGACCAAAAATATCGTGGTGAAAATGCAAACATTTTGATACCTTTCTTTCATGTCTCTCTTTTGAAATACTAATGGCCTGCAAAAAAGTTTTACTCTGTGCTGTACTGAAGGCAAAAAGAGTGAAAAAGAGTGTGCCAAAAATGCAGGGAAAGACTCCAACACATAGCCCTTTTATATATCATGAGCCAAACGGTTTAGACATGGTTCTGGGAAAAGTCCAGACAGTTTATTTAGGCCAATACACTAACAGCAAGTAAAGGCAATCAGATGCCAGACAACTTCTGTGTGTGGTTTGATTCAGAAATATTACAACAGCTTTCTAATTTGGCAAATTCTTATTGCCAGTCTGCTTATTTCAGTAGGAGCTTTATATCCTTCCTCTCTCCTTCCCACAACTTTTCCTCTTCTATTTGTAATCATTCCTAGTTTGTATCAGTGTGTAATATGGAGTGGGAGAAAAGTGGTGGCTGCATCCAATTTCAGCCATTGATGTTTGCAAGCCCCAAGGGAAAATCTGCAATCTAGTAAAAGAAACTTAAAAAAATACCCTGCCATTGATATAACAACATGCAGATCTTAGCAAGTATTAAGTTAACATCCAAACGTCCCAGGAGTGTAGCAATTGTTACCCCTACTTTACAGAGGAATAAAGCTGAAATGCAGCAGGGAAAAGAGCATTAGAAAGCTGACTCTGGTGCCTCTTCTGAACATACTGCCCATCACCTCCAATTTTGCAAGAAAATTTTGGAGAAGAGTTGCTAATTAAAAAAAATATGTGAGCCAAAATACATGAAAAGGCTCACATTTTATTGCTTGATCTCAGTTAGCTGACCGGCTCAGAGTTACTAGTCACTTGCTGACATGTGATAGGAATTGATTGGCAAAGTGACTATGATATGATCCAGCAATATTAAATAACACATTATAAAAAATATCACAGAGGCACATGCACACTGGAAGGAAATTGACTGTTAATTGTGGAGAACTAGCAAAACAGATAGCCTTGTGACAGCTTACCTAGTGCAGTTTAGGCATATAAGTGAATAAAGGAAATTAAAGTAGTGGCAAAGTATTCATTGAAATGAAGCAGCAACAGAAAGTTTAGAAATAAAAGCAGGGACAAAGAGGCAGTAGAAGGATAAATAAACTATCAAAACCCTATAGAAAATTTATGTTTTCCATATTTCAAGTTCTTACAAAGGCAATTATACAGAAACCTATCATTGTCCAAATAATTCATGTTATTAGAGACATCATGAGGTCATTATTTCATGTAGCAACACCAGGATTTGGGACATTTCATACATCTGTGATGCAGTGTCTGTGTTTTGACCTTTTTTGTTTAACTGTGTTTTGATTGTTTAGCTAGATTTCCCCAAGAGGAAACCAACATTACATGGTATCTGCTGAAACGTAACAGAGAGCATAGCTATCTAGGCATGCAGTTTATGAAATTTCTTGTGATTCAATTAGTAAATCTTGCTAACATACAGAAAGATATGTTAGTCTGTTAGATATTACACCATCATAGCTGGAGAGAGACGATTAGGATACAGTTTCCAATAGGTCTATCACAAAAATGCCTCTGGGATAAGAGAAGAAGAAACAGAGTTCAGGGTTGCTAAACTAGAGAAAAGATCAAAGGAAATAGAGTACAGGCCTAGCAGGACACGTACCATTAAAGAGTTACATGCAGCAAGGTACTTAGTACAGTGTTAAGAACAGGCTTATTGTCTGAAATGAGAAGTGAAGTATGTCGAGGAAAGAGAAATTACAGAATAGAGTTAGAGGTTTTGGGTCCACTGCCAAGGAAAGCTTAGCATCAGAGGAGATGTCATAGCAAGAGGGTGGCGTGCCTGAAGGGGTGTGGGCAACATAAAGTACAGGGTCAGGTTTGCGTACATTACCTCAGTGTTATGATAGCTACGCATAATTTGAGCAACAGCCTTTAAACAATGAAAATCAGCCCTTTCCACAACCAGCACCTCAGTAATACTAGAGAAGTGATGTCTAAACACAGGCTGTGCTGCACATGCTGTAAGTGCTTAACAAGAAAAGAGGTTTCACTGGCAGATGAAAAATGCTTTAGTTGAAGTTTACTTCAAACCTCAAGGAAGCACATCACAAACAGTTGGAAACACCCAGATAACAGCAGAAAAGATGAGAGGAATGCTAAACGGAAATGACCTGAAATAGTGAAGCTCACTGAGACAACATGGTAATGTGGCACAAGCAAAAGTCTTTGGAGACCTATTCAGAGGCAAGAAAGACAAAATGTAGGAATATGCAAGCATTAATTCTATACTACCTCTCTCTTTTGCATGCAGATGTTCTTCTGAGTATTAAAAGAAAAAGAAAGGGAGAAAAAAAAGAAAATGGAAAATAAGTTAATCGTTAGGAGCAAGGCCTTATTTCTTACAGAAACTTTTTTTTTTTTTCTAAAAAAAATCCCCAAACCTCATCTTCCATTATCTCTTGTTGAAGACAGCTACACACAGCTCAAATGATTAGGGTATCTTTGGAGAAGACAGCTACACACAGCTCAAATGATTAGGGTATCTTTGGAGACCCTCTGTCTTTGTCTTACAAATAGCGGTGGAAAAAGATTGAGTGATTTTACTCTGTCAGCCAGGAGGATCAAGTTTATCTTGTATAAAAGAATAAATTATTCAATTGGCTATCTAATAGCTTAGGAGAATTCAAAACAACCCCCCTTGAATTTCTGTGAAATATCTTTATTGTGCACATGGGATGGAGCTGAGGGACAGAAATAACAGCTACTCTGGAGACGAAAATAATCCTTACATTCAGCAATTCTTACTCTACTCTCTCTCTAGTGAAATCAAGGGGACCATTTGAAGAGCAATCTGCTATGCAGGGTGGTCCATAAATTCCCGTGCATTAACCTGATTAGGCAATTATGTTTAACAGTACCCTGATTCTGTGGTAGGACAACAAGTGACTGAGATCTCAACCCTGCCGATCTACTGTCTAAATGCTGCCCATAGCCAGGCCTGCTTCTGGTGGCAGAACCCTCTGAGGACAGTACTGTCCAATGCTACTAACTCTATTGCTGATCCATGCCACTTATCATAAAATCTGTAGTAAGCCTGACTTTGTGAACTTGTGATCAACGTGGATGTGTACTCAGTACATAACTGGGAACTAACACACTTCACCTTGTTACAGAGCATGGAAAAAAAAATGACAGCAACAAAACACTCCAAACAAAACAAACTGCCCTTATATTGCTACATTCTCTAGAACTTCATTAATCCTTCAGCAACCTTGTTTATTGTTTGTCATTTGAAGCTGTTAATTTAGAAGACACCATCATCGTTCCACTGAAAGTGAATGATGACTTCTTACTCTGACAGTGATTTCCTAATGCACTTCTAATTATAATCTTTAAAGACATTGATACAACTCATTCATGCAAATTATGGAGAGCCGGAGAAAATTATCACAACGTCAGCATTTTCAGTAGAATAGTGATGATTAATACAAGTTGAAAACTGAGACAGTGGTTTTTAGTGCTGCATAGTATGGCAACTAAGGGCTATACACAGAGAGGCATGAAGACAACATAATACCTTTACAAACTCACACAGGTTTCAGAGACTTTATGAGGGGTGGTAAATATTCTTAGTTTCTCCTCATTACCCTGTTCAATTTTGGACTACCTCTTCTTTAGAAAAAGGGAGAAGTAAGAAGAAGATCAAGAGAGAATAAGAGTGAGCATGGTTCTTTACCACTGTCACCAAGTCACTTGCGGAGGAATCTCTTGCTCCAGTTCTTACCTCCATAGCTATTTTTACCCAATTTCAAATTTGGAAAATAGATCTGAGGTCAGAGTATGAAATTCAGATGTTCAGTCTTGCTCTATGGGGCTAATTGATCATGCTTGCCCTGTTTCTGACTCAATGAATCTTTAAAAGTAGTGTAAGTTAGGAGCAACAACAAGCAAGATGGCAAACCAACATCTCCACTCCCTTCTCGCTACAAATTGCCTAGGGCAATGTCATTACAGTACTCTTCTGAGCTGTGATGTCATCACAGTTACTAAGGTCCTGTGGAAGTACTCTTAACTCTGCCAGTACCTAGTCAGGTACTGAATAATTTTGCAGGCACACTCTGAATGGTGAAAACATTAAGAGACTAACCTAACCTTATTAGGAAGCCTATCCTGCACCAAACGACCTTTGGAGACTGAGAGTTTTAGACAACAAACATTGACTATTAAAAGCTATGACTAGTGAAAAGCTATGATTTTTAAGGGCTCCTACTAGAGAGGAGGAACAATCCATGCTTAGTGAGAAAAGATGACATTTGGAGTATGAATGAAAAAATAACTGAAAACAGAAGAATGTGGAAAAGTCAGACGAAAGGAAGACACTAGTGGAAATGAAATACAGGTAAAGGTAGAAGAAAATAATAACAAATGTAAAAATATATAAAATACTAACAATAGTAACAATTCAGAAAATCCAAAGGCCAAAAATCTAAACATGTAATGAAAGAATTAACTGACTTATGAGGAAAGAAAAATGAAAACTGCAACATAGAATCTATTTTTCATTATAAGAGGTTGAAAAGACCAGAAAAGGTTATTATTATTTATTGACTATATGAGTTTGGAAGCAACTGTGGCAAAGGGGCCCATTCGATCAACAATGTGATGCTGTCCATAATGGGTTGGCTGCAGAAAGGAATGGTTTGCTACAGGTGGGCGAGAAAACATTTTGGCCCTAATTTACCCTTTTTAGCTTTGTCCTACAAAGTTAGGGCTGGGAAGGAGCCCTCAGACATCCAAGTTAATGACTTCTCTAACCTCAGCAGAAACAGCATTGTCCTCAGAAAAATCAGAAAAGAGAGTGCAAATGGTGCACAAGCACCTCCTGCCTATGTGCAGGCTATGCCTTCCAAGTGTGCACTTCAGAAACTTTTAACACATCTGTTCCTCTTGACCTTTTCTGGTTAGAGGAGATATCACAAAATCATCATGTGATGGTTAAGTGATAAGGCTACTAATGAAACTCATCATTATGAGAGTGACTCTGTCCTGAATTTGAAATCCTGAAAAACATTCAGGGAATATTTCTTACAGACAGCAGACTTACAGAATTACCTCCCTACCTCCTTCTTTGTTTTTCATGTATTACTTAGCAGGTGAATATAACATTTGTCACTAGAGTTCCCTTCTGTTTGAATTCTAATTTTGCTACTTTAACTTGAGAAATGCTTGCTTGATCTTCTGTTACATAAAGAAAAGGAGCAGAATCTATACCATGCAGCTACGTGAAGGTCAGTCCTAGACTAATACCTACAACTGTTATTATGGTTCTGACATACATTGCTTTGACCATTCTCTACTTGGATTTAGTGGGTCAGAACACATCTGTCAACTATAGTATATTCTACAAGTGTCCTATGACTATTTTACCAAGTCTCATTCAGCTTGCAAACTTAAAGAATCGAAGATATTATATTGCAGTGTGATGAAAAGACCAAGTAACAAACCATATTTCTAAACTGCATCTACACTGTCCTATGAGAACACAGATGGTAGGCTTCCTTTGGGCAAAAACTCCGTATTGTCCATACTGTCTTTGCCTTGGGCCATACCTGAAAGCATCGTTTGCTCAGCCTACCTAAGTCTGTCAAGGAACAGCCTTCGAACTGCTTGTCACTGCTCCACAGTGACATCCACAGAGCGATCCCGAGTAACCTCTGTTTCTACCACAGTCTTTCCTGGACTCTGTCTATAACTGGCTCCTTGCAAAATCAAATACCGCTTCCCAAGAAGGATCATTCAGACAGACTTGAGCCATGGCCTGAAATGGAGATGGCTGAAATCTGGGCACGGGCAAGTACAGCCCTGACTTCACATGAGGATTTCCTCCCTCCAAGAGCATTGCTGTAGGCCAAAAATCAAGGCAGCAGTATCCATCTGATGGCTTACACAGAACAACTGCTCCAAAACACGTCCCATCAGATACTATATCATTCCTGCAAAGAATACAGCAACTTTTAAGCATAGCTCTTAGATTTTGTGATATGGAAAAATGCTGGATACCCTCAAAAACATTATTGACTGTTTAGGGATAGAGATGATACAGAAACTATTTCACAGAGAATGTAAGAAAGGAAAGTGACTTGCCATGGCATTTTGAAGCCTTGTTCCTCTCAGGTGCTCTCAGAGGTAGCACATGAGGAAATTCAAACAATGGGCTAAGTAGATAGAGAAAAAATTCCATGAGTGATTTGTAGCTACAGTACCTGATCTAATCACACTCTTGACCTGCTTCTGCCTCTGCTCTCCCTCCTCCTTCCCTCCATCTTTTCTGAATAACCAAGTAGCCTATACACAAGACTTGATGTGACTGACCATAATCATGGCTTGTCCAATCCTGGTACATGTTAAGCTCATCATCATTTGGGCTGCCATGCTAGAAGAAAAGAGATGCCCATCCTGCCTGTATCTTGGGCCTCAGAAAAATCCAGGATTCACGTTCCCTCTGCCAAATCAAGGAAAACCTATTTAAATGATTTTCACAGTATTTGTCATGGTTTTATTCAAGACAAGGATCTTCCTCAGATCTGACCAACATAACTTGCAAAAACATTTCCCTAGCATACCTAGTCTGAAGATGACCTAGACATTAAATATTCAGGCTGGGAACACTGCAATAGCCCTTAAGTCATAAGAAGAGTTTGCATGTAATGCCTTTCTGGGCGCTTGTCCCATGTATTTTTCCTGCAGGCTTAGTGCCTGCAAAGGAAACTCTCATTTTTAAAACGGAGTGAGATGTGTCCATTTTCGATGACAGTCGGAGTTGTTTTAAGATTAATTGCTGTGGACACAGAGGTACAGTTAATTTAAGAGTCTTCTTGTAGAAAGCCACAGTCGGAGATGTTCATTTTGCTACTGTCCATTTTTCATGAAAACTTCACCTCATGTTGGTGGTGAAACTACCTTGGTTTCTCAACAACTGCTTAATTTCACAGCATTACATGATGTGCCAAGAAGGGATTCCTTATCCAAAGCTTTGAGCAGGCTTAGTGAAAAAAAAAAACCAGAGAAGTTTAAGTAGAACTTGTGAATTAAGTATCCAGCCTGATGGAGCCCTAGAGACCATCTGCAGGAACTGGAAACACTGGAAGAGTGGAACAAACCTCAGGGATTATTTAGGAGACTTTGAATAACCTGGACATGGACCAAGAATCAAATGGTTACCTGAAAATGGAAACATGGCACCTCTTCCTTTCCAGAGCATAGCAGTGTGCTTTGCATTTGGACAGAACTTTGTGAGAAAGCCCCTGGACACCTTTATAATAAAAAAAAATACTTTGCAAAAAGTCTCTACAATAACACTTCGGGAAATCAAGGGAAACTACAGATTTGCATGCCTGCAACAGAGATCAGAATAAAAATTGTAATAAATTTCACCGTGTTGCTGTGGAAAACCTTACAAAATGCACTGCCCTCTCTACGCTCTTTCTGCTTATTTCTTCAGTTATGTTTCCCCACAGAAGGACTAAATAATAGTTTAGTCCTATTTATTATCAGAATTTGGATGAAAATACCAGTGCAGCATGATCAAAGCTGAGATCAGTGTAAGCCTGAGAAGCAAGTTCTGTATTATCTTTGGTAGAAAGGTGTATGTGAGTAAGAGAGTGCTGAGGTATACAACAAGAAAAATATTTTAAATCATTAATTAAATGGTTCAATTCTACATTTCTTTCCCACAAACATGATAGGCAAATATGAAGTATTCACATTTTGGTGAGGCAAGATAGCCACATGTCTACAAAACTGCTTCTTCAATCTCCGCTTTAAACCAAGTTAGTAGAATTAACTTTAATTTTAACAAATGACACCACCCCAAAATCCACTTTTGTCACTTCCATTTTTCCAGCCATGGCTCAACACACTAAGACATAGTCCCAAAAACATTTCCTTTTCCAAGATTTTTTTATTTGCCAGCTAACTCCTCAACGTATCAAACCAGCCTTTTTTAAAATGGCAAGGTAATGTGCTGATCCCAAAGCTTCTTGCTTAATCTCAGATTTTTTTGCTTAAGATGCAGTATTTACATGCAGATCCCAAAATATTTCTGAAAATTTCTTGTATGCTTCCTCCTTTGGCAGAAAAGAACATTGGCCCAGGATCTTTTTGAGGGATCCCTAATCACGCTGCAGATTAAAAGGAGATTTTCTGTTGGTTCATTTTCAGCTGTTTTTCTCCTCAACACATCACAGAAGGGATAAAATCTATTTGGAAAATGAAGGAAACAAACATCACAGCAAACACTAGCTTCCTGTCCACATTGATTTATACAAGAGAAAACAGAAACAGCTCAATTATTTAAATGATTTTCTAAGACACCGAGCCTGAATTTATTACAGAAAATCTTAAGGAATAAAGATGTTGCACAGCACAACCCTTTCCTTTCACTGCTGGACCTGACCAGCTGAAGAAACCAGCTATATGTCCAGGCCTTTAATTGAAATCTGCTGCTGAGGGGAATTATACCATGTTATTGGCTGGTGCAAGTCAGGCTGCCTAGCAACAGCAGCAACAAGTTTCAGCAAGGACATGTGACATAAACTAGTGATTACCTCTGTGGGTACCAGTTTGTGGAAGCAGGATATTTACTAGCGAGTGCTCTTCAGAGAGGGAGCAGGAAGTTGGTTGAAATTACATGATAAAGTGTGAACATAACTTCTTTAAAAGTACGCACTTTTAAATGCATACGTTTGAGCTGACTCAAATCAGCTTTGCATACGTCGTTGACAAGCTTATTTTTTATTTATCAAATACTCTTTAAAGGAAATACTCAAGTAAGATATGAACCTGCAGGACAACTGGATCACCCATGAAAGTATGGACAAAACCTCAAGTTAAATCAACTAATGGGCGATTCTTTTAATCTTGTCTCATTTTAACCAAAAATATATTTCTGCAGCTGTCCATAACTCTAGACAACAAAGCAACATTTCTGTGTTGGCAACAGAATAGGACATTACTCCAAAGCAAATTTCCCCCACATCTGAATTTGTTTCATGTTGTACTTCCAAAATAGTGATACTCACAAGGCATATCTGCAGTGTGGGAAAGCAGAGCTCTCATGTCAAGACTCTGTGGAAATGGGTCCTACTGAGTAAGATTCATGGGGTTACATGAACACACAATACAAATCCATTTATGATGAAAATACAGACTTGTAAAATACAGGAAAAAATATTCGAAAACATCATGGTGGCCCTAAATCCAGGCCAAAGATGATCTTTGCAAAATTATGTGCTAGAAGAAAGGAAACCATTCCAAACTCTCAAAGTCACTCAAACAAGGGAATAAGAAATATCATACATTAAGTTTTGAGACTCCTGAGAATGCTTTTGTAATGTTCACAGAACTAGGTTCAATAGAGGCTTCTAACAGTATGACTTCATAAAAAAATGCATTTTCAGAAGTAAAATTAATTTTTGATGCATTTCTGCTTGACTTTAATGTCTTTTTACTGCTTATTTAAAAATAACAAAGCCACTGTTGCCCAACAACACACATTTACACTATTTTCCTCGTTATCACAGCTGAATAATGAAACAATCTACATCTCTAAATTTCAGCCTTCCTTTAGCAGAAAGTCCAAGTCAGCATTTCTAGGAGAATTTCTTTTAAAGAATTTATAGAAGCAACCCACAAGTATCAATAGTTCGCAGTGCAAACTCATATCTTTGTTCTGGTCTCGCTTGTTCACTCTGTCTCTTCTTGAATTTGCTATAAAAGCTAAATTAGGTCTCAGGGGCACTGCACCACTAAACAAAGATCTCTTCTAGCCCATTGTGATGGAAGTAAATCTACTCAGGAGGAAGACATACTTAAAGGAGAGGCTAAAGTGTCTCCCTCCCCCAATTCTCTTGTCTGTAACACAAATTTCTTTAGCTGGCTTCACAAAATCACTCACACTCACTCATAAACTCACCCCTCCTCCTTATAGCCTTCTGTCTTTCTCAGAAATGAAGCCAACTGAATTTACTGAACTGGAATAAGAATCTCTTTTGGCATAACTTGCTAAGCTGTTCCAACATGTACACTATTCCTTCTACAGCCTCTTCATGGATATATACATTCCAAATAAATAAGAATACTTACTCTTTTCAGCATCAGGACAGCTATTTTAAGATGATATATCCACAGTCCAATCTGCAACATTATTATGTCTTAATGACAAGCCAGTTCTGCTCTCTGTGCTTTCCCGTCAGCTGTTGCTAATAACAAAGTTCTAATATTTCCTCAACTTCAGCTTCATCACCACAGGATTTAAAGTTGCAGACACACTTATAATATGCCTCACGATGAGGGATCATAGTTTCACTGGGAGGGAAAAGAAAAAAACCACAAAACCCAACCAAAACCTGAACTGTACAATGTATTGCCTGCTCAGTTACGAAAACAAAATAATTAAATATTTTAAATGTTTAGAACACAAAAAAACCTGCAGAAACACAAAATCAAGTATACACTCGCATATATATGTATGTTACTTGAAATTTGGTATTATAGATTTAAATGAAGATCATTCCATTGGATATTGAGAAAACTTTGTCCACATACATTTAAAAATAAACACATAGCATTCTCTTTATTTGATATAAAATTCTAATGCTCCTGTCATTCCTGCTATGCCCTTTTTGTACGCCTGGCCAGTTCTTCACAATTTTGATAGAATTTGTGAACTTTGTAAAGCAGACTAAAGTTCAGCATCTAACCACAAGAAGCAACATGAGGTATTTTACATATTTGTTACATAATACTATGCTTTATTAACATATCTTACTTCAGAAGGAAACATCTCCTACCAAGTTAAAAGATTTCAAATTAATGATAGACACAGAGACTGTATACAGATTCAGATGAAGGTTCAACACCAGGTTGGTAGTGACTGAGCAAAATAAGAATGTCATAGCACTTGGTGGCCTGCGTGAAGTAAGCTGGTGGTCTCAATCCAGGCCTCAATGGACTTTGTTCATAAAAAGGGAAAAAAAAAACCCCACCACATAGCACTAAGTGGCACTCCTGTTGGCCCTGACAGCAGCAAGGCCAAGGTTATAACGGCCACAGGAAAAGGGTCTCTCAAGGTCAATGTTGAGGCACATTAGCGAAAGGGCACAGGAGAGAGAGACAGCCCCAATGCTGTGGGCAGTTTGGTTCTCAGAACCTGTTAGGTCTGCGCCTAACAAGATCAGCCTGACAAGGATTGTTGCACATCAGTCACCTCACCCATGCAACTATTCACATGCCAAAAACCCCTTCAAGAACAGGTCCTAAATCTCTGCAGGGTACAGAAGAGCCATCAATCTGGCACCTTTTTCAAGTAAAGAATACATCACATGTGAAGGCACTAGACAGCAAAACCCCTGGGAAAGTTCTAATTTAACTGATTTGACAAAATTCCATGGCACAAAAGCTTTCTCCTTCTTTTACTTGCTGACTGTATCTGCAATAGAAGTGGAACTATTCTCTCTCACACAGAAATAGTCATACAGGAGAAGAAAGTAAATAAATGACATAATTTAAATACACTTTTTTTGGCTTTCTTGTACGTGAATAGTTGATAAATGTCACTACAGAAAGCATTCATCAGTGTACGTAACTATAGATTAGTCTGGTATGGACAATTACAAACTCTTCCTCAACCTGCCTTTCTAACGGGTCTAATGAACAGAGCGGAAAGATCATATTCCAGGTTCATCCTTAACACCTATGCAACGGCTGCCTTCTGTTGAGCCTAGCAGTAAAAGTATACTTGTGAGAGAAGCAGGTCACAAAATGAAGAACCTCAAAGACTGCAAGAACATGAAATGTATCGAGAAGCAACAAGTAACTGACAACCAGTAGAGGTGTAAACTAATACAGCACAAAAAAATTCTAAAAGATAATATGCAACTGCAATAAAAATCAAAACCAATAAACATTCATTAGAATGACTGGTTAGCTCTAAGAGCAAAATTTGATATCCAAATAGGATTGGAAAATGGCACATTATTTCTCTTTTCCATCTTCATGATAAACTACAAAAATACATGGATATAGTAAGTAAGTTTGTATGCTTCAATGTGAATATACCTCCTATTGGGTGGGTGTTTTAAACTCACATCACGGGAAAATAATATCATTTAATTTTTAAGGAATTGTTCAACCATTCTATGCACAAATGTATCAAAGTATCACCTATTCCCTCCTGAAATATGAAAGGTATCTATACTTACATCTAAAACATGAAATCTTTTCAGTTAACTTCCTGAGCATTAAGTAAAATATTAATGGTTTAGTACTGCTTAAAATACCATAATAGTCGACCTCTAGACAGTGATAAGTAGTTTCACAGAAATAGCCTTATTCCTTAAATGAAAAATAATTCTTAAATAATTTATATTATACTTCACAGTAAACTAAAGTTCATCCTTTGACTTGTTCCACAGTGAAGCATGTATCAAAAATGCTATTTTGGAGATTATGAAAAACGACAATATGCATTTAATAGCATTTGTCTGCCTGAAATTATCGTATCCTGCTGCTCATTTCTGCCCAAAAGATAATACAGGTTAATATTGGAACAAAATCTGATGCATTCCTCAACATTTCAGTAATAGCATAAAGACTTTCCTCTGAGACATATACGCTCCTACAGTTCAACTGATCCTGAGAAAGGATGAAATAGATGTTAACGGATGACAGCTTGGCTCTCTGCCTGTTTTATGCTTAGGACTTACAGAAAACTACAGGGTGGGGAGTTGGGAAAGCAGAGAATTCATGTAAATGAACATCCTACACTACCAGACTAGTTTTCCGAAAATACAGATTTCCTTTTTTGTTGTGGAGAGTTCTGCAATTGTTTGGTTCTCTAATAAGCTCTGTGGGGCTGCTACAGAAAGAAAAGTTAGTCAAGGGTATATACTTAAAAAACACCCTGGTCTTGGAGAGATGAAGAGCATAACAGCGTTCTTTGTTTCTCTGTCTTCTGAGCATGGAGATCTAAAGGCATTAGTTCTATCTTATAAAAAACTGTTTTGCTGCAATCAGATATGATACCATGTCTTCACTGCTACACATTTCCACTGCCCAGTCCAAAAGCCTATTATTTGAATTAGGTGAAATCACATAATAGATCATTAGAAGAAAAAAAAAAATCCAAAGATATAGGCAAATTCTTTTGCCAGGCAAGAGAAAGAGCAGGTACTGGCAACCAAGCAGTACTAGGGAAGCAGAGATTCATCTCTCAAGCACCTCTTCTATCTCCAAGGCTACAGGCATACAAATATAATAGAGGTACATGATAGAGATGTAGCCAGGTCAATATTTAACAAACTGTTTATTTCCTCCCTAGAGCATATCCCAAACAAAGATACACCAAAAAGGAGCAAAAGGGTGAAAAGAACAAAACATCTTTCTGTAATACATGGGCATGTATGATGCATGGTCTAATGAAGCAATTACACGTTTTCTAACAAGTGAATGAAGTTAAGTCTCAAGGACTTTTCTGAGTGTACTGCTTTCTAACAAAAGTGACTGAAAAAAACATAAAGAAAGAATGAGGGACAGAAAAATAACAGAAAGATACAAATCCTCCCCGATTTGATTCAAACCAGAGTTTAAAACACCAGGTTTCAACGTGTTTTGCAAATGACATTTTAATTTTGCAAATGACTAACTTGGATGAAGTAAGTGAATGCCAAGCTTGTACAGACAGCTTACATAACTGTATATGTGATGTTCCAACTCGCAGCACTCCTGAGTAGCAGAGCTCTGGATGTACATAGTGAAATTAATGGGAGCGGATATCTAACGTTAGTGTTTAGCTGAAAACCAAATAGTTTGAAGTCCCATTACGACAAATCTACATGCAACACCAAATAATAGAAAATAGCAGAATGAATATATTCATATTGTACATGCATTCTTTTCCTTATTTCACTCCTGTTTCCTATTACTTCCACTTCTCTTTCTTTCTCATTTCTAACAGCACGCCCACAGTAGTCAACTCGGCCTTCAATGAGCGGAAACTGAGAAGTCCGGCACTTTGTAGTACAGGACGTTCATGTCAAAAAAACCTTCCATCTCCTCACTCTTCCGTTTTACATTCTGTTCTTTTCCTTTACATTTCCACCTACTTCTTCCACGTCACTCACTCTCTTTCAAAACAGCACCCCTTCTGTTTAGTTTGTTGTTTATCCAAATTCACCATTGTTTTTTCCTCCCCTTTTTCTCTTGTACGTGAATAATTCCCTGTGGAAAGCATGTATTTCTCTCCTTCAGTTTTATAATGCAGATGGAACAATCTTTGTCGCCTAAATTTTGCTGAAGCCTGAAAATGGCTTGCTGCAAAAGGTCTTATTTAGGGTCTTGTTCCTCATGGCACTCCCACTAGCGTTTGTAGCAGTTTCTGATTTAGAACATATTTTGGTATATGGTCTTTTACCAAAACAAATACTGGAATTTTGGCAAACTGAAATCAATGATAAATGAAGAAAGTAACTTCTGCATAAGCACCTGAATTAAGACAGTGCAAGTTCTCTCCCCACTTATCCGCTGAACTCAAAGTGAAGTTATTATTCAGCTCCCCCATTTTCTGAAAATCAGTAGATTGTAAACAACGAAGGAGGCATATTGTACCATGAGTTTTACAGTAAAACATTCCAGCCCAGTCCATAGGGAATTCTGTTTCAAAATTAAAGATAGTTCAGATCAATCTGCAGACAGATTTCACTCAATTGATGTAATATACTGTAACATACATTTGCTTGAAATACTGACACATGAACACTTTCTCCAGAAATCTGAGCCATAATTGTTGCTTCTCAAAATGTCTGAGTAGATATTGCATGCAAAGTTTTCCACAATTTTTATTTTTTTAATTGGGAATTAAATTATGGCTAAATTATGGTAGCTACTAGATACTTTTGAAGTTTCATCTTTAATACTGCAACAAGTACCACAATACTGATAATGTCTTTACTCTTGACTGATTCAGAATAAGGAATTTACTTTTATAAGCATGTACAAGTGCTTTGCAAATTGTAGTGGAACATGATGTTGACATTCTTTAAGCTCTGGAACAATTTGTAGTTTGAGTTATTCTCAATGAGTGTTAATCAACGATACTTTGCCTCTATTGACTTTGTTTTAATCTTCATCCTTATTCCTACTTAATCATTTGAGAGATTAATATAATCTGAATTTTCCAAAATTGGCTATGGCTCAGAGGAAACTATTACATATTAATAATTGTGATTCTTCAGTAAAGTGCATCCCATTCAAATAAATGAAAACTGTTTTATGTATGCGTGGCTGTAGTTCATACTACTTAATACTCACGATTTTAGATACAAATTTAGATTATTTAGAATAGGTAGATTTTTGAATGAGAAAATTTAGTAAAAGTGCTGTTAATTTTTTACTTTTTCCAATATAAAACAACTTTAATTTTAAATGCAAATCTCTCACTATTCTAGTTGGTACATCTAATAAAGATTACTGGGACAGTACTGCTTACATACTAATTATAGTATGATACATATATTATAGGTTTCCATATGTTAAAAAAGCCCAGTTAAGCTGATATTTCTTCTATCATATTTCCATATGTAATGGTATAGAGAATTTTGGCTTGCTGAAAGGTACTAATCAGTACTTGTATAATTTTCACAAATGCACTGAAAGAAAACAATGACGGTTTTAATATAAATTCCTAAAGAAAGTAAAATGATCTCTGCTTGGTCATCAGTGGAACTTCCTCCAAAAGAAAAATTTATTTTCTTCACAAAGATGAAATCACGGAATGGCACTGTGCCTTAATACATTTCTTCTCTAGTGCCATTACTTCTCTGTGCCACTAGACTGTGCTGCGTTTGTTTAAATTTGTGCTCCCACTGCATTTCAGTATGTGGCCTCAGTTCCTGTGCAAGGTCTCTCCTTTCTTTCAGTTCATTCCAATTAAATACTAAATACAGTTCATTGTACAAATATTGTACAAAATCCCCAAACAATGCACGTTGAAGTAAGTCATGCTTTTCATAGCCAGTTTGCTGCTTCATTCTTCTTCCAGACAGACAAATATGGAAAGAAACAATAGAGCACCTGTTTCACTACTTAGTCAGGACCTGAAATACAACATGAACTTTCATTTTTCCATCTTGTTTTGAGAAGTAAAATTAGTGCAGCACTAGTGAAGCACACAAGTGATCACAGAAAAATGTGCTAGCACTAGTACTGCTAAAAGCACTGCTGTGGCAGGGTCTTAAATCAAAAAGTTAACTGGCAGCAGTTCACCTAGCAAAAAATCATGTATGTTTTTCAAGAAGGAAAGAGAAGACAGCACAGTGAATGCGTCTAAACAACATTTTTAATGAAAATACTGTCCTTAATTTTGTTAAATTCAGCTTTATACAGATCACGTGTAGTAAATTCACTAAGCCACCCTCCTCCAAAAAAGATTCTCATTTCCAATAAATCTTTTGGAAAACCGTTTGCTCCACAGTTTTCACCCTGATAGCTAACAAACAGAAACATGCCATTAACTCCAGGACTGGGTCTGTAGTTTCCAAATATCTTTCGAACAAGTGTAAGCATTCAATATGTAATGCACACTAAATAATCTAACCTCCCTAAATTATCAAATTGCATAAAGCCTATCACACTTCACCTCCTGTTGTAAGGGGATGGTAATTTAAGAGTTGCTGATTTATAAACAGCCTTGTCTTCACTTTTTACACTTGAAGTTTATTTTAGGAGAACCATAATTTCATCTGAGACCAACAACAACCTGCTCCAAAACATAATACGCTACCCTCTTGACAGCTCATTATTTTGACAGTAGACTGAACTGCAATTTAACAACTTCGTCTTCTTTGATCTAGCTTCCACCCCCCCCCCGAACAATTTCACTCAAAAAACCCTCATAATAAATATTACTTGTAAAAGACATTTTTAGGCTAAAGGATTGCTTCAGAGAGCAAAAAAATTAAATACAACTGGAATGCATGTCATGTTTGGAAATGTCACTCTGAAGGATAAAGTCACTTATAGCTACCGTGGATTAACGAAGAAGAAATAAGAATCTTAAAAAGAATAGTTTTGGTGTGAAAGGTGTTTGCTGTGTTCAGAAAACCTTCCAAGTGGCCACAGATAACTCAAAGGAATCGGTTAACTGAGAGATCACCTCAAGAACATCTATAAGTAGACAGAATGCTTTAAAGATTGACTATATAATAATCGTCAAAATTACCCTTAAAATTATACTGCTTTTTTAGCCATGCTAAAATGTTTATTACCCTATGTACAATAGTCATGCCTAAATATATTACAAACACATGTATTTTGTTAATCTTTGCTTAAAGATTGATTTGGCCACTGTTTACCAGCAGCAATGCAGCAATCGGTGTATGCATAACAATTAAACAAAGTAATTTATTGATAATTGGCAGAAGAACAATGTTTTTGAACACTTTTTATATGTTGGCATTAGCTGAGAAAACAAGTAGCATATTTACTAACATCTCTTTCCAGCAAATACGAATTTCTAGCCAAGCCAATAAATGTATTCAAGCACTAAATAGTAGTAGGCAGTTAGGAGTGGAAAGTGATTTTATTGAAATTTTAGAGCAGGATTTTTTTAACACGGCATGCTTCTTACGACATCGATTCCCCATATACCTTTATGATCATTCATGTTTCTTACAATCCCAAGTCACTGTGTTTCAAAGGGACACAGAACAAACAGCCTCAAATTCGGTTTGCCTTATTTATGTGAGTAGTCCTATCAAATCTAACTGAACTACTTGCATAAACAAGGCCCATGATAACAGGAAAACTCTTTCAAAATTAGTTTGTCTGTCAGGCAAGCATAATTACTTGACGTTTACTCTTTAATGAGTATGTGGTTTTAAATGTCCATGATCCAGACTCAGATAAACATATGATTTTTAAAATTTATTGCATTTTTGTGCAGCAATAAAAATGTCAATCTTCCTTAAAAATTGTGAAGATGCATTGTAATTGACAATTCATCAAAATAATTCATCATTAACAGCATAATAACAACATTTATGTCAAACTAAATTAGCCTATATACTTGTAGCAGAGGCAGAAACAGCTGTCATTCTGTTTGCATAAATTTCCAGCAGAATGTGTCTGGCAAAGTTAAGCGTGAGCATTTCTGCTTTATAAAAAATAGTTCCAAGACAGCAAAAATACAGAGGGCCAAATGTCTCATCAATAGGACCACTCAAGTGAATAAGCGTCATTCAGTCAAACAAGGACCATGCCATCACAGCTGTATTCTATTCTCAATCCTATGCATAAATTAGAGTTTTTAATATGCTCACAAAAGCAATATTAGAAACAAACAGGAAAATGGCACAATCCAAAAGGCACCTTCTGTCTGCCACCCCCAGTGACACTGTGTGATGTCTTATTCTCAAAGCTGCACTGCAGACTTTGCCCAGACTGCATACGGAATCGGAAGGAACAACAACATTGAACTTTATAAACACGAAGCACAAAGAACAACATTTTGACATCTATAGTTTGTCTATGAAAGTCATTATGGAAAGCCCCAACTGTGCTAAATGCTCAAAGCTGTTAAAATTGCTCTTTAAAGAAACTGATTTTAAATTCAAATGTATCAGGTTTCTTAAAATTTACGCTTTGGTTGAAGTTGATTTAACAGGTTTATTACTAAGCTCAACAGCAAGCGATCTAGGACAGCATCTCAGAAGTGTAAAACAAAGCATAACCACTAACGCACTACTGTTACCTCATGATTGTGCAACAGTGCTCGAAGATTCTTTTCTTTTTTTCTTTTAATAATTTCCCTTTTGTCCTACATAACTACAATGGGTTCTTTGTACAACTATTATACTTAGCTCGATTTACCATAAATGCCGTTATAACACCTGTGGTTTCCCTCATTAAGAGCTCAATAGGTAGGGTCGCGGGTTGAAAGGGCAGCATATGGACTACGAAAGGGCTAGTTAACATAACCCATTATACTGGTGCACCGGTAAAGCTCATTTCTATTCATCTGATTATTAGTTCAATCAATATTTACTCCTGTGTGCATCTTTTGTCTTCAGCTACAAAGCATATATTCTTCAATTTCATAGAACAGACCTTGATTTCTGTGAATTCATTGCATTGCTTCAGAGGAAGGAAAATACTTTCTTGGGTACCTTGGGAATCTTTCACTCCTTTCATTTTGTTTTCCTGTATCAGGTAATCAGTGTCCACACTATGGCAGATCCTAGTTCCCGGAACTTTTTAATAACACACAGTACTGTTGAAGGTATACTTAACCTACACATTTCTTAACAGGAACATGTCAATATCATGTATAGCAGCATCCATGACAGCACCTTAAAGGCTTTACACTAGTTAGCACAAGTATGTTTTAAACAGGAATTCTGACTTCCAGTTTACTCAGAACACTTTTTTTTCACCTATTTTCCAAAAAAATGTGTATACAGTTTCTAGTAAGAAAACACAAATTAAGTGACCTCTACTTGCAACCGTGACTGTATTGTCAAATGGGTAAATTACACCAAGTTATTTCTTGTCACTGTATTTGTAAAAGGCCAATGGTGGATGTCAGACATTTTCCATAGTTTACAAGTCACCAGACTCTATGCATGAAACACAATTTTCTCATTTAAAAAAAACAACAACAACAACAACTTTTCTATGGTAAAAATTCTAATGATATATTAAACCAGATAGTTTTCTATTGCAAACTTTCATCAGGTACTCCCCTCCCGCCTCCAACACTGTTAATTGTGTAACAACATAATACAACAATTAAAGATAAATGCAAGATACCCTTTGGAACATAAATACGATGTAATTCAAAGTAAAAGTATTGCAGAAGTACAAACAGGCTCTCATGCTTCAGGATTGATTTTCATTCATTCTAGAGAGCTGTCACTCTATATTAACTATACACATTTGTAATTTTTACTATGTGACAGAGTAATAGTTCATTACTGACTCATGATATTCTACGCACTTACTGACATTTTTAAAAATTTGACCTGCAAAGGCCAAACACCAAAAACATGTTCCATCACATATCGAGGAGTCTGAATGAAGTCAAATAACATTATTCAGTAAGTAGTAGCTAGATGCACCATTCTGTGATGATGAAAAGGTTTTGCTGTGGTGGGGTAGGCTCCTAAGTCAGCCAAAATCAGTATTCCTTCTCTCTTACCACCTTTGGTTTAAACAGTCAGTATGTTCATTGATATATTTTAGGATATTAATGTTACATATTCCAAATTCAGTCATACTTATTTTTCCTGGAATAACTTGTGAAATAAGTTTCCTCTGCTTTAATAAGCGTATAAAGATTCCCTGCACTCATCTATTAAATTAAGGAGAACTTTCTCAGTTATCCAGACTATTTGTATATGTTACTTAATAGGGCCTCTCAGCAGTACTGCTGATAGGATTTGTTTGATTCACACTTTCCTAATTGCTTACAAATATTACAGTGATGTGAAGAAAACAGACTTACTATGTACCATTATGTAATATGTACCATTGCTTGGTCCTGACACCAACATGAGAAAACTACACAGAAAAACTTGCACAAATAACTTGGCTTCAGGGTTTTGTGGAGTTCCTTTTCCTTAAAACATGCAAGACAAAGCTTTTTAGTAAGATTCCCAACTGAAAGCTTAAATAATACTTTTTCAATTAAAAAGACACTCTATATGACTTCTTTAATGTCTCTTTCATAAGCTCAAATAATTGTGATCACAAGCTTGAGGGTTTTATGTGTACAGGTAGCACATGCCCAGAGTAAAGTTAGGTGATTTGACTTTTTTTTGCCATTTGGTAATTTTTTTATCTTTGCGTATCAGCTGCATTATATACAAAATTCACTCACTTGTAACAGCTTTAAACTTTACAAACCAGTTTAACAAAAATTAAATTACAAGATAAAAAAATTAATTTTTATTTTCTATTTAGTTAAGCAGCATATAATTTTAGTGCATTTTCAGTCCTTTTGTAAAACATATGCTTAAGGACAGGTTCCTAACCCTGTCACAGGATGCTGGGACAGGTGGAAGGAGGGAAGACTGTGATGAATGTTCATTGTAAATGTCATTCTCCTATACATATGTTTGCCGCTATAAAATAGAGGTTTAAAAGTCATCAACTTCCATTCCAGTTCAGAGGAAAATGGTTGGCCCTACCATGACAATGAGAGCACCAAAGGCACAAGCGCTCAGTCTCCTGTACCAGAATATTGTTCCGCTGGAAGTCAGCGTGGCCGTGTAGCCTCACAGGCACTTAAACCAAGATTCTATGATTCTACAGTTTGAAGTACAGGCAATTATTATTTTGGATAGGACATGAACAATGACTATAATGTAGTGGTATGACAGCTGACGTGTGCCCCAAAGCTAGCTGTGCTTCCATGGGACGGGGTGACTGATGGCCCCTGTGACTACCCGGTGCTTTGGGATGCAGGAGGCAGTAATACACGCTGGGTATTTTCAGAGCCTCTTTGGCCTCCATCTCCCGTGTGAAGCACATAAGCACCCACAGCAATCCCTGCTCATCCCAGGTATGTTGGTCTGAGTGCACCAACTGCAGCTTGGAAGGATCACAGGTCAGCTAGGAAAGTCTGGCAGAAGAGCTCACATGTACAAAAGACAGAGTTTCTTCCTTCAAACCCATCGGTGAATGCAACGCAGCTGAGAACAACTAGACCTTCACAAGAAGTCTTACAGCTGTTTAAAAGCATTAATTCATGGTAGCTCACAATCTGCTAACTGTGATACATACTTATTTCCTTTATTAAGAAAGCCACAAATGCAACTGACAGATGCTGTGTTAGTGTACAATGTTTTGGTTCATTACAGAGTGTGTCAAGAGCTGCTCTCGTGTTGACATACACCTGACGTAACTAACACTTTGGTAACATCTTGTACGTGAGTTTTGCACAAGGATGGAAGTTGCCTGTTTGTTGTTTTTCTCCTCCCTCCATCCCGGCCCCTTTCCCCTACACCCGTAAATTCCCTATTGAGCAAGCCTAAATATAACTCAAATATAAACTTGCATTCTTGCAGAGCAGTACCTCTTCACAGACAGTAGCTGATTGCACAGCTTAAGGGGCAGCAGAGGTGGCTGCAGAGCAGGGGCACATCCTGAAAGCGATGCCCTCTCCCTGCTCGGGCACCACTCGGCTGCCCTGGACCTTGTTTCAAAGGAAAGGGTCAGAGAAGAGGGATGACATTTCACTTCATGTTTGCCAAGGGGGGCTCCTGCACTCCACGGCAGCACGGGCCACCCCGAGGCAGGGGAGGAAAAGCATGGGTGGCTGTGGTTCCGGTGGACAAACTGCCCACGAAAGGAGAGACCGGGCTCCTGCCCATGGAACACTGACAGGCACATTTCGAAAATAACCCCGGAGCCACTGACAGGCTCTGCTCACACTGGAGGCACTCTGGAGGGAAAACAAAATAACAACAAGAAAGCACCAAAGCTCTAAAAGGGGCCACTTCACAGAATTGAGAGTTTCCTATCTGTTTCCTGTTGCTCTTATGAAAGACAAATACTGTTTAGCAAGTTCTTGCCAGATACCCCAAAGCAAACACCCTATCTTCTAAGAACACAGGGGAAAAGAGGTTTTTTTCTCATTTCTCTGTGCAAATGTCAAAGTTACAACTCCTTCAAAGAAAATTACACACACGTGTGATTTGTTAGTGCTGTTAACGCATGCAGCTACAGGAGCTGATATCCCACAAGAGGAAATCCTAAATAAAAGTTGTTTCTAGAGTGTGCATGACCACTCATTAGAGCAATCCGGAGACCCAGGCAATCTGCACATGATGTCACTGTCAACCCTGAGCGTGTTCTGCTCCTCACAAGCCCTTCTCCTCCATTCCTACATCCTGGGAAAGACTACTTTCTGCCCTTTATCACACTGTCGGGGG
>VZSC01015648.1:304864-336109 GCA_013398225.1 Steatornis caripensis
TTTTTTTTTTTTTTTTCTTCTGGATGTCCACCTAGTAGCAGGAGCAAAAGCTAGGAGAATTTGAAGAGGAGGCAATGACTCTTTTTTCAGATTCTGAGTCTTGTTGTTCTTGTCTATGCCGACATGTTTTTTACATTTAGTTGTTGCAAAGCTGCATCTTAGCACCAGTCAAAACTTTGATAGGTAAATAACAAGCTACCTACTTACTAAGCAGTGCATTCAGAATACCTCACACTATTGCACTAAGTACTGGTGCACTGTTATTTGGGATTTATATGGTGCTTTTGACAATGGAGAAGAAACTGAAATGCCATCTTAACTTAATTTTGATTTTGTTACAAACTTTTTTTTTTTTTTGGCTATAAAACTCAGATAATTTGGACCCTGAATTTAATTTGCTTTTCTGTCTACTGTATGGAGTGTTAATTTTTATTTATCTGTTTTCAGAAGTCCTTGTAGACTTTTAGTTTATCATCTGTATTGATGCAATATAGTCTATGTATAAGGATGTCTGCAGTAACTTCTTCACTAGCTGGAACAAGTTGTTAAATTTGCGATTTATTCTAATACTTAGGATGAGATATTGTCTGCTAAGCACTAGTAGTGGTGGCAATGACATTGCTGTTTGTAATAAATGTATGTGGACTTCAGTGAGCACCAGGCAAGTTATAAAGACTTTATTCCAAAATTTATGGCTGCTTGATACTGTTAAATGTCAAAGCAGGTAAACAACAAATAGGAAAGCCACGTGCTCTGAGGTCATACAGAAATCTTTAGTATGTTTAAAAACTGAACACGTATCTTTAGTAGTTAAATAACCTGAGTGGTACAATTCACCTCACTATTCTTGTAAGATACTAGTTATCCTAGTTTTCAAAGAGCCTTTAATGAGATTTTTCATTTCAGATCAGTGCTTCAGAAAATTTAGAAAAAGCCAGGCACGAGGAGTGAAAATACAATAAATAAGTTGTTTTACTTTAAAATGTAAACAAAAATCTTATAGAAAAAAAATCACTGCTGATTTATTTTCACTGCAATCTAAACAATGTGAAATTGCCTTTCAGAATACTCTCTTGCATTAGCACATTTCCCAAGGCTCTTTGTCTGACAAATCTTCTAAGACAATATTTAAGGCCACATAGTTTTATCATTTTAATCATTTGAAATATATTCATTAGAGCTGTAGCAGGTTATGCCTAATTTAGTTGCTTCATTAAAAATTACTGAATAGAAAATATTCAAAACAAACTGTGCCACGTTTCATTCCCCTGGTTATCAATGGCTAGTTTTAGTTGGTGTGAAAGGAACCTAGATGCATCCTGTAGCCAAAATTTATTTTTTAGATTTAATGGGAACAGGATTGGTCACAGTTTTCTTTGTCTCATCTGTCTCCAGCAGATATGGTCTCATTGCCATATATTCCTAACCTTATGTAAGTCGTGAGAAAGACTTTCTCATTTTTCATTTTATGACTTCTGTATGGAGTTATTAAGAGACTTGGGAATCTAAACTTCTCCCATAGATTCTTCACTTCAGGTTCACTTTCTAAATTATTATTTCCAATTTCTTTACACCTGTAAACTGAAACCATGCATGTACACTATAGGGTGTTTATCTCCTATTTCAGACTACTTCCACAGAATATTACTTAATTCAACAAGTGTGTATTTTTTTTCGAACTACTAAAATTGTTTTAAAAGCAGACCTAGAAAATCTGGACACAATCAGGAACAATATTCAGTAATTGAAAATCTTTAATTATGCCAATTTAGTTTTAGAAGCAAAGAATGTAATGCATTATGCATAACAGGATAAAAAAAATCACAATGAAAAACCATACTTGATTATTTCCTCTGTCTTGTGAGATGAAAAGCAATCCCTAGCCACAAAGAAGGAATCTCAACTCCTGTAAATACCTCATGACATTTCAAAACCGATGTTTTCTATAATACTGCATATTTATTACAAAATTTGCATAGTTGGTATATTTAAGGATTTTTTTCTTACAAATGCATTGGTTTTTTAAGTGTTACCGAAGCCTCATTTCATTCCGTATATTCTTCCCTGCCCTTGTGGCAGTTGTGTAGTGACTTACCCCTGCTTTAGATACAGTATCAATTACTGTCTCATTGTATAAAATGTCTCACTTAAATAATTTTGAACAAGAATGGATACTAGGTGAGAATTCCACCCTCCCCCCCTCCAACCCCCCCGTCCCAATGTTTACCTAAAATGGTCAGTAACTGAAAAGACTGGCTGTGAGGATGTAATTGCTGGTCAGAGCTGCATTAACTCTAGAACACCACAAACCTTAAAATGATAGTGTGGGTCATAAAACTCAGACAGGAAAAGAGCTAAGTTTAACGGTAGTACCTATGCCCAAATGACCTGGTGTTTGCTCTGGAGAAACTACAGCGTATTCAAATGTTGACGAAGTGAGGAGGCAGCAGTGAAAGAGTGTCTTCCTGCAGGAAAAAGCTGCCGAGAGTCAATGACCATCCGACATTTGCTTCCACATTCTGCTTTCTTGGCAGGGCCAGGCGTTCCTAAGCTGTTTCGAGGCAACCCAAGAGCAAGAATGGGCTTCAGTGAAGGAGACAGAAAAATGAGACTTGGAAGGGATATGCAGGCAAAATGAAATGCTCTAGGAAAGAAGCACGAGGCAGAAGATCTACCTACAGATCAGCGCTTCAAATTCTCCTACTAGCAGCCTCTGAGGGACTAGGCACTATAGGATGGGAGCAAGATGATTCTTCGGCTGTGTATGACTCTCGTGCAGTAGTTTAAAAAGCAAGGATCTGTTACAACCAAAGATTTTCCACTGTAAATGGGTGCTGACCTTCCAGCTAAACATTCTTTTTGCCTCATGGAAGCAGTCTGATTTTTTTAATTTTTGATGTTGTTTCACTGGAAAAAAGAAAAACTCAGAATACAGGTATTTTATTTATTAGCAAATGAATTCATTTTCTGGTGAAATCCTAGTTTTCCTGATCATAGTTGTCCACTACAATTTTACATTTTAAAATAAAAGAAGGCTAAAAAGTTTATTTTAAAATATGAATTGATTTTTTTCATTGTATGCAAAATGGATAACTTATTTCTGAGCTAATGTCTATTTAGAAAATAATGGTTTTTAAGTCAGTCCATTTTGATGAACTATCTATTTACATAATCTAAAAAAAATAAATCCTTCACTACGACAAGGATTAAAATGCATGTACTTATTAGTAATTCTCTTCTGAAAACTGTAAAATTAAGAGAAGCAGTAACATTTTGTATTCGTTTCTACACAGGTTATGACTGAAATTGGGATCTCGGATACAAAGAATAGCAGGAATAACAGAAAAATTCTGAAAAATTTAGAGGGCCTAACATCCCGGACTTTACCAGAAGGATGAAATGCACTGACAGAGAGTAATCTATAACCTTCTCTTGAGCATTCAGTGATTTATTATTATGTTACAGTAAGTTAATACCACCGAAACAACAGTGAGCTTGAGATAAAAAGTTAGTTTGGACTTAGCATTTTAAAATGGCTGTATTCCATGGTTTTGAACTGAAAAAAGACTTATCTCTTTCATATTTTCACTGAACCAAAGAATATTTAGGTTTCTATATTTTGCCATTCTTGTGGCTTTTGAGGTATTCGTATCTGAGGTTCTGTTTTAGGCTAATCTCCTGTGCGCATCGATTCTACCTCTACACTTTGCAGCTTTAGCTGTAGCTCATAGCAACAGCTACAGTTAAGGATACTCAAGGGCTTCTATTCTAAAGCAGCTTTTTAGTTTCTTCTAACTTTTTTACATTTGTTCTTTCTTTCTAAGATCGAAGGTATTTATAGAATGACCTGATACAGAAAGAGTCTTTTCCTTCACACAATACGCACCTACTACATGACAGTATTCCAGAGATACGTATAAAGTAATTATTTTTTTTCTTTCCTGTGTTTGTAAGGTATTAAAAAAAAATAATCAGTAAAATACCCCTAGTGAACAGATGCAACCCATTCACATTGTGTATACTGCAAATACTTTGAGAAGTGTATACAGTTGTTTACCTCCTATTTTTATGGTGAAAACTAGAATTGCTTTCAGCATAGTTACGTTTAAAATTGGTATCCCAAAATACACGTATTGTCAGATAGTTGGAAAAAATAAGCTTAAACACTCTCCAAACAGTAAGGCCAGGGACGTTCAAAGTGCCCATTGTTGGCCTAGTTTTTGAAGCGGATGTGAATAGAATCAGGCTTTTGAAAATACACATACTAAAAAGCAGATTTTTTTTTTTAATGTTAAAGTAGATATTTAAATAGAATAAAAGACCCTACAGATTGCTTACCCCTATTTTTGGCATGATCCATTTACAGGCCAACGCAAAGCAAACAAGATAGTTACGTCAGATAACAAAAACAGTCTCCAAAAGCAGAATTGACTATCCATGCTCTCCTTTCATTAAAAAAAGCTCTTTCTCATATAAAGCTATTAGCACCACCTTAATTCATGCAGTTAATTTTTTCTTGTGAGTTCATAGGCTAGTCCCAAGAGGGGAAAAATGTCCTTAGCTCAAGCCCTTATATGAAGCAGGCATATTTAGCAAGTTTTGAACTGAGAAAGTACTAATGCAAATGCTTAAGATTAAACGTGGTTATGCACTTTTCTGAGTTAGAATCTGTGTCAGGATGCTTATCTAGCTACACTTCTGATAAGAAGAAAGTCTTCCCGTGTTGGCTGACGTAATGCAGAAAGAGACATTGTTTTGAATGTTCCTTTTGTTTTATACAGTTTGATAAGTTACATAGGATATATATTTGTATGAGAGACATAAATTAGCTAATAAACACAGCCTGCTTCAATTCCTAAATTATTTTTGTTATAGTCATTGTGATATGACTGTGACTGAGTCCAAGAGACACCTTCTAGATACAGTCATATAAGAACACTGAACAAGTTATATTTGTGGATAGACATGCAAAGAAAAGTTCTCATAAGATATATTTGAAACTAACAGATGCTGGTGTAAAATCGAGTTCTTGGGACATATACCACCCTATGCTAACGTTGCTGTGTGTCCCTCCAGCATAAAAGCAGGCAACGCTTAAATATTTCAAGTATTAAATATCTCAATACCTCCAGCATAGCTGGCTCCTGGGTGCATAAATGCACAGCTTGCTAGGTCTAAGGAGCCAAGGAGCTAATACTCCTTAAAATTTCAGGTTTCCAGGATGGTCTGTTGCACCTGACAAACTGCAAATGTTCTCCACTGGTATCTTCTGCTTAAATCCTAAGAATAGGAAAATGTAAAAGCCCACTAGGACACAGTGTAGCATAAAGATGCCAGAGCTAGCTGTAAATGAATTATTTTGGGTACTGGCAACAGTCAAGCTGTGATAGCAGAGAGCTAACTCTGAGTAAGAAGTTTATTCTGCTGCATGGGCAAGTTTAGCAGCCTGTCCTGCACTCCATGCTGTTACTGTGAGAGGGCTGCAACACAGTATTTTGCATAATACCTCTCATGCAAAATGTATCCAACAAAGCGGAGGCATGTGGCAAAATATAGTTAGGTAGGCTAGACCTACACTGTGCTATAATATGCACAGATTATTCTAATGGTTTTTGCCTATTCATGAAACCGCTCCACTCTTACTCAGTCCTTTCCCAGGTGAAATGTGGCCAGTCTGAGATGCATTCTCTCTTTCTCCAGAAATTAAATATTCACGTGACATGAAAGAAATGAGGGATTTATAAGGAAGGCTACTTCACTGTTTATAATGGAACATGTGTGCAAACAAAAAGTAAGTCCCCAACCACACACAAGACTCTCAAACGAAATTAGCAACTTCAAGATTACTGCTGCTAATAGGACACAGCAAAACATGCAAGTGTGTGTCTCTCTCTCTTTACTTTTAATGCCAGTCACAAAGAACATGATCTCGGTCCCCCAGGCCCATGCTGGGTTGGCACTGCATCGTAGGGAGATAGCTTGTGTGTCAAAACACATTAACTTTCTTGGCAGGTGGGTAAGGGACAACTGTCCAAAGATGTATTAAGTCCAGTGATTAAGGAGTATGAAAACACAATAGTAATTTCAATTAACAGACAAAATGTAGAAACAGAAACATTTGGAAAATGTTCGTTAAAGAACAGTAGGGGAACAGACGAACAGGACTCAATTTTCAATACAGTAAAACTAAGAAAGAAGAGATAGGCTAAGCCCCCTGTATTTACAAATTAGTGATTAGAACCCAAGATTAGAGATCTATGTGGAAGCAGGTAAGTACGAAAATAACTGTCTTGTTACCATGACAAAATAAAGTTAATATAATGTTCATACTCCTGTTATCTTTCCAAAACTTTGCTGATTTGTAGACACTACTGTTTTAGCCACGCAAAATTAGAGAATTACCTTAAGTGGGACAGAGAATCGTATTACTCCATGTTATGCATAATACTTAAAAACTTATTTACAAGAACAACAGGATAGAGAGCAGGCAGGAAGATAAGTACTGATAGACACAGGAACACAAAAGAAAAAATAATATTAAGAAAGAGCCTTACAAGCACAATATAATCCCTTAAAGCCCTATCTGATGCTGTATTACGTCATGTTTTGTATAACATGTTTTTTTGTAACTCTGCACAGCACACCACAACTACTGTGATGAGATCAGAGAGAGGGAATACTGAGGGAGTGGAAAGCTACATAATGGTTCTTGTAAACCTTTTGCATTTTAGAAGAACCTGCAAATATTGTACAGGTACCTTCTAACCTGAGCGGTGACAGTGCTCTGACCAGACTCAGAAAGCTTAAAATCCATAGAAACAGTAATATTTTTGAAGGCTAAGGCTGATAAGTATTAAGTTTTGGAAAAGATCTTAAAACTTGCTTTTCAGCTTTTGAAGAAGTGTATATGCTGTTGAGATTTTGATTTATTTGCATGTGAACAGTACAGTGCTTACCATTGCCTTAGTCCATTATATGATACATTATGATAATTTCTGTACTCCTAAAGGCTTGCTAGAAGGTGCAAGTGCTCTGCTTATATGACTTGATCTGTGCCAAAATAATTTTAAAAATTTTGTCTTTAGCAGAAAAAAAAGTTTTATGTTAGAAAACTTTGATAGGATATTATCAAGATAGATTAGGTAACTACTATACATTGTAGACATTTTTGGGCTACCATACTCAGTGTTTCTTTTTGACTGGGAAGATAATACAAAAAGAAAGGTCAATTATCAAGCAGTAGAAGATAATAATGCTACGCCCTGCTAAACGACTTCAAAATTACAGAAAAAATAAAATAATTTTAAGGAGTCAAAGTGATAATGAAAATATTTTTCAGATGAAAATTTTGTCAAGTTGTTCTTTGCAAGCTGCAGAAACCATAATAAGTTTACTTTTGGGTTTTTTATTCCAAAAATAAAGTGTAAAAAGACCAAAATTAAAAATATTTTTCCCTACTTCCTTTGTCGTATGAACAATGCCATTGAAAGAGCCATATGATTTAAAGAAGCAGCCACTTTTTCCTTTGTGAAATACACAGTAATTGAATCCACACTAAACAAACAAACAAACCAACCAACCACTCCTTCATGTGCATCCCCCTGGCCAGCCACTTGGCATGTGGCACATTTGGAACAGCTTCCGTGCTGAATCAAACCTTTCATTCCTGAATCCGTCGGTGCAGGAGGAAGCCAAAGGCCACTTTTCAGTTTTGGTCTTAAACTACTTGGTTTCATATGAAGATCTGAAGTCAACATTGACAAATATTGTTTTGTCCGTGGACATTGCACTCTTGCTCCACTAAATCTTTTCTGCTAGGTCTTTCTGCAGCATTTTACAACTATTGAACATACCTTTGTCTTGCCTGCAAAACTGCCTGCAAAACTGCACCTCTCTCAGTTGATACCTATTTTATAAACTTACACTGCACAAGGACCAATTTAGTTTCCCTCCAGCTCTATACAGAATTTCTGTAAACCAGCAGAGGACGACATAAGTGCTGGCAGCAGATAATGTGATGCTCAGCTCTGTGTTGTCTTACAGTGCATTATGGCTGCCAGCCTGGCTAGGAAGGAATGAGCTGGTCAAAACCAGGCAAAGCTGAGTCCCAACTGGAGATATCACAAGAAATGATTACTTATGGGCAGTTCTGCCATGGCGTTCTTCAAGTGAACATTGGGTTTTGTGCAGTGTATGGGTACTCAGCATTCTTACTGATGTTAAACTTGGACCAATAGGTATCAATTAAAAAAGCTTTCAATCATGTCCTTTCACGTAGGAAACTTCATCCAAATTTGCCAAAAGAATGACTTCCTGTGACTGGACTACAGCCCTGAAACAGAGCTAGATATGAACCCACTGATTATTAGGGAACTCCAGCTAGCTCAGAAAGCTGTGACATTTCCTTAGCTACACAGCTACCACAAACATGGGAGGCCTTCCACTGGTTTCCTGTAGAATTTTTAATCAGATTGAAGGACTCTTTGCTTATCTTTACAGTTGGGTCCCAGATACCTAGGAGACTGCCTAAAGCTCTGGAATGACATCTGTGTTCTTCTGGCACAACAGGTCTTCCTATGATAAGAGTAAACATGTAGGAGATAAGGACTTCTTAGGAACTGGTCTAGTAGTTGGAATTAATTTCTATAGCAATGCAGACCATTGAATTTTTTTTTCCAGTAAAAACCACTTTTTCTTAATCCCACATTTTCAGTTTTTCTGTGTCTGTAGCTGTATTAACAACACTCCCCCCGACCCCAGATCTGTACAGTCCAAATATATTATTTCAGTTGCATATTTCCACAACATACTTTGTTGTATATGATCTGAAAAATACAAATTTCTAAATACATAGTAAATACTGTGATACTGTGTATTTAAGGAGGTACAGTTTTCTGTATACGTTGTAGAAATATAATTTTTAGTGAGTAGGCAGTGTTTGCACAGTCAGATTGTTGTATCACTGAGAAATATCTGCAAACAGCAGTGATTATTTGAGAAGATGGAATGAAAGGAAAGCTGTCAGTGTGGTATGGTCAAGCTATACAGGCAGTAGCAAAGCAATCAGTTAAGTATGTAGTAAACCTGTAGTGGTACTTGGCAGAGAAAAAATGTACATTATCAATATGAGAGAAAAGAATAATTTTTGTTACCTTAGTGAGGTCTGAGGGATTATGCAATTGTCATCCTAGATTTTATTCTGATGACACTTTAAGTTAAGGTCTCAGGCAAATAAATATTTGTTGATGAAACTGAGAAATAATCATTAAAAAGTAGTGGCTTAGGAAGAAAAGATGTACAAGATCTAAGCTGATCAGTGAAAGAAAATGGAATGTCTAGCAGAAAGATTGTTGTGTCAAATCTAGAAATAAAACCTCTACTTACCTTTGTACTTGCACTTGTGAAATTGTTGCTGAGGTAATTCTTCTATATATTCTTCTGCACAACCCATAGATTATATTACCTTGTAAGTGTGATCAAAATAAAAATAGCAAACAGAAAAAGTGAGGGTTTGGTGTACTTGATAAGTGTTCTTTTACGTATCAAACTTGAACTTCAACAATGCCATGTACTGGTGACATTGAATGGCATATCCTACATTTTTTAAAAAGAAGAATACCAAAACCAAGAACTTTTATCATACTGAGTAGTTTTGGATTTGCTATTTTTAGTTTTAAAATTTAAAAAAAAAAAAGAAAATCTGATCCTCAAGATCAAGTTTTGAATTTAAAATAGGTCCTAAAGCCACATGGTATTGCCTTAAACATTAAAAAAGCTACTAATCAAAACAACACTACTAATGAAAAAGTTTTTACTGGATGAGCCCCATTTGACTAGTTGACAGCAAAAATAGAGTGCAAGAAATCAAAATTTTTCACTTCAAAAATTAGAAACAAAAGAATAGAAGCAACATTCAGTAGATCAGATGAAAAAATCTGCAGAAAAACATATTTATGAAGTATAAAGCCAGAAAGGGTTGTTACACACACTTGTAATGAAGTCCATAGGGTTTCCACTGGGACTTGTTTAAATTAAGGCATAATTTTTAAGCAAAATATGCAACACTAATGTGAAACTTGCCAGCAGTGAATAATTTAGCGTCCTTTTCTAAAGCCGTCCTAACAGCTTTTACTCATCATGTTAAAAATCTAAGCTGCTGTCTCCAAACTGAACCCACACCATGTCAGCTTATTGGGGCTTTGTCTTCAAAACTTACCCCTTCCAGTGGTGTCTTGCTTCCTTAGTGTGACTTGCTGAATATCCTGCTCTACGGCACAGGATATAGACCACACAGCATGGAAATTGGTTCTGATGGTCCTCACTTGGAGCAACATAGGTTCTGTGCAAGTAGTTTTGTCCATGAGTTTGTGGAGCAAAGGAGGTGCAACAGCTCCAGCACTTGCTCAGTTGGCACATACTGATTGCAGCAGCTTTTTCAATTCATAGACTAGTCTTAGCAACTACAGCCCCAGCCAAGCACACGGAGCCAAGTTCTGTTCTTAGTTACACTGATGTAATTCTGAATAGACGATAGCCTGTTTTATTCATTCATAGCTCATACTAGTGTTAATGTATTTAGATATGAACGTAACATTTATTCAAGCAACCTCCCACTCATGTAATATGACTGTTCCCACTGAAATTAATGAAAGGTTTGACTAAGTGAAAACTTCAGACTTCTGTACATATTCATTTACTGTATAACTCGTTGTCAAATTCAAACTTGTTTGCCACTGAGGTAAAGGCAACTCTGCTGAATTTATTGGAACTGCATCTCATTTCGAACTGCCTCATAGTTTCATTTATACCAAAAGAATCTGCATGCTTGAATGAGGAATTCAGATAATAAATGTTTCAGCCAGGCTGTGTAGAAAGCATTGGTCTGTATTTCCTTTCACCCTAACTTAAATTTGGGAGAATCAACTTTTACTCTCATATGTATTTGATACAAGACAGCGTTCTGAGCTTTTTTCGTTTTTTCTGTCCACAACCGAAAATAAAAAGTACTAGCAGTGCTCCTGTGTTCTGAAGTTTATACATGTGCTTATGAAGTGCCAGTTCAGTATTTAAGCAATAATTTAAAACAAAGTCTGTCTTTATTAAAAAGTTATAGTTTTGACTTAATGGCCAAGGATCAAACCAAGGACAGATAACACTCTAGCAAAATGGCTGTTAAATTCATTAATGACTGATTTCCTCAGAATTATTGGTATTATAAACTAGATTCACTGGTTTAGAACGGAAATTATGTAATTTCCATTCCTTCCCCCTTCTCTCCCCTTAAATTAGCTATGACATAATTTGAGACACGTTTAGGAGAACAGTTATTTTTAGTTCAGCCTTTCTATCCTTATCTTTATCCTGATTCGCTTGAACATACATATTTTTAGTAAAAATCCAAACGTAGTAAATTAGTAATGTATAATTCAGCTAAAAATTTAAACAATTAAATTAGGCAAAGAGGGCATGAAGAAAGGAAATGAGTGTACTCCAGCTTCACATATGGATAAAACTGACACCAATTAAAATTCATTTCAAACCTACCCGGGTGTATTCTGTCTGCATCTGTTAGGAACTTTTCTCTCCATGCATTTCTTTCACCACTGTTACAAAAGAGAAATGCAGTGAAATGGAAACTAGTGTAAACTTCATGTAAATGATTCATACCGCTTCTGTATTGCTGTGTTTTACTGAAGCAATGCAAAGGATCACGATACTAGCACAATGATTAAAAAACAGCAATAGATTTTGAATAAAGAGCTCTGCATTTTGCTGGCAGCCGAGGAGTTCAAACAGAAAACATGCCAGCAGTATAGACCAATGCATTATCACCCCCTCCCTCTTGCTGCATAACTGTGCTTCATAATATGCCATAACATTGGCAAGCACAGCTCAGAGCTTTTTAAGAACACAAGGAAGCTCATGAATAATGGTTGAATCAGGAAAGTGATAATTAAATGAGACAACTGAATGCCAGTGGAGTTCCCAGTGGAAAATACTCTTCAGTGAATACTCTCCACCTTTCATTTCCCTGGTTTTAGCAGCACATTGCTGAAGATACTTTTCAAACCAACATTTTAAAGAAAATATTAAAGTTCCCAAAACCATGTTGATATTTTCTTATGTAACCCCTATTTTAAAATGTACAGTATTTGTTGTGTTTCAGAGAGACAAAAAAAAAAGGTTTCATTTTTCACTTAATGAGATAAAATATTTTACTGGTTTACAGAATTAGTTGAGACCATAACATTTATATTAAAAAACACTGACTAAATTGTAAGCAACCTGGCTTGAATGTTTGCTTTATGTTTCTCCTTGCGCAGGAGGTATAGTTATTTTCATTCCACCTCCAATTCCACTTACTCTGTGGCCTCAGAGCAAATACGGTTAGCTGGAGTGCCTACTCTTCAGCCGCTAGTCTCAAGGAAGACATCTCTAAGCTTTTTATACAATAAGCGTATCGCTGACCTCCCTCCTGTCATAGCACCATGTTCCTTCTGAACTTTTGATGCAAGGAGAGGTTGCCATGTTCTTTGCACATTATTCAAACTGCAGTGGGACTTAGAGCCAGAATCTGCAAGCTGTGGATCCAACACCTTTTTGTTGTTGCTTGTACTTGCTAATAAATGCTTCTCTTGCAGTACAGGAGTTAACCCCTGAAAAACGAAATGAGAAATGAGTCTTATTATTGACCAAAAGAATTGCTTTCTATTAATGAACTAAAAGTTGAAGTGAATCCAATGGCTTGAAATTCGTGATAGTAAAGTGTGGCTGTATCACAACAGTTTTTGTGACTTACGGTGTATGTAACATTCATTCATTCATTCATTCATTCATTTTCATTTGAAATAAAATCTTATTCCTTTTTTTTATCACCTGACTACTCATTCTGAGAACAAAAAAAAAAAGCCAAAACTGACTCACAAGGTATCTCAATGTTGCTTTTCAAAGAAATTCAAAACATTTTTTTAATTGGTAGTTCTTGACAGCTTTGGATTCAAGGTTGACAGGATATACTTAGCACCTGAAATGTGTGAATTAAAAGATCTGGGAAAAATTCATTTGGGGTAGATTGTTTATGTAAAACATCATACAGACTATTAGCATTTAACGTATACTTATGTGATTTTCAGAAAAAATGTCTTAATTATGCTGGAAAATGCAAAGGAATATATAGGAATCCTTATATTGAAAAGCACAAAAGGTCAAAAGCTTTATCACACCTACATAACAAGGTTGCAGAAACAGATTTCTCTCATTTTTAGAGGGAGGTTGTAAAAGCCTATCAACATGATTTATTCACAGACCACTGTAATTTTCATAAAGATTTAATCCACTGTAACCAAGGTTCTACGTTGAGTATAAAGACGTAAACTGTTTTTAACCCGCACAAGAAGAAGGAATAATACGAATTTCTATATTATTTTCCAATCAAGTATTTTCACATCTGTAGCTGCTCCCTCTCTTGCATCTCTAGGTGGCTCAGATAACTTGGCCAATGCAGTTTTAACATCTAATGGGTGCACAAAGATATTCTGGGACTCTGTAGTTGTTCCAGTTCCATTTTGTGCTGTGCAATTACAGCCTTTTCCACAAGAGGAAATGAACATGACTGTAACCTTGTAGGCTAAGACACCCTTCTGAAAGTTGGAAAGCTCTGATCACCTCTCTTCGCAGGCAGACAGCATGGTATGGAGTAGTGATTTAAATGGCTATTGTCAGCCATTTGGTTGCCAGATTGGTTCCCTGATCCAGTTCACTGTACAGGCACACAAGCAAGGCAACGGAACAGCAACGGAAGTTGTTGCTAAGGTTGTCATAACTACCAAAATGTAGGCTCCAAGTTAATTCCTTTATACCAGCTTGATTTGTTCCCCCTAATTAAAAAATGAAATACTTTATTTCAAAATTAACTAGATTTTTCATTCATTTTAATGATTTTTCAATTTTTCTTTGGGGGATAGGGGTGAGAATTTTTGGGAAACAATGAATCTAAACTGATTTCTTCCACAGATTTTAGGTGTTAAACCAAAGAAGCAGCAGAAAATAAGGTCTACGCTATGAGGACACACTCAAATCTTATTTTGTATTTTTGCAGATAGAGCCTATGACAATGGCATTATGGAAAAAGACAGAGAGATGTGGTTATGCAGAACGGTGTTGCCAATTACACATTAGAGATGATTCAGATTATTTATACATGACTTCAGATTAGTAATAAATCATCACAGAAAGCTCCTTATAGCTCCCCATATGCTAATCTGTATATAGAAAGACTGGAAAAATGTTTTGAAATGCTACATGAAAGGCAAATTTAAAACTTCAGTCTTGTTAATAAGGTTATAGATGTCAATAACCAAATATAATCCTTTGCTTTCTGAAGAAATAACAGGGTGCCTTTGATGGCACAGGTTATGAAAATCAGTTTCAGCCCCTGGTATTTGTCCTTGTAATCTTTAGTGAGAATTTGTTTGGTGAATAAGACTATCTTTATCCTCTTGAAAAGTTTAGATTATTGCCCACACTTGGTCACAGATTTAAGTAAAGAATGTTTGCTTTAGCCTGGAATGTGAATGAGAAGGAGAAAAAACGATGTAGAAAAAAGCAAACACTGAAAGTGGGTAAGAACAGGCAGAAGGCTGCATCTTAGTTAGCATTATTATCTTATGTTTTGTTTAACAATCTGTTTTAAATAGAAAAAGGAGTGCTGCTTATTGCATATAATGACAGAAAAATGAAAGCTACAATGCTGAAAATTTCACATTTACACTTTTGACAGAAATTTGCTTGAACATAATTCTCTAAATATGTTTTTTAATGAAAAAATTATAACCTTAAATAGTCTTAAAAAGTTCCTTGTTCATTGTGAAGTGCATCTTTAAAGCTGTATGTTAGCACATTGATTTTTTTTAGATCACATTCAAAAAAATCTAATGCTTAGAGAGACTGAAGAACTCTTGAAGGTAACATCATCTAGTGAGTTAGAAGGGACACGAAAACCCATAACCTTTGAGTTATTACTTTTTCTTTGCCACTGCCTTTCAAGTTTAACTTGAGGCATCTCTCTTAAACTGTGCAGTATGCACGGCTGTAGAAAAGACACCACAATATTTAAGTAATTCACAAATCTGTTAGAAGAAAAGAAAAATTTCTGTTGGGAAAGAAATTTCTAGTTGTAAAACATCAAAGGACTGATTCTGCAGTCTTGACTTGCACTGAAACTGAGGGCAAAGAGGTACTTTAATCCAGAAAAAATCTGGATTGCCAGTAAAAAGCTCGATTCCTGCCCTTTTCCTCCCTTGCATGACACATTGTTGCAGGTGCACCGCAAGATGGATCAGGTAACCTCTCTGGCTAGCAAACAGCCTTGCAAAAACAGTGGCGTTGGAAAAATCGTAGGGACAAAAGCGGCAGTACTTTTTAGGAACAGAGCTGACTTTGGAGACAGATGGCTGTGAAACCGTGGCCTGAGTGTGGCTAGGGACGTTCCTTGAGGTGAATCACTTCTCCGTGGGAGAAGGCTGGAGGAATAACACCCTGTGGAGAATGGTAAAATGCCCTCTCACCTTTCCTCCTCCCTCCTAGTTGTTTACATACTCAGCCAATATTTCCTGGAATGACACTAGACACAGAGACAAATGAAACAAGCATTTCAAATGTTGCACATATTGGTCTTTGTGTTCTTCCTCCTTATTTTTCCTTTTTGTTTCTTCAGTTTATTCTTTTAGACAGAGGAAACCAGGAAGAACTAGGAAGGAGAATAATCAGCTTGAGAAGAAGAAAAAAAATAGGGTTAAACAGTTTATTGAAGAAGTGACCTTTTTGGCTATTTGTGAAATCAGATATTGACATCTGCTCTTAAGGAATTGTCTCTCTCTCTTAAGGAATTGTCTCTCTCTCAAATATTTATTCCAAATATGTACACATATGTTTTTCCCTGTATAATTTGCCCGTGAGTGTGGTGTAGAAATGTATGTCATCCAAGACCAATAAACCTACAGCTGGTTAAACCAGACATTGCTATTAATGACTTCATTGTCTCTATTTGCAAGAAGTTAATTATTAAGTAATGCATTCCTTTGTTGGTTATTCATAATTTTACACAAACATATTTCTGACAAAAAGAATTAATAGGATCCCAAATTTATTATCTTGTCTCTGATTAGCCAAATGATAAATTGCAGTTTTTTAACTTGTATTCTTCAGTTTTCCTAGAATACATTTAATAAAGAAGACAATCTTTTCTGACTTTCAGGTACAAGGAAACCTCAAAGTTAAGAAGAGTCAGAATTTTGTGGAGTTTTCAACCTGTTTTCTCACATGAGCCACTTGCTCCAAAACCGCTGAAAATAAACAGATTCCTGTAATTCTTCAGGAGTCATGTTAAAGAGAAATTAGAGCTATAACCAAGTAAAAGCATTTGTTTGTCACATAAATGGGAAGGTTACTGTGGAAGTTTTAGACAGCACCACACAGATTGTTAAAACATTTTGCTAAAGCCATAAAGTTTTTTATGTGATTGTTACTTTATATTCACCTATATACTCACCTAAATTAGTTCAGATATTACTGAGGGCAAAATACTAGTTTTTCAGTGTAAAATTATATAGATCATATCTTTGGAAAATTTTACTGTCTCTGCACTACAGAACAAGTATTTGCAATCAACAAGGGTTAATTTTTGCATCGTCATGCAAATTCATCTCAGTCATTTAAGTTATGAAACTTTCAGAAATCAAAGTTGGTATCTGGTTAAGTAAGTGTTAGTCAGACTTTAGTAACTAAAATCTTCCAAATCCGTCCCCTTTATGATGTGGCTTGGGCCTCTATCAGGTTTTGCTACACTTCACATCTGCCACCTCCAGAGAAGGTGTTCTATTACCTCCCTTTTACAATTTAGGAGACCTATGCTAATCCACACTGATTTTAGGATCTCAGAGTCATGATATTACAAATCATGTGGAAATCTTTGTCATGGAGCAGGCTGTAGATTTTCTTATTTAAACCATCAACTCCTGATTGAAGTAAAAAACTTGAAATAAAATTATTTTTTAAATTATAACCCTTACTTGTAAAAATACATAATTCTGGGGACCCTCATTCGTACACTTCAGGCTCTAAAAATCAATATAAAAGTGAATCTTTCAACTTCTACAACAGATGCGGTGCACAGCCCTGTGAGGCTCTGAGTTCCTGTAAGTGTGGGGCACATCATGCTCCTGCTGTGGCGACATGGCACTGCGTGATTGTCAGCATGCCTTTCCAGAGAGCACCACTGTAAAGAAGGAAGATGTGCTAAAGACACAGAATAACTCTAAGAACTAGGTTCACACCAGCTAACTCTGAGAAATTAATAAAAACAACTAAACTCAGTATTTCCGCTAATCAAAATAGCCTTTAACTTCAATTTTGAGAACTAAGTGTAAACCAAGTATTTAAGAAAATAGAACAGAAGAGAATGGAATAGTATGGATGTCCTTAAACATCTTAGAAACCTAAAACTATCTGTGGGGTGATAAGCAAAAAATACGTATAGTCCAAGAATCTCAGCTGGAAGCTTGAATTAAGCACCTTGCTTCCTCATAGTGGAGTGTTTATGTGCTTCCAAATGCTGATTCAAATGACACATCCAAAATCATCCGAGATGACCTATGAGCCAGAGACAATCTTTTATCTCAGCTTTCTTGAATTCCAGTGCAATAATTTAATTTCTGGACTACACTGAAAATCTGTGCAGGGAAGATTCATAGCTATTTAGAAACTACTCAGTTTTCCTATTTGTGTGTCAACTTTTATTTTTTATTCATGTTACGTAAGACACAACTGGAGTAGAAAAGCACTTGTGTCAGTCATGTGAGTGTATGTACTTCAGCAGTAAAGAACAGACCATATTGGGGCTAAGAAATAGCACTAGGTATGGGTTTAGGTGATGATTCTCCTGATACCGTTTAGTCTCCTTAAATGATGAAAAGCTGATGGAATTAGGTCATCTAATGCTTCCATTATTCTGAATTTCAGAAATATTTTCTTTTTGTTGTATTTTTCATACCTTGGACCATTTTCAACCTTGGAGTATCCAAGTGCAACCAATGGGACTTTCATAGAATCATAGAATCACAGAATGGTAGGGGTTGGAAGGGACCTCTAGAGATCATCCAGTCCAACCCCCCTGCTAAAGCAGGTTAGCCTAGAGCAGGTTGCACAGGAATGCATCCAGGCGGGTTTTGAATATCTCCAGAGAAGGAGACTCCGCAACCTCCCTGGGCAGCCTGTGCCAGTGCTCTGTCACCCTCACAGTAAAGAAGTTCCTCCTCATGTTCAGGTGGAACTGCCTGTGTTCCAGTTTGTGCCTTTGCTTCAAATTAAAGCGCAACGACTCAATGCAATGACTCAGCACAAAACATTTTTGCCCAAATGGTGGATTTTTCAGAGCTGTTAGTCCAGCTCATGAAACATGGATCAATTGAAACTTTTCTACAGCCTTGAATAGAGCATCTAGGTTAATGCTCCACTAATTACATTGTGTACACATGGCATTAGAGAGTTGTATTCATAATGCCTCAATTAAGGAATCTGTTATAAGCATATACTTTCAGGGGCTAAACTCTTAAGAGAAATTATTTTGCAAAATTTGGTAAAAAGCTGCCAATCTTTTGTGAAATGAAAGTAGAATTTTTTTTCAAGTAGGCTTTTTCTCCTCCTCTCCAAAAGTACCTATTGCATAACACAGTGCACAATTTTATTAAGCCTGAAGGTTCTTTTCTCTTTATGGAGCATGTTCCTGTCGCCCATTAATTTTACGTAACAAATGAAAAGTTGCAAGCACTTCTCTGAGACCTGAAGCTGAAAGCTGTATCTTATGGACTTGTTCCCTGTGGTGAGTTGATTTGGCTTGTAAGAAGGTGCAAGTTCCAACTAAAATTTAATTGATTTGAAGTTTCAACAAATCTTTTTTTTTTCGCTTTACACAAAAAAGTTGTAAACTTGTCCTGGAGACCTTTTCCTCAGCTGGGCTGCATACTCTCCTTTACCCATTCATCTATCAACTTTATTCATCATCACTTCGGGTACTATCTGTCAAGCCAGATTGATACTGGCAGTGAATTTAAAAATTATTGTGGTTGGGAAGACACACTGATTCCAAGTGCCAGCTAAGATCAGAGAAGGCCCGTTATTCTAAAATGTTTGCAGTTAAATGGAATTTACGTACAGCAGAGAAAGATGATCTTTAAAGTATCTCATTTTGTTACTGTAGCAGATGAAGTAATTTGAGCTAAAGTGATATACACTATCCAATAATTACCTTTCTAAGATCTATCACTCACAGTTACACTGAAGTTACATAAAGCACGTGCTATGCCTTTTGTAAAGCCAGAGAGGCAAATAGGGTAGGAATCATGTTTTCAAGCCTGAATTCTACCCCTGCAAGCACCTATTTCAATTGGAACAAGGAATATGGCCCCTAGACTTTATCTTTTCATTTAGAAGGATTACCCGAGGTCTTTAAATAGCTTGTGAATATGTGACATAGAAAGCTCAAAGACAGGTTGTTTTGGCTTTGCATGTGAGGACAATAGCTTTGAAGGGAGCTGCCCAGATCTGGCCTTAGGTACAGGATGTACATTAAAGTACAGGTTGCAAGATATGAATAGTAGACTTCCAGATTAGCGGCAGTGATATCTCTTTTTCATGCAGAATATTTGATTCAGGATGTTTTTTAGGTTATACATTTGGATTTCTAGATGAGGTTTCTGTGTAGACCAAGTGCCATTTTGACAGAATCTTGATTTATTCAGATTTCTTGCAGTCTTTAAATCTAACCATTGGTAAAGCACAGACTCTGTGCAATAATACACAGATGATGAACTGTTGTGTACTGGCCTCCTCTCCTCCAGTCATTCATTTCCCACGAGACCCCCCTCTTCTCTTCTGAGCAATATGCTAATGTTGAAGTATTTATTGATCATTAATGGGCCATTTTAAGGGGAGAGGCAAGATGATGAAGTTTCACCCATAAAGAAGGTGAATATGAGAGGTCTTCAATCATTCCGGTTCTCTGATAGATTCTGCTCAGTACAGGAAAATGAGGGTATATGGCCAGATCACGGGTAGTCACATTGTTATTGCTGCTCTACCAGCAGCTGTTTATAAACTGGTTTTAAGCAACTTGCCTAAACTCATACCATGTCCAAGAATGTCTCCTTTCTTTTGCAGTTGTTTTTTAATGAGTATTAGCCTATTTTCACAGCTCCTTGCAGAAATATATGACACTGGTAAAACATCTGGTTAGTTTGCGTTTTCAGGTGATCATTCATTCAAACATGCGTGGTCTCCTAACCCATGGTCAGAAAGTTACAGGTGGCAGAAGCAGGCGATTAAAGCATTTCTCCTGATGACTTTCTACTTTGCAAGAACTATGTGTGTGTAAAAACAGGCCCCATCCCAAATCTCCATCCCCTTGTAGCCAACTATGGCCTTAGTGAAGGTCAAAAGCAAGAAAAAGAGAGGGGAAGAGAGCATTAATAGTGTTGAATGAAGCCCATGTGTCACAAAATGCCATCATTCATATGTGATTACATGGCCCCCACTTACTCTGTTCTACTTCAGGGTAAATTCACTGCAGATATTAACCTGGAAATAATGGAATATCAAGAGGAGTATACTTTGGTAATCCCATTTTCCTTTTTGCAGCAACCTTAGATGACAGGCATAGGAGTAATTTTGTCTTAGTACCCTTATTATTTGAGCTTATTCCTTGCTATCATATTGACTTTCAAGGAGATGCTGCATATTCCAGTTAGGTAATTGTTTATGGGTTTTTTTGACAAGTTGCTTATTAATACAAAATAAAACTTCATAAACATGAAGTGTGCAAGGAAAGAACATTCTACTTTCTTGTGGACTAGAAAGCTGCTCCAGGTTTTTTACTAAGCACTGCTTACTTTCTCAGAGTCTGGATGGTCCATGTACCTGAGAAACCACTGAAGTATTAAAGAAAGGGTTGGTGGTCTGTGGTGTAGTGGGATGAAACATTCACTGTTTCAAAAAAATCGTTGTAGGGAAAGAGGCACAAAAGTCCTCCAATCTTAATTGTGTAAAAGGTAGAGATTAGCACATTGTCTAGTTATGTTCCCCTATTTCCATCTCATTTGTTTCCTGTGTTTGGTTTTTATGAATAAATTAATTTCACCATGAGCAGTGAAAGGCAGCCTCGAAGAACTTCCTTGTTTGGGAGTCAGGGGTTTGTGCAAAAGCAATGGTTGCTTTCTGATAGCCCTGGTTAGAGAGAAAAATGCCTGATCAGACAGGAGGTCTGGGCTATGAACTGTATCTTCATTTGTAATACTTGAGTGCAGTAGGCAGCTCTCATAATTCCATTGTTTACGCAGTTAACAAGGGCTCGTAGAAGTAAGCCATGAAAAACTCAATTTAATGCTTCCTTACTTTTATGGCTGTTTTTTAAAACATCACTAGGTTTTTTCCTCCTTATTCATTTGGAAAACAATACAGAGTTTGAGTTGTGGGAAGCAAAGTAATATTTATTTAATAAAAAGCTGTTTCTATTGGATTTTTTGTTGGAAAGACAACTTTAGAGAATTAATCATCTAGGCTTTGGTTTATATTTCCTTTCACAAAGCTATAGTTTGAAAGAAAACATCCAGCCACTACTCCATTAAAATCTCAGACACGGAGATTTTATTCATATCTAATCATATATGTTAGAAATTCTATTGCTATTCTTCTTCCTCTACCTTTTTGCTTCTTACATGTCTTACCAAGCCCACTTCCATAACTCATTGCATTTAATAATCATGTTCACATTACATGCTTTTCCAACCATTGCTTTTCCGCTCTCTGTCCATATTCCTCCTGCCCATTTTTCTTATATTAAAAGGACTCCTATAAGAATTTAATTTTGAGTTAAATCTCTTCCCCCACCCCCTTAGGCTGTGAGGCTGAATTAAATAAATCCTACTAAAAGTAATAAACCACTCCTAGCTGTGGCCTGGTGATATTAGTTGTCACGCTGTCAGAGTGAATGTAAGGCCTGAACTCACTGTCACTGCTACTGAGGGAAAAAGAATCCAAAGGACCAGGAAGCCATCAACATCAGAAATGCTATGTCTCAGACCTGAAAGGAAATGAGCTGATACAGAAAAAGTGGTCTTCCTAACAAAAATATTTATTTGCACTGGCCTAATAGAAATGATTGCTCTCAGGCTAGGTATTTGAGCACATGCACACAAAGCAAGTGTGGCAGTACTGATGCAAACACCTACTGGACATAGCAAGGGAGATGATAACCCCCCCCCCCCCGACAAAACTCCAAAACAGAGAGGGAAACCTGAAGAATTGACTCTTCCAAGCTCTCTGGGATACTGCAAGTGAGCACTGTAACATGGCAGAATTTATGGGTGTGACTAATACAAGGTGACAGTTCAGTTCAGATCTTTCTGCCCGTCTTTAGTGAGACCATTTTAATGAAATGTTTGTTTACTCTTCAAAAGCTGAACTCAGCTTGCAGAGAATGCCTATTTTGTATTTGTCTGAGTCTGGTTTGGAAGAGCTAGATATTATAAGTGACTAACAAACCATGGTGCTGGTGAGTTGGTCTCTTATGGGAACGACAACAGCTCAGAAAATAACAGCCACCTCTTCACTACAGGCAGCAGATTCTTGCCTTCAGGACAGCCATAGCTATAGGAATTCCCAGGGGAATGAACACAGGAAAGGCGCAAGAAAGATACCTTAACAGGGGTTATTTGAGCACATTGGAGGATGGGCTATTTTCAGTAATTGCTATAGCAAATTGATGGGATCCTGCCACCATTCCGTAAGAAAAATATAGCTGTGCAAAATGCTTATAGCAAATAATGGTAGATGATGATAAAAAAAGAAAGATTTTAAGAAAACAACAATAATAATGGTGTTAGGTAGCTGCATACAAAAACAAATATATTTTTTCTTGTCTTTCACCAGAAAGGAAAACAAATACTACCAAACAGGAGAAGCATGTTTCAGTACTGGGATACTGGAAATCTAGGTGGATTCTTTTTCCTTTTATTTTTTTGTCCAGATTTTTTCCAAGACAAACCAGGTGCAAAATACAAGTGAAGATGTGCTGAGCCCTGCCTATAAACCCCCGAGATCATAAATCAAGTGTCCCAACTAAGATTAAGGGTTGAAAGAAGATGGGAAAGAAAAAAAATTTAGGCTTTAAAAGCATATCTTTTTCTCAAAATACTGAAAAGATTTTAGCCAGCATGGCATCTGATTTTTTTGTGTGCTTTTGCATAAGAGGAGAAAGATGCACAAAGATTAACTATAGAAAATAGCACCGCATGGGGTGCAACTGAATGCCCCATGGCTTACCAAGACATTCCTAGCGTCATAAGCCTTTGCAGGCAAGACCATAATTTGCTCTGATGCAGCCACAGCAATTTTCTAACAACTCTCTCTGAATCTGCTGCCCTGCACCAAGCTTTCCTCTTCACCCACTACACCATCATGCGTCTGTTCCCTCCTCGATACAGCAAACCAGTCAGCATGATCTCGCCCCAGGAGCTCCTGCTGTCCAAGTTGTTAGGGAGATTTTTTCTCCCTGCCACCATATGCAGGGTGTGTGATTTCTCCCTCGTAGCCCATGTTGGCATTCCAATGCTAACTAGGCTTCTGAGGTTTTTTCCTCTTAAAATGCTACAATTTCAATGAACACGAATTACAAGAGAATATAATATCCTGCTAAATTTTCAGCATCTCAAAAGCTAATACTTATAAGGACAGATCAAGTTCTGCTATTTGAATTAGGAAATACACAAATTACTTAAATATTATCTAGGTCTTCAGCCTTAATAAAAATGGATGCCAAGACACTGTGATTTTCATATAATCATGGGTGAGTACTCATGTAACATTTACGGCAGCTAGTATTGGTCAAGGTAACTGCAGATAAATATGTCTTGTATTGAACTGCTAAAATGTAGCAATCCAATAAGAGTAATACACAGAATTTAAGATTAGAAGTTACAGACTTCATATTAAATATTCTGCATGAGAGTTACAGATTTTATTGTTATTAATGTTATCACTATCATTATATGTCACTATGAATTACAAAATTGAGGAAGTTTGTTTTGTGAATATTTTCTAGTTAAAAACATGATTAGCCTGCTAGCCAGTGACATGACTTTTTAAAGAATGTCTTGTGAGGTGGGCTGCAATATTGACGTTTACCTCAATAGTAGTAAAATTTAACCTTTTGTGCCCTGGCCTATGCTTTTTTCTCATTTTTCATTCCTTGCTGAGAAACATCTTTTTTTCTTTGCTTTTATGCAGTCCCTTTTAAAGGATCTTCTTTGCAAGGCTTCGTCTGTTGAAATACACCAAATATACAAGTAGAGATTTATAGATTATGCACAGAAGACACTTTTTAAAGAAAATCTCTATATGCTCTTTGGCATGCACATCACAGGAGCATATGGACAGATAATCACACTTTAGATTTTATCATAGAGCAGATGTTTTTTTTTTCTAATTTCAGGCTTTTTCTTTTTTATGTTTCTGAATAAAAATTTTGTGGAAAGTGGAATATTTATGATTAGGGTATTTTCCCCTTATCCTTTTGATGATGTTTGAAAGCAGTTTTACTAGCAACAGCTGTATCTTCCTCACATTCTAGTCAAAAAAATGCACCTCTACTTGGATGGCAACATTTTTCATGTTTCACTATGAAACTTAATGGGAGTTTTATAGAAAAGACCCTGAATTTTGCTCAGATAATAAAATTCTCTGTCAGCCAAAGATAATAGCAGAATTTGTATTGAATAAGTTTCAAATTTCTGTTACACTGTTTTCCTACTCTGCATGGTATTCTAATACATTTTCATGAATACTTAAAATACAAGAGTGGTTTTGTGCTTGGAAGTTCTTTACTGACGGACAACTGAAAAAAACTCGATTTCTTTTTCACCTTTGTTTGGCAATTTCACTAGTGCTTTCTCATCATGGAAGAATTTAATAATCACATTCTGTATTTTGCAGTTACAGCATACAGCATAGATACTGGGCAGCATTAGCCCGCTTTCCAGGCAAATATGTCGTCCTGCACTGTATGCTTAACATTATGTTAAATATTTTGTATTATAAAGGCACAATTGATAGCCTATGGCTGCTGAATTTCAACATTACCATATGGGTTATTTAAGTTCCACCTTGTAATTGAAAAATAGCACCTCACTGTTGTAGTAGCCTCTAGGCTTATGTTTTTACTTCTTCAGATAACCATTTACAATTAATTATTCTGGGTAATCAATTCAATGGAGAAAATTATAAGTTTATGAAAAGAACACTAGTAACTCAATCAGCAGATATCTACCAGTCATCTTTTTTTTTTTGATCTTTAGAAATGTTTTAAACACAACAGTTTTTTGAGTTGCACTTGAATTTGAAACCCCCGAGCTTTCCTTATTCAATGCAAAATGGTTTGTTATAATTTAAAAATTCTGTGACAGAGAAAAAATTTATAGACTTACTCACATTCCATTCCATTACCTTCAATGGTAATATGTTCTGCAGGTCTTAGGTACTATTTTTCTGTAGACTGAGATTTTTAAAATAGTTTGGACAAACACAATTTTAGTTACTTATTCTTAAGCAACATGTTAAGGAACTTGCAGACTTTATCTTCATTTACCCAGTTAAAATAAGCATGTGAAAAAGGTGCCATTTTTATCACCCGCCATAGCACTATTCAGCAAGGAGGTACTGAAAAACAAAATTAATTTTATCAGCAGAATCTTTGTCCATCTTACCCAGTCCTAAGTTCCCACCCAAATGTGGTTTTTGAAACACCTCTAGAATTCACCTTTTTCCCCAAGAGAGGAAGTAAATTTCATAATTGTTATTCCTTCTAAAGAAGGATTATCTATCACATGACCAAGGTAATTGTCCCCACAGTCAGCAACACAGCAAGAGGGGAAAAAGGTGAAGTAGGAGAAGGCTAGGGCCTTGTGCATGAGAGCTAGATTTTATTTTGTACCTTAAAACTATCCTGCAATAGCCTTCTTTTATTCATATAGCAGTGGTAGGTATGGGTTTTGAAAAACTGTGATCTTGGAGAGGAAAAAGGGACTGATTCAGAGCAGGTGTAAGTTAGAGCGGTTCAGAGATCAGGTGATGAAATGCATAAATTCCTTGAACATACCATTGTGCCAGCCTGAAATCATGGTACATTGCTAAGTTTTGGAAGCATTCCTGACTGTTGGGTTGAGTAAATTATGCAATCTTAAAGCTGAATATTTCTATATACCACTGAAATTTAGTTTTGCAGGACTAACCTGCAAAATTCCAACCTGGTAGGGACAGTGTTTAACAGAATAGATGTTGTAGGAAATGTTTGTCTGCCACATACCTACTTTTGGGTTAGTTTCACAGACTTCGCAGGAATGATTCTGGGTTTTAATCAGTGAAACTGACATCTGAACATACTCTTAAACCCTTGTGATGTTTTAGGTTGTGGTAAGTAAATGGTCCAGGCAGGTCATTAACAACATATTCATCAATCATCTGAACACTATTTTACGAATTATGATGGCAAAAATGGCAGGGTGTGGACACACACGTTGTAAAGGGATCAGCTTTCTGATATGGCTTAAAGTGGTGAATATTTCCAAAGAAAGAAAATGAGAAGAGCTGCTCTGCTATCTTTACCCGTGTGACAGCCAAATCTGGGAATTCACCACACTTTTAAAACTTGATTTCTGCAAGTATCAGGTATCAAGAATAGTACCTTTAAAAATTGAACTCCAGCAGAAAAAAAAAATATGCTGAATGCACAGATATAAGAGGAATTTAATAGAGTATGAGCCAGTGACAATTTTTGAGAATATTATTCACCAAAATTTGAGCACTGATTCATATAATTATTCATTTAAAATGAAGAACTGCTTTAAAATATTACTTTGATTATTTTTAATAAATGCTGGATAGCATTATGAAGCTAATTCTCTTGTTTACATGAGTAAGGGTGCTTTTGAAATCACTGGCACAAATTGCCTACTGGCTTGGGTTGGTGTAACTCTTCAGGATTCGGTTGGGATACACTGCCATAAATATAGGTATTAATTGAAGAATGAGACCAACAGAGTTGTGTTATTCTGAAATCTGTGTGATCTTCCTTTTTTGCATATGCTACATTCCAAAACCAGGCTCCCATTTTGTGGAAGATCAATAGAGTTACATCTGGTTTTGCCTGGTTCTCACTGCAGCCTTCCATAGTCCACACACACTATACTAGATTTATTGTCTGTGTATTGTCACTGAGTAGACTGAAATATAACAGGAAGGAAATGTAGTCTGTTTTCATTTTACATGCAAAAGTTTAATTAAATTAAAGTATTGACACATTCAATTCTCACACAGACCTGAATAAATGCTAAACAACTCCAATGACTTTGATGGTGATACCTCAAATGTACACCACAAAGAAAACAGCTTCTATTGCCACTGTTTTTTATATCATACAGTACTCCTGTAACACCAGCTACTGAGATACTATCTGATATGCTGTATACAACTAGACTGCTTTTGAGCAATCCATATTGTATTTATTATGTTGCACAAGAATTCTGCTGTATATATTTTCAGCATATTAAAATAAATTACATATAAATTGAAGACACACCATGCTAACAAAGAGTTACAGTAAAAAAAACCAAGGAGAACAAGGAGAAGAAAAGGCGAATTGACAAAGATGTGCAAAGTTAAGAGAAGAGAAAAGAGAACACAGCTAAGTGAGCCATACTTAAGTAAGAGGTTATAATATGTATCTTTCATTCTAAACAATGCTTCTTTCTGCACTTTTTTATAGATGAATGTGCTGGAAATATCACACCTAAGTCAATTAAGAGTAAGATGCCCCTTTACTTTGTTCAGCCTGAATCAAAGCTCCTAAGCAAGTAAAAATGTATTGTATAGTGAATACAGAGGTCAGTGAGGAAGGCATAAAGTCTTTTCATCAGAAAAAAATGATAATTTAAAGCTTAAGCTCTTTCAAAGGCTCTTGAGGAAAAATGACATTCTGCTAAAGGTAGAACAGAAAGAAACCCCAAACAATCTCTCTCTTATTATTAATCACAATTAAATAATCAGAGAGATACATGATCTTGACTGGCTACAGCATATTCTCTGTTTTGTTTTGGTTTTGGAAGAGCTAGTTAATCAGAGCTTTTTATTTCTCAGTTTCAAAAGCCTGTAGACTCTCATTGACCATATGAATCCATGATGAAATAAGACCAAAAATCTGATTTAAACCTATGCTTAAAGATACTATTGATTATTGAGGCTAATGCCAAGGTGTTTAATCCCAAAACCGTACAAGCCACTTCTTAATCTATCTTCCACATGATATGAGTGAAAATGACTGGATTTCAGAGCAATGCAAGAAATAAAAATAAAATATTGAACCCCACTAAGCAAACGGGAGACTAGGGAAGGGAAGTGGTTCTTGCCAGTCTTACTGTTTTATCTAATTATTACTAGTGACCAAATGCTCTGTAGATCACTACAAATTTTCTTACATTCTGCTGTTGCACTAAAAACGTTCACTTTCAGTACCTCTGAGATGGTCCTGCATCTATACCGCCTTCCAGAAATCTTGGATGTTCACAGGTGGTGGAGACATCCCATAAACTGAAAATACCTCAGTGTTCTGGGCATGTTCTCCTCAAAAAAAAAAGTTAAAAATGGTGAGAAAAGGCCATTCCCCACTGCACCTTCTCCTGCTACTAGGAACACACTAATAATCTGCAGTTGGGCTAGACTGAGATGGGTAAAAAGGAATAAATCTGACTTAGAGCTTTGGTCTTTTGCCTGTCCACTGATCTCTGCAGCAGCTAGTGGAAAGGAAGGGGTAGAGTTCAGGTATTTGGCTAGTGCTAGCTTCTCTGACAGGTTCGTGTCAATACAAATTGAAAACTGGCTTTTCCAGATCAACTTTTTATTCCAGTTTCCCTACCACAACCTCTGTTCTTATGAAATCATCCTCCATGAAAAATATTTTATTTGAAATTTGTAGGATATTACTTCAAATGGTGTTATTTTACAAGACTACATTTCTTCCTTTTCTATCCTGTCTGTTCTGAATGTAGGAATGATCCACCCTCCATAGCCCTGGAAATTTCTGAACAGTCAGGACTCTGACTGCTATTTACTTGAGCATCTTATTTTCTGTTAAGTTCCTTCTAAAGCTGTTAAGTGAAATAGCTCAGTTTTTTTCTTCTCTTTGTACATAACATTTGTTGCAGTTCTCCAGGCCTCTGTTTCTAGACTGTTACTAGGATTCTCCTACCCACCTTTCAGAGACCCATTCTCTTTCCTGTGTGTGTGGTACAATAAGTGACAGTCTTCTAATTAAAACATAACCATTAGTAAATTATAAGGGAGATTGTAATTGCAGTATGTCAGTGAGATCGAACTATGCATGTCCTTCACAACAAAACTGAATATTTTTACTTCCCAGTTTTCTCATATTTAACATATTCAAATAGATTCTCTGCACTAGCTTCTCTTTAAAAATCAAATTTTGTATGTGTTATGTACAAAACCCACAAGAGAGGTGGCTCTGAGAGATAATCTCTCCTTTCTGTTATTTTCCAGCTTCAGATCTGAAGGGAAGGAACTTTGCTTTTGCATATGTTTCTATTTTCTTTGAATTCAAATGGGAACCGCTGATTCCCAGAAAAGAATAACCAGCTCCCATTTTGTAGAGAAGAGCCTTTTTCATCCACTTTACAGCTCTGGAAAAGGGCTATCAGAGGCTGAAATAACATTTACAGATGTAATTCTTAAAAATCTGGCTATTTTATCTTAAGATAAATAACCACAGACACTTCAGTGCTTGAAATAAACTGTGAACTTTCCTCCAGTTGTTACACAGCATACCACAAATGGAGATAATATATTTAAGACGCCAATCAGCCTGAACACTGTATATTAGATGCATAGGTACTGTCTATTAGCTTTGGGGCAAAGAGCATGGGCCAGCTACTGACGTGTTGTCTATTGACTTTAATTTAGCCAACCTATTTACAGCAACAGGTTGGTCTGTAAGAACTGTTTTCGGCAGACCAAATACCAGGACCCTTGGTACTTCAAGTCCGAAATATCTTCCTCAAAACTTTTCAGTCTTAGTTTCATATGTGTGTATGTGTGTGTGTGTATCTGTGAACTGGTCTTTACAGAGGGAAGCAATGACTTTATTTTAATAATTTCTTCATTTAACAATTGTCTATTTTTGCGTGCGGGTTCCCGGACAACGCTACATGATCAACGTGATCAAGCAAATGCCAACTTTATTCCCGAATAGCTCGGCTTATATACATAGTGTTCCACCCGATTGCGTAAGCCCATTGGCTGCAAGCAGCTGTGCACATGTGTGCCTCTACATGATTTGTTGCTCAATGCTGAGCATGCGCAGTACATGCACCTGCGTCAGCCCTCTCTACTTCCGTGTTTACACCCGACTTAGAGCCACACGGCCTCTAAGTCAGTCAGGTCTGGATTGCTCACAACATGTCTGTTGTCTTCCCACAATTCCCCCTTTTTGTTTTTGAGCAATCCAGACACCTTTTATGGTTTTAATTAACATCTTACTGTACGCAACTCAATCTGAATACAACTATCAACAAATGTGAACAATATGTGAATACAACCACCAACAGTGTGAACAATATGTGAATACAACCACCAACAGTGTGAACAACATGTGAATACCTCATGCATAAGTAGGTCACAAAACCACCTGGTTATTCCCAAGCTGTTTAACCAGTCAATTAATTCCGTCTCCTTCTTTTGGACCCCACAAGGTGATGTTTCCATCACATGTGTGCCCCAATAACTTTAGAGACCGTTTTGCTTGAGTTACATTCCTTTTTTTTCTGCAACCCTGACTGTAAGGAGGAGCTATGCACCATAATAGGTGGAATAGTTAGTCCCTCAGTCAAGCATAAGCAATTGAGCACATAGAGTGCTTTTGCAATTCTTTCCGCCGGCATACCCTCTCCCCCTTTTTGTTTTTGCAAAAGCGCTTTAAGTGTGGCATGTGCGCACTCAACTATTGCTTGTCCAGTGGGAGAACGCTGTATACCTGTTTTGTGGCGAATTCCCCATTTCTAACAAAATTGCCGCAGCCATATAAGCCGCTTTCTCCTGTTCTAGGAGGTGTTCGGCTGCCTCCAGCATTTGACC
>VZSC01015648.1:338217-369580 GCA_013398225.1 Steatornis caripensis
CAGCAGGCTCTTCAGGGTAGCCGAGTCATAACTTAGTCCTCTCCCAGAGAGTGTAAGTTGGAGGAATTTTAACACCACCTCTTCTTCTTTTGAAAGGGCGGACCCCATTTCCTCCCCAGCTGCTCACCTGATCAGGGGGAGTTTCCTTTTATTTGTGTCTAGACGTTTTCCCGTGTGCTGGGACAGCACTCGCTACCGCTGGCCTCCGTACCCTCGTCCCCGGCGTGATTCTCGCTTCCGCAATTGCCTATCTATCTGAGGGTCCCTGTTTGGGCGCCACCTGTTGCATGCAGGTTCCCGGACAACGCTACATGATCAATGTGATCAAGCAAACGCCAACTTTATTCCCGAATAGCTCGGCTTATATACATAGTGTTCCACCCGATTGCGCAAGCCCATTGGCTGCAAGCAGCTGTGCACACGTGTGCCTCTACATGATTGGTTGCTCAATGCTGAGCATGCGCAGTACATGCGCATGCGTCAGCCCTCTCTACTTCCGTGTTTACACCTGACTTAGAGCCACACGGCCTCTAAGTCAGTCAGGTCTGGATTGCTCAGAACATGTCTGTTGTCTTCCCACAGTCTATGTCATTTTCAAACGATGAATGATTCTTTTACTGTAATTGTGACATTACATCATCCATTAGAGACAACATCATTACAGTTCTGCTTTTGAGTCATTTCCTCTTAGATAAATCTTTATAAATAATGGGCTTTTTGGCTTAGTGGCAAACCATTATCTTTTTTTTCCCCCATTTTGTCAATTAAAACATTTTTAAACTGAATCTGAATTATTCCTATGTGTGTAAAATAAAAGGCATTACATAAGGAAAGGATGGATATGTCCACCACAACCATTGCCATCTAACTCCCTAGACAGCAACTCTGCAGTCTTAACAAAAATCTGTCCAGAACACAAATTTTACTCCTCTCATGGCAAAGATATGACCCTAATTTTTTATGAGTCTAACAACAAGCTCATTAGTTTACTAAAACTTTACTTCATATAAAAAAGTTTAGACTTTAGATTTTGTTGAGGTAGAGGGAAATGGAACAATTAAAAAATGTCATTACTGAAAATTCTGCTCCTTCAGTGACAGAACTCAATATTAGGTATCATCTCCAGTGAAGACCTATCAGCTGAAATGAGGAAGACATTTATGCAATGTATGGATGGCTACACACAGCATGTAAGGTTTCTCCACAGAGCATAAGTTTTCAATTTAAATCTTTTTCTAAGATGAGGTAATTATTGCCTTGTTGTTCTAAAATGAGGCAATGAGTTGCAGCCCAGGTCTCCCACTCAGATATGTGCCTTCAACAGCAAGTTACTCAAAGACCACAGTCTTAAGCTGCTAACTCACTCACTCTACCCCAAGATGGATGGAGGAGAGAATCAGACAGGCAAAAGTGAGAAAACTTGTCAGTCGAGATAAAGACATTTCGATAAGTGAAGGAAAAAAAGAAAAAAACCCCACAAATGACGCAAAAACAATAGCTTGCCATGAGCAGATCCTTTTCCAGCCATTTTCCGAGCAATAGCAGCTTCAGAAATACTTCCACCCCCTCCAGTGTTTATTGCTGAGTATGATGATGACATGGGATATCTCTCTGGTTAATTCAGGTCAACTGCCTTGGCGGTGCCCCCTCGCAGCCTCTTGCCCACCCGCAACCTACAGTGAGAAACACAGGAGGTCTTGATGCTGTGCAAGCACTATTCAGCAACAGCTAAAACATCAGTGAGTTATCAACACAGTTTCTGTCACAAAAATCACAGCACCATATGGGCTGCTATGAAGAAAATTAACTCTATCCTAGTATAGTCTCTACCTTATTCCATACCGTTTGCTTCATGCTTAGGTACTACATTATTCAATATATTTTCATCAACCACCACCACCTCCTTCCCTACCCATTGACATATGCACAAATATTCCCTTCATCTATGGACCATCCCCATTCAAACATCCATTCAAATGTCCATTCAGTTAATTTAGTCCCTGAGTTGGGTTCTACCTGTCATGATGGTCATTCAGGACAGGAGAGACAGTGTGCGGTGTTGGACTGTTGGATCGTTGGATCATTACTACATTTGGTCAGTTCCTTAGAAGGTTTATCCTCCATTGGTTTGGGTGGCTCCCACTTTGGTACTTTTGACACACAACTATGGCATCATACAGTGATGGCAACATACAACTCAGATCATGGCTTATTTTAACCCAAGGCTAAAATCTCCTTAAGGAGCACATTGGATTTCCCCATCCTTTTATGTTATCTACCAAGTACAGCCAGGTCTTTGAGCAAAAGCAATCCCATGAATGGGTTTGCCTTTTCCCAAGGAAGAAGTAACCCACATTGTCTTTCTCACAAAGTCATTTACACGCACTATAGGGAGCTTATGTCCTTCCACAGTATGTAGGGCTTTTGTCTGGGCAGGACCAGGTCAATGTGCAGATTCTCTAGTGTTCATCAGCCAAGTGTCTTCTTCTGGTTTTGTTCCCAATGCCTGAAGGTCCCAGCACCTAAGGCTGGTGTGTGATAGATATCATAGGTCCAGGTGTCTATGAGTCCTGTAGTCTGATTTGGTTCTATCTGGAGTGCTTTGTTGCCACAAGGCTTGTTTTTTAAGTCCCAAGATGGTGTTTCAGGCAGTGGTATGTGTCACAGAGTGTGTTTCTGGCCATCTGGTGATCACTTCCACTGTTGCAAGCAAGTGGCATTTGCCTTGGAATGTTCGTGGCAGTGAGATATAATCAATCTACCAGGCCTCCCCATATTAGTATCTTAGCTATCATTCTCCATGCCAAGCTTAACCTGCTTGGCTTTCTTGATTATGGCACATTTTGCACTCACAGGATAACCTGTGCAGTGGTCTCAATTGGCCATGTTTACCACTTGATGACAATGTTTCGTCCCTTCCTAGAGATCCTNAGCTTAACCTGCTTGGCGTTCTTGATTATGGCACATTTTGCACTCACAGGATAACCTGTGCAGTGGTCTCAATTGGCCATGTTTACCACTTGATGACAATGTTTCGTCCCTTCCTAGAGATCCTGATGTGTTGTGAGCCCACTGAGCACTGAAAAAGACATTAGTGTGTTATCAACATTGTTTTGATCACCAGTCTGAAACACAGCACTATACAGGCTGCTTAATGATGAAGAAAATTAACCATATCCCAGCCAAACTCAGTACAACAACAGTACATGAAGACGAGCGGTAGTATGTTTCTCATGCCTAGCTACTCAGTTGAAGCTAAAGCGATCAAAAGATAAACAATAAAATGTTTCATTGGGGACCCAATTTAGGGACAATATTCAAGTTATAGGTCAAGTTAACTTTCCTGTAACAAGACTACAACAGCAGTAGGTTTGCTTCTCTTTATCTTCGTGACATTATTTTCCTTTACTGTGGTCTCAAATCTGTGATGTTTTTTAAGTTTGACCTTATTTATTAAAGCTCCCGAAGAAATAAACATGTCTTTTAAGAGTTCTATGTAATTTTTGCCCCTGTAAGTTATTCCAGGCCTGATAAGTCTGTTGCAATATGACTCGTCTGAAAGAAACATCTTAGGATGAGATTCTCACAGTGAGAGAGGGGGTGTGAGCAGGGAAGAGGGATACCAGAATGTAAGGGTGGGAAGGAAAAGCCGGGGAAGAGTGACTACCTTCAGGCACTGCCATCGTGAGAGCAGAACTATATTTTAAGAGGAAGTAAATGCTATTTTCTGGCAAGAGTACATTTATGCTTAGATTTTAGCTATAATTTTGTAAGGCAGAAACATTTGATAGAGAAAAAAGGACTGACTCTGAAGGAGGGAAACACTGAACTATGAAAAGAGCATGTACCAAATGAAACCAAAGTATTTACAACCATGCAAGTTTCATGGGTAGGCCTTCTTGCTCTCAGGTGGTATGGTCATATATATTTCCTCCCTGACTGCTCTTCCTCTCTGGCATCTTGAGTCCTAGAAAAACCTGTGGCTTCAAACCTCACTGTCTTTTCCGTAGCCAGCCAAGTGAATACAACAGGAAGTCATCATGGAATTACAATGATCATGTGCGCTCATGACCAAATTTAACACAGAACACAGCCGCTGCATTACTCAAAAGGCATGTCATAGGTTTCGTTTTTCTCTTCCTTACCCTCCACAACCCTAGCTTGTTAATCACAGCGAGTTGCACTGCAGACCCACTTGATTTACTGCCTTGAAATGTGAAGACAAAAGGCAGAAAACAACCACCTCTGAGAAACTGAGTTCAGATCCAAGTGCATCCAGAAGGCAAGATAAACACATCCTCCAGGTAGATCATTAAAAAAAAAGACGAGATATTTATGTCTAAATTTTGCAAATTGAGCAGCATTTTGCTGATCTCATGTCTATCACACCAAGTAAGCACTGGTTTGTCTGTACTGGGCAACATTGTATATAGGCTGTGATTTTTTTTTTGTTGTTTTTTAAATTTGAAGCACCTGCTGGTTAGTTTTCAAAGGTGGTTAAACCCAGCAAAATTAAGACAATAAGATGTTTGATATAATTGTCAATTGCTTTCCAGCTGCTGATGGAGCTGCCAGACAAAAATACAACTTCTTAGAATGGCAAAATGTATTCAAACAAAAATTAAGAATTAGATTTTGGAAGATATTACTTTGAAAAGAATGTGAAAGGAAAAATGGAACTATGTTTGTCCTGTAATTTGATAATGAGAGTGTTCAACTTAAAATTGATTGTAAAAGCAAACTCTAGAATTAATGTGATTTAAGTAGTTAATATGAGATCTTAATTGATTGATACAAATGTAAAAACAGAGTGTTTAAAAAACAGGGAGAAAATTAGTACTTACTGGTTTAAAAAAAAAAGAAAATTATTAAAAGGCATATTTTCCTAGTTTTGTCTTTTTTGTCCTGACTATAATAAAGGAAGGGATATTCTGAATTCAGAGATTCATAATATGTCTTTTATAATAGCTCATGAGTGATTTTTCCTCTTTATTGAAAAAACCGCATATTTTCTTCTTAGCTACTCATTCCACACTGCCTCAGGGAACAAGTTTACTCTACAAAACCAGAGCAGTTTCTGTAGTTTAAAAGAAAAATTCAAGTGACCTTTTTGATTTCCTTTAGTAATTTCACAAATATTAACTTTATCAACATTTCTATACTACAAGAGGAAATTGCCCAGGAAAATACCCAAAGACACATTTAAAAACTTCTGTGTATATGTCCGAAACCGTTGCTTTCTCACTGGAGTTGACATTTAGTGAATATTCTATCATGAATAATCTGATGATTTTTTATTTTTTTAATAGTCAGAGTAGGACCAGTATCCTTCTCCTATGTTCATAAAATATCTAACCCATTTTGGGTACTACAGGAATAGATTCAGATAAAAATATTTAATAATGTCTCAGAGTTGTAGCTAGAAGCACAAGGATATGCAATGGCAGATAATTCACTTCTCTCTATCTCTTACCATTTACCTCTATAGACTCACTAGACAAGTTAAAAAGTCAGAGAATCCATAGAAATAATATATGATCTAACATAAGAAGAGGTGTGGAAACTTCTTACTGATCTCTGCATTTGGGTTGCAACTCTGATTTTTTTATCATCAGCTGACAATGGGGCCAATCCTCAAAATGTCTCTGAGGTTGAACTTTACTCCCATAAAGAAACTAAACTTAAATCATTAAACATCTGTGGAAGAATGCGGGTTCACACCTGTGTCATATTCTGTAAATGTATGCCCCCACTTCCTTCTGTAACTTCAAATTATTATTATTAACTACTATTAACAGTAATAATAGAAACAATGAACTGCAGTCTCTTCTGAAAATCTAACAGGCTCACAAAGTCCTAAAATTAGTAGCCACACAACATATTCTTCTAAACACACTCTGGGATTTTTACCTTCCTCAGCTTGAAGTCCTAGCTCCAAGTTTTTTGCGTTTAAGTTGACTGATTATATAACAGGAAAGATTTCCTCCCGTTACCTTCTTTTTTTGAGCATTATGTTTCAACATCTATTATTACCTAATGGATTGAGAAATCTATATAATTAAATGTGAAAAGCCAAATGTGAGAAAACAGTAGTCCTAAATCGAGGAAAGAGAGAATTGATTTATCTCCTATTGATACTGAAATATTATTTTGAATTACTTTTACAAAAGGAAAAAAAAATATTTTCCTTCTATGTGCACTCTTTCTTAAGAAATAACTATTACTATAGCAGCGATACAGTTCTAATGGAGTTTTAGCTGCATACAGACTAGAAGCGCTAAAAATATGAAAAATTATCAGCTTCCAATATCTGATACCTTTTCAGCAGAAAAGACCTTGAGCCTGTGGCAGGAAGCAGCATCATGAATAACTCATCATTGCTGGTGATACTTTATTCACTATTTAATAGTCCTTGGGGTCTTCCCAAGATTGAACCTACTGGAAACATCAGCTGTATTCCTTTAGGTCCATGTATATTGTATACCCCATTGAGTCAGGAACTTCATGTGTCCATTTCTATCTCTATGTCATAAAATGTGTATAACATTTCCTCTGCTCTGGTGATATCTTTTTCATTGCTTGTAAAATTCGTCTTTTGAGTGTCAAAGTCAGTAGCATTGGAAAAACACCCAATCTGTTCCATATTGACCAAATACTCATGGTAAGAATACTATCATGTTTGTATGTACTTGTGTGTAACTGTGTGCGTATGCACCTCTCTGTAAATTGATTATTGTTATTTTGCATGTACACTATTGCCAAATTGTTTCTCCCTCTTGTCTTCAGGCTACTCCTGCTGTGATTTCTTCTATCACAGCTGACTCTATGACAGAAGAAAACACAATAAAACCTGTTCACTGGAATAGAAGACTGAAGTTAATACGACACTTTTTGACATGGTCAAAATAAATAGAATCCTTGCCATAAATGACATTAGTTTAATCTTCCTGATTAGAATAAGTTGTGGTGACATAATCTGTCTGTATGGCAGTCCATGTATTGATACTGATAAATTCAGTAGGATTAAGGACCTGCTAAGATATTACCATTAGGATTTTACACCCTTTCAGAGAACTTCTGGAGCCTGTCTACAAAATTTAGACAGGAACCATTCCAGGAACACCTCTCTCTCAGATCCATATTACTTTGCTTTCCCTTAAAATAAAATTACACGACCAATACTCTATACATCATGTATTCAGAATTATACACTATTGTCAAAAAAACCAAGTTACTGACAGTGATGCACAAACCGCAAGTTAGGTGTATGTAAGATTCTGCTGACAAGAAGTTCATCTGGGTGCACTGGTGGTATAAGATTTTACAGTGAGGTCATCTTCTTTGCAGAGATGGGTCTGTATTCAGCCCTTTCACCAAGGATATTAACAAAACAATATCTTCATATCACTGAGGAAATGCATAAACTGGGAACTGACTATACATAGCATATGAAAGAACAGATAGAGTTGACTTATTAACTATGAACAATAATCCAGTGCAAGTTGTCATGGTTCGCATTACTGAGTGAAAAAGAAGACATATTAAAGAAAAAACAGAAAAGCATAAATGAGAGAGGAGCAACCCATTCTAAAAAAATAAATAAGTTTAAAATTCATTGCTACCTCAGATAAATATATTTCCATTTGAAGCAATATAGAAACTATGGTTAAATGTATTGTGGCAAATACACCAAAATTTGTTTAAATCAGCGTACTCCACAGGCTTCAGAAGAGCTGATTTAAACCAGCCATCAACAGTTCATTGTTTAGTGTTTTCTTCTCTAACCCATCTTCAACCAGTAGACTTGTTCCCAAGATCTGCCTGATGCTAACTTAATTCCCCTAAGACTATTTGTATATGCTCTAAATCAAAACTAAATATTGTAATCTTTAATTATAAAAAATGTATCTAATTTCATATAATCTACATTCATTTCATCTACTTTTTGATCTCAACTCTCTGTGTGCTTTATTTCATGCTGCAATAGCAGCATGAAAATTCTTCTAAGGGAAAAATTAGTCCTGCCTTACTAAAACAAGACAGTTATTCAGAAGTAAGATTCCCATTTTCCCATTTTCCCATGGCAATTTTATTTACCTTTACTGGATTACAGTTCTCCTACCAACCATCTTCTCACTTTAGACTGTTAGTAAAACGTGTTCTTTCTGCAGTTTTATACCTTCTCATTCACCACACATTATTCCACCAAACTTCACTGTTTTTCATTGTTTGGCATTTCTTGCTTTCTCTTGACTTAAAATTTTCATTACGTATAGATGATTTAAAACAAAGATAAATGTCCAATTTCAAAGAATTTGAAGGAAGTTAATATTGAAGAAGAAATCCAGAGTTAATTCGAGGAGATCATTCTAAGTAAAAGGAATACCACATGAGGAGGACTTTATTTTCCATTACTAAAAATTGCTGGGGTAATTCATGTTGATTCTGGCTCTCTAAAAGCTTTTGTTTGTTATGCAAAGCAGTTCAATAGCGCATAACACAATCTTTATGACATAACCTCCCTTTCTGGAATTCTTTGAACCAAATCTGGAACCAAATGCACACCACCTTCTGTCTGCACAATACATTGCATCATCGTAAACATAAATCTCACACATATTCTGTTCTTTCAACAATCCTAATCAATTAGGGACTTTTCACAAATTGCTCCTACAAAGAGAATATGAAGATGAAATAAGCTACATCAATGGCATATATTGATCTGTTCTAAATGCAATCACAAAGACATAATTTTAATGAAACTAGTACTCAATACTTTCTTATTATGTTAAGGATGCACTACTACTCTCACGAAACAGCAATGATAAGTGCGTTAGCAATGAGCTGTACTGCCAATTGATAAAGATGTTAAATGTTATAATACTCACAACAGTTTTCATTATGTAATAAGACATTTTTCTTCAAGATAACCAAAACAAAACTTTAAAGTCAAGGAAACATAGGTTGGACTATTAAGTTATTTGTCTTAAATACACATTTCTTTGAAACTGGTATGAAAAACAACTTTCTTTTTTATGTTCAGAGTATGCCTTTTCATATACCTATAGCTGTTTCATAACTATAAATATTCTTGCTTTTAAGTGCGAGTTCCCTAACGATATTATTTTTTTTTCCATTTTTTTGAAGGGAGGGGAAGTGGAGAGACAGATCCTTTGGAGAAAAAAATGGACATCATACTACCTTCGACACAGCAGGGATAAGGTAGATTTGATTCATATATGACTTTCTGACATTTGTGCTACTTAAACACATATGCATTTGGGCCTGTAGGCACCTTGGTAAACATTAAAATATAGGTATACTAGTCAGAAATACAGTAAATCCATAATTGGCTAATTATCAAAAGAAGGTATCCCAATCAGCTATAAATATACTCCACCAGCACAGATGTCTCAACATCCCAGTTTTATCCTGCTCCTTTCCTCTTTTCCCTCAATCCAAGAAAGGTAAAATGAGAATATCTTGGTTTAGTTTTGGTTATCACTTAAACTCATGTTCCTTATTGTAAACTTTATTTAGGTACTTAAGAATGTATCACTACATGGAAACTACTATGTTAGCAGTGTAATGTAATTTAATAATAAGGAGCACTAATGAAGCCAATTTTCTTCTACATTTCTGCCCTTTTTCCCTTAAATTCTCCTTTCTATCACAGCACTTTAATCCTTTGCAGCCTCTCATCTTCTCTGATAGTGTCAGTGACCAGAGTAAGTTACGTGCAGGTCAAAGCCAGTCTATGTTTGTCTTGCGTAGTTGGCCAGAAAGTAAGGTGAAAGCTGAGCATGCAATAGCTGATTTTCACCCAACTTCCCCTCAAGTAGGGTTATTACCTTCTAACCAATCATTGATTTTCAGTGTGTTCACGGAAAATGAATTGTCTTTGAGACTTCTGCCCCTCTGTCAAATTTGAGTCAAATTACCCAGTCGATGAAAAAAACATGGGAGTAGGAGAACTGACAGATGTGCAGAAAATCTGACAAGTACTGAACACCTTGTGTCTTACCCAAGTTAAGAACAGGCATGACAACTACACGGCCTGTTTCTCTTCCAACTTTCATAGTATAAACCAGGAATCACTCTATCACTGCTTTCAGTCTGATATAATTCCAAATGTCAATGAGATGACAGTTGACTTTTCAACTTAAGTTCTTGACTCTGTGTCTGAAATTCACTGTTTGACATTTACATGCTTCAGTTCTTAACAAATTGTCATCGGGTCTAGCCATACAGAATAATGCCAATAGTTCATGTTTTCCCTGCCTTGATGATGCTGCTTAGCCCAACATGGCATAAAGATTTGTGCTGCTTCACAAACATCAAAGACAGTACTCATCCTGCCAATCCCTTAGGACTACTGCAGTAAGCAGAATAAGGCACTAAGTAAAAGATCAGATTTACGACTTAGGCCTTTTCCAACTATTTGTTTTACATTTCTTCTCAGAAATAGAACTGAAAATAGCAAAAGCCAAGAAAAAAACCAAACACCCATGCCTGGAAGACAAGTCTGGTAACTCACAAAAATATAGAGCCTACCTGTGAGTACCGGTCCATACAAGTAATGGAATCAAAGGAGTTCTAAGTTTTGAAGTACTACAGAACAATTCTTTGTTTTCAAAAGTTATTCTTTTGTATCTCCAGTTCTCAGACAAAATCTCTTGGCATTTCTCACAGATTTTTTTTCTTAAAAGTATGGCAGGAATAAGTTTTTAATTGTTAAAAGCCAACAAGAATTTCAGGGAAAAAAGTGAGATGCATTCTACAAAAGTGACATTTCTACTATTATTACAAAATGAAATTACTTCAGATGAGACTTCTGAAGCTTTTCAAGGCAAAAAATAAGCATCTTACAGTCTAAATATCCCATTGAAGGTCTTTACTTCCGATGTATAGCAAAGGAGGTAAAAAGATCACTCCTCTCAGTTGCGTGGCTCCCTCAAATCTGTTTGGTCACAAAGCTCAGGTCACGTAGTAAATTGTTTTAGGAAAAAACCCCAAAACATTACTCTCTAATTGCTTTCTAATTTGCTTTCTTAGATGATGAATGAACCAACAGATCATAAATGTTTGTAAAAGGAAACAGCAGGAGGCATGCATGTTATCATCTTCTTACCTGGTCATGCTATTTACCTATAGTCTTTAAAACTCCAATTTTAATGAAATACACTGTTACATGTCTTTGTTTTGTTTGGGGTTTTTTTTTTTTTTTGCTATTTGACCAGCATTACAACACAATACTGAAAAGGCAAGTCTGATGCACTCTATTCCCTAGTGATAAAGGTACATGTAGTAATACACATTTAGTGTACTAATTCAATGTCATCAAATCAAAAGTCAGTATTCAATATGTTTTTATCCAGTGAGAAAATGTTTCTTTTTTTCTTGTTTCTGTTGAGGCAACAAGGTTTTCAAACTGTTAGCAGCTTGGTCTTTTCATCAATTTAGCTTAGGAGATGCATTTCTGATTGCTGGATATGCAATCTAAGATCAGAAAATAACCACAAGTTTATGTGCCAAAACTCAGCAAGTAGCTTTGAATTTGTTCTGCCACAGTTGCAATAAATCCTAGCAGTTCCTAGCAGAGTCAGTGATACATTGTGCTGATAGCTTCCCAAACATTTGATTCATGGCTAAATATTGACCTATCACTTTGCACGATAAAAAGATGAAAAAATAAGGAAAAAAATCCCAAAACTCTCTGAAAATATGCAGCATAGTATTTGGCAGGTTTGTTGCCTTTATAACTCAAATTCATTTAAATTGAAAGCCCAATCTATACATGAAAATCATAATTAGAAAACAAAAGCTGTGCCATTTGGGAAAGTTTTTTGAACCAAGGTTGAACCCATAAACCAAAAATCCTTGAACTCTCAGACATGGAGATGGAGCTGTTGTACACAACTTGCTTAGTGTCTCCTGGGTGTCTGGAATATTTTATGATGAAATCAATTACTCAACAGCTAGGTAACAATCCTCCTTGAAAGCATCTATGAAGTTTAATACTTTTTGTGTTCTGGAGGCATTCTTACTCTAGAGAAGTAACAGTTTTAATTTCTACTTCATCTCACCAGTCCTTCAGATCATCCATTTGATCACATTTATAACAACAAATATTTTCCCTGTTTATTTAATCATTATTTCTCTAATACAAAACCATCTTAGTCCTGTCTAAGAGGCAAAGGTTTTAAAGTTTTGAAAGACATTTAAGACCAATGTGAACCTACAGATGCCGATTTTCCTACTCTGTCTCTACTACTCGTTTGGAGGTACAGAGGACTTCTTTCAGGGAAATGACCTAAGGCGCCCAAGTTAGTCCCCAACTTCGAAAGGCCACTAGAAGAAATAATTCTCTATATGAAAGCTTAGTTTAAAAACATTAACGACTCCGGGAAAAAGACAGTCTGCATAAAATTACCTTTTAAGGGCTAACTTTTTGTTGGTGGCGCCTGTGTATGTGCTACAACCCTTTCCAAAAAAAAGCAGTCCACCCTTTTTTTGATGACGCATTGAATAAGTGCTATATTTGCAGGGACGAGACATCATCATTGTCTTCTATACATTTGTTGAACATGTTTTCTGTAGAAGTAAGAGGTTTTGATGTGGTAGCATTAGACTCACCTGGAATACATGGATGTGGCTGCATCAAGCACTGTACAAAATTAAACACAATTATATCTAGTGAGATTTAATTGCCCATGAAGTAGCTAAAGTGTTTATTTCTGATTATGTTTTTAAAATTATTTAATACTTCATGGTGCTCAGATATATTAAATATTTAAGGCAATAAATTTGGTTTGCTTTCTGTTATTTTACATGTTGCATAACTGACATGTTTGGAGTGGGAAGGAGAGGGAGATTATTTTCCACTTTATAAGTAATGCAGAAAGCACTTTATTCAAAGATTTGTACTTATATTGTGCCTTCACAGATAAGATCAAGTTACAGAACACTAAGACTGTCATTTGCCTAAGAGTTTGGTATTAACGGATACTTTTTTTAGTGACAAAATAAGTGGCTGACATAGAAACTAATCAAATATATAGCCTCGCTTCAAAGCAACAGGATGCTTACGTTGCCTGAAAGCCACATGAACCACTGTTCATTTCTGTGCAACAAATTTCTCACGCAATTGAAAAACAGAGGGGAGGACCAGTTACAGATGCGTTACCAGCAAGAAGGAGTCTTAATGTTTATCAATCTAGTTTAAGAGTTACATTCAACATGTGTACATAAGAGATAGCCCTAACCACCACAAAAAATGAACAAATTCAAGAGTTCATTGTCTCTTATTTACTTGGGTCACTTCAGCATGCCATCTCATTGTGAAGGAAATGGCCAAGTACTACAAGATACGGAGCTGAAGCACATTGTCTCTTACTCTTACCTGTAGGTCTCCTGTCTGTTTCTGAAATTATTGGCAGTATTAACAACATAAATGTACTTTAATCGCCATCCCCAGTTCCTGTAAGCATCACATATCATGGCTCTTGACTTCAGTGAAGATCTCCTCCCTTTGTTGTACTAGTGACATATGTCACCCCAAACAGTGAAACAGGCAGAAGAGAAGTGTGGTGGTCAGCTCATTTGTCTGAGCTTGCTTAGCTGAGTCAAAAGGCAAACATTACAGTGTGACCCTCTGAATGGCTTAGAGGCAGATGCAGCAGTAGGAGCTCTGATTTCCTCATATTTTCCTTAAAACAATGACAGGATTCTGCTACTGTTTTGAACACACAATATACCCCATTCCTGTCACGCTTCTGTCACTTAGCATTTTAGTGGGATTTGTTGGAGGTCACATTACAAGCCCTTACACACAGCCTTTCATGAGAAGCTGTCCCAGTAGAGCCAGTGAGGCACTTCGAGAAGCAGTGCAGAGAAGAAAGAGCACAGTGTAGCCTGGTACTGTATTAGCCACAGGGCTTACTACTTATGCCAACAGGTATGGGGCAATCAGGGAACCACTAGCAGCACAGGAGAACACAAGAATTTTACTCCAATTCAGAAAAGTGAATTCCCCTCTAAAGAGTAGAGCTGAAGTCTCTCTATGTATTCAGCACTTTGCCACACTAGCTTTTGGCCCAATGTTCTGCTTTTCCAGCTATACAGAAATGTGAGTGCTTGGGAAGGTATGCTACAATACAGCAAATCCTGAAGCCACTGATTGATAGAAAGAAAAAAAAAACACACCTCACAACTGTAAAAATCCTAAAGTCACTGATAAAAGAAAAAAAGACCCCACAGCAAACTTCTGCTTCAGCAAACTACACATCTAGAGCCACATATGAGAACATAACAGGAAAAACAGCTGCCTTTTTGCTCAAAGGCTTGTAACAGTTTACTAGTGATCAAATACATACTCCTATAAATCACGTGATATGGTTACAAATGTACTATCATTCTGTATTCTCTACTTTCTCTACAGAAGACATTATATTGTCAACCCATCAACAAATTACTGTTGCCAAATCAAGAAATTGTTTATGGTCCTCTATACTGTCAGTACTGGCATTGTCCAGGTGTCTACATTAGGCAAAAAAGGGATCAGAGAAATGCTCAGGAATGTGGCATGAAACAAGACCACAAGTGACATAACTGATTTTGACAGAAATGTTACTTCTTGCAATTTCAAAAGGAAATTCAGAAAAGACCTAAAGGAGATTTTTTTTTTGTTGTGGAAACTATTACAATTTAAAAAAAAAAAAAAGAAATGAGAATCATTACCTGACCACAAACTGCTCTTTCTATCTTTTGCAGTGAGTTAAATATTTGCTTTATTGTCATGGTTTAGGCCCAGCTGGCAACAAAGCACTAAGCAGCCGCTCGCTTACTCCTCCCGCCAACATGGTGATGAAGAGAAACTGTAATGAAACCTGTTGGGTGGAGACACAGACAGGGAGGGTTCACTCACCAGTAATGGACATCGGCAAAAACAGACTCAACCTGGGGAAAAAATTCAATTTAATCAGCCATCAATCAAAGCAGAGTAGGATGAGGAGACGCAAAAAGCCAGATCTTAAAACACAAACATATCTTTCCCCCCCCCCACCCCTCCCTCCTTCCTGGGCTCGAGTCCCCTCTCTCCTGATGTCTCTCCCTCCCCCCACCTCAGTGACACAGAAAGACAGGGAATGCAGTCTATTCACCAAAGATTGTCTCTGCGGCTCCTTCCTCCTCAGGCGGGGAGGGCTCCTCACACGCTGCCCCTGCTCCAGCGCGGGGTCCCTCCCATGGCAGACAGTCCCTCATGGACCCCTCTGACGTGAGTCCTTCCTGCCCAGTGCAGTCCTTCATGGATGCACCACCCCAGCACGGGCTGCCCACAGACTCATGGTCTGGTTCGGTAGCAGGCACCTCCCCTGGCGTGGGATCCTCCATGGGCTGCAGGTCCATGTCTGCCTTGCCGTTGTCTTTTATGGACTGCTTCACTGTGATCCTCGGTGGGTTGCAGGGGCACAGTCTGTCCTCTCACCGTGGGATGCAAGGGAATCTCTGCTTGGGCCACCTCCTTCCTCAGTGACTCCTGGTATTTGCACAGGTGTTTCTCTCATGTTCCCCTCCTCCCTCTGCTGCAGGTCTCCACAACCACTCCTCTGGCCCCTCCTTAAATACGCTATTGCAGAGGCGCATCGGTTGTCTCTAAATGGCCCGGCCTCAGCCTGAGGTGGGGGGGACTTGGAGCCGGGGGAGCTTCAAGCAGCTTCTGACAGGGGCCACCTACCCCTGTACCCCCTTTCCCTGCTAGCAAAGCCCCGCCACACAGAACCAACACATTTATGTATCCAGCCAAAGAACAAGGGGCCGACCAAAACTGGGTCTGAAGGGAACGAAGAGGACTTCTCTCTTCAGTGTCTTTTGCTTTCATTGCTAAAATTTCCATTGCAACTGAACACACTCTGGAGCATTACAGCAAACTTTTTGCTTTTTCAATGTACAGAGTGGGACATACTGATCCGCCTGGGCAACTAACTCCTCCAACTTCTTTACTGTTAGGCTGCAGATCTGCCAGGACAGCTTTAGTCATAAGAAAATGAAGAAATTTCTTGCTTGTTTACTGTTATTAATAAAGGAACGCTGGGAAAAGATACTAAAAATATACAGTTATTCCTACTAAAATTACTTTCACTTGAATGTGAGTAAAATCTAAATTCATGTTTCCTAGATCAAAACACAAAGGAAGAACAAAGTATGCAGCTATCCATAAGCACAACAAGAAGTAAGCAGCAAATCTCTACTTTGCTCCTGCAAAAAGAATTTGAAAATATGAATTGTGAGGTGTTTCCCATGGATGCACCGAAACTCTGAAATACTGTGGAGATATTGTGTAGTGCCTCCATACCCATGGAGACAAACCCTTCAAACCAATGTTTTCATTGTTTACTACTGCAGCTTTATGTACTGAACAACAACTTGTCTGGTTTTTTGCAAGAAATCCAGAATTATTCCTCATTTGATTAGAAAGTTAAAAAACTCTTGGTGAAACTGTGCTTGTCACTTAAATGGCACTGTTCTGAGCCAAAGTGGAATAAAAACATTACAGTACTGGAGCTGAGCAGTTACTAAATTTGCAAGTTCCCTGTTTTTCTTTCTCCATTTTAAAAGCCAGAAGCAAAATGTAATCCAAACCGAAGAGATCCTGGCTAGTTACTAGACTACCTGATCGCCAGAGGAAGGCTGAAAGCCACCTTCCAAGACTGGGAGGTGTGTGGTGGGAAGTATTTGTGTAAGGGACAGGTTGTTTCTCTCATCTTTGTACACAAGTTCTGAGCTGTGATGGTTAAAGATGACAGATAATTTTCATGAGCTTGGACTATGCACTGTTACACTGAACAAGACAAGATGATGACTTCCTTTATATGGGAGAATCTCCAAACTAAACTGAACAACAGTGATGTCCTTTGTTGGAAGTTCTTTAGTCCCTGGTCAGTCTGTCCTTCCTGTTGGATGTCTTTGGTACTTTGCCCTGCCTGTCTCATAGCTCCCCATCAACACCACATTATCTTCAGGGAGAGAAAGAATTTTGCTGGACGTGGCCAAAATCTTACAGAAAGCGTAGTAGGAGATTGTTTTTAAAGGTCTTTTCTGTATTAAGGCATTAGAAGGACTATGCTTACAGAGTTGCTATGAAAAATATCTCTGTTTTATACTCTCTGAAAAGTGATCCCCTTGCCTGTGGTGCTGATGCTCTGTATTTACACTGGCGGAGATTAACTGGCCTGTTTGGTTTAGGCAAAGAGTACAAGTCAAGATTCAAAAGCATACAAATCTTATTCATGTCTTATAGCATTGAGCCATTAAATTAAGTGTTCTGGCAAAATTCCATTTCAGATAATCACATTTTGCTACCTAAATTTCCCACCTAGTTTCAGCTGAGTATTGTATATTTCCTCATTTCCTGTCCTAAGCTTTCTGTACCAAGGACTGGCATGCTAACAAGGGAGGACGATAGTGAGGACCATTGTGGTTTGCCTGCACAGAGTCTCTGCGATGACTGTGGGGATGAATAGAAGATTTTATCTTAACAAATCTATGCATATTTCATCTTTAAAAAGACTTATAAGGATTTCTTCAGGCTATGTATAAATTTCCCTTCACTGGCTTTTGTTGCAAGTTTTTCTATGGACCTGTTGCTCTCCAATCTAGTTCTTTGATAACTTCTTTGTGCTACTGGCTGCAGTTGGAGTTCAGAGAAAATGGCTCCCTTTTTAGTCAAATCCAGTGTGACTTAATGAACTAGTTGGCAGCAAGGCACGCAAAAAGCGTTGCAGATGCTTGATCTGTCTATATCCATTTTACATTTAGCCTCGAGAACCAAGATGATAAGAGTGAGTACAAAGCTCATTGCACTCCTGCCAAGGTCTCTCTCATTACTTTCCTGTTGTTGTCATATGCCAATGCATCAGATTTGCTTAGGTGTTTTTCTCAAGGAAGACAACCTTTGACTTTTGTTTGACAAATATCAAAACTTCACTCTTACAAAAGATAAATACTTTGATAACCCTCAAAACAGACCTCTTTCATTTCCCCCTTTGAGCCAGATGTAGGTCATAACCTATGCCTCTTCCCCACAGGAGCTCTCTAGCACAGGAAAACAAATTCAAAAACCTCAAGTGTCCTGTATGAATCTTATCTGATCATCAACCATTGGCATTGCTTCTGTGTCCTGTAATAAATCAATCTTACATTGTGACTTGACTGAAATGCACTGTATTTACCTGTCCTGTCAATTATGTATTTCTTTTGGCACTTGAAGTCAGATACCAATCACAGAGCATAGGGTTGCTCTACTGTTGCTGTTAAATCACATTTTTAAAACCCATGGTGGATATTTCCGTAAAAACTCCATTGATCTATGCTCATCAACAGGGATGAAATAACAGGAAGAGTAGCACCTTGCTGAATTTTAAAGGAGTACAAACATGGCACTTTTGTAACAGCTTTGTGTTGTTGATTTGCTCTCCAGTACACGTAATACATTTTAGCCTTCAAAGGTATTATGTTATGTTTGTGTTTCAAGCTGTTTTCTTTTAAGGAAGGCATATTTTAAATGTGATTTATTTTTATATTTTCAGTAAGGTTGATAGCACTGCAAGGTCACCTGTTAGCCCTTGCTGGGGTACACAAAATAATTAAGATCTACAGGGTTATGATGATTATGACAGGAAGGAAAAAGGAATGCCGTGAATATCACCTATGCAACTAAATAGCAACAGAAGCTGGAATTTGTGCTCTCACCACAAAGTTACTGCACAGTTTCATGCTGTAGGATACATCAACATCATTTATGTGGGTTAGATTCTGGCTGTCTCTGGACTCTGGCAGCATCAAACAGGTAAATACATTTCTGGGAAGAACATTTGAAATAATTGATTTATTCTTCTGCCAATTGCTAATTTTTTACATTGATACACCACAAAGTTTTGTGTAGGAACTAAACTGAAACACCCGGGTTTTTTGTACTACTAGAAAGCGAAAGGTTTTAAACTCCATTTTAATTAAACAAGAACAGACAAGGAGACCTAAGGATCTCATTTCTTTTCTTCCAGTATCATCAGTATGGGTTACATTTATCTCTGTGCAACAATACACCAGTCCTATGTGCTTTTTTTTTAAAGGAATTTACATGTCTCACACGTAGCTGGCAAGAGTTATTTCTGTCACTTTGTATGGCAGATTTTTTTAGATTGGTAACAAGTCCAGAAATTTTCAGTGCCCAGGGTAAATCCTGATATGTCTCACATCTTCCTTGTGACATACAAACAACAGGGAAATTAAGGTCCTTCTAAAATATTGTCCTTAATAGAAAATCTCAGTTCACTTCATTCCACATTGGATCTTTTCTTTAGGTCGTTTTTTCTCCTCTTGTCTTAAGGTTGTCCAAGCACGCTATTGTAGGAACTCAGGAACACACAGAAAAGAAGAGGCAAAATTAGAAGTCCATGCAAAGAATAAGGGGTGAAGTATATTGAATTAAGTAGCACGGCTCCTACTACAGCCTCTCATTGATTTCTCTGGCTTTGAACTAGTCTTCACAAGCTGCATAAAACAGCAATCGCTTATGCCTGTCCTTTAGCTTTTGGAGCAGATGTTCAAAAGGGAAATAATGAATTTTTCTTAAACTTGTTCAATACCCTTGGTTTATGTTTTTATTCGTGCAGCTTGTGGTAGGCTCACCAATTCTAAACAGTTGAGAAAAATAAATGATTTTTTTAAAAACTCCTCAGGGAAAATATATTTTTCCCTTCAAAACCCCAAACTTTCTGATCAACATAACATTTTCATCTGATGCAAAGGAAAAATAATTTATTGGGCAGATTTTTGTGGGAAATAAATACAGGCAAAAATGCAACCTAAAACATACTTAGCACTGTAATCCTCAGGGGAAATACACTTAGATGTGTTTTTCAATGGAAACTTTGCTTTGAAGGGATAGTACACTTTACCCAGTGAAACCCCAACAACATCTGCCACTATTACTAGCAACTGATCTCTTAATCACAGGCTATTTGTTTCAGAATGGCTATAGGGTTAAAGCAACATGAATTTTCTCAGAAGTTCCTTTACAATGCCACTGTGTGCAGACCAAAAACATCCCCTTTTTTCTCCCCAGGTAAAATACAGAAAACAGGCATAAGAAAACCAGGCTATGCCTAACAACTAATAGTACATCATGCCAAGAGGAAGTGATGACAGAATGGTTTCTGCTGCTCTGCCTCTGTAGGAGTTCTGGCGTCTTTTGATATCTTTGTCTTACAGTATAGATTTACTGTGCTGTTGGGATTGTTTTCTCTTTCCTTCCCTTTTTATGCAGTTTGTCTCAAGGCTTGAGCTCCAGATGTTTTATTATTGTCATCCTTGGATTGCTGGCATCTGCTTTCTGCCCATGATTGTAAAGCCGTGCATTTCTGGCCTCTTAGTTCCCTTTGTTTGGAGGCTGGATTATCAGCTGCTTGGCAGGGGTGGCTCTAGGCATGTGGCAAGCATACTGCTGAATGGGAATCTGCAGTTTTGGAAGCCCTGCTTTGTCAGCAACACCTAGCAGCTCTTGCTCACTTCAGTAAAGTGCTAGGACGCCATAGGCATCTTCAAGGATTAAATGAAAGAGCCTAGCTGTTGTCCTAGCTGCCAAACTCTGCCTGCACCCCAGGTCACACTGCTGTGCTTCTTCAGTTGGAACTTGAGTGATGATTCACCAGCTCTCCTTAGCCAAAATCTTTGTCTTTTCCAGTCTGGAGTCACCCAGATATCATATCCCACTACCCCTAGATTTTTTTTTTCTGGTTAGAGAAATTCACCTCAGGCACAGCATACCTTACATTGCAAAGTATTGCAGGGCCACCAGCATTGTAAAGCTACTGAGAGATGGAATCACTGGCATTATGCTGCTCTTCTAACCAGGTACAGCAAGAGGAACATGGACCTAGGAGTCTTCTGTCTCCTGTACAGGCTACTAGAAGCATTAGATGTCACTCCCAATGAAAAGCTTGTCCCTGTTCTTTTTTGAAAAGCATAGGAAGATCCATTCTCCAACAGAAGCTATCAGAGTTCTCATTAACACTATAAAGGTACAGAAAATTAGAATGGAAAGAATTGCTGTCATTTTCCCAAATATGTGAAATGAATGCAGTAAAGAAATCACATTGATACAGCTGGCAATAATTATCACCAGCAGAAATTAGGCTTGCTTTGACAAAATAATAATAGTAATAGTAAATGTCTTGCATTAAATAGAAATCTTCTTCCATTTTGGAAGCCTGCAGTTTTTACATGTACAAGAAGTCAAGCTTTGCTGATTTGTTTTCTTATTGAACCCAAAGTTGTTCCTTGTGTATCACTAGAATTCAGTGAAAAATTTCTGGCTGCAAGCATTTCCTTCTCAAAAAATGCAATTTAATTAAAAAAAAAAGAAATATTTTGCTGGGAATATAATCGTTGCTACAAAAATGAGACTATGAGAGTAAAAATTAATATTTTCCTAATTTCCTTGAAAAATTTCAAAATCAGAATATTTCAAAAACAAAGATTTTGGTTTTATAACTTATTAACAAACTGTCATTAACTGCTATGTTTAAATACTTGAATGTAAAGTGTGCCATGGTTAAGATTCATGTTGAGGTCAGGGTTTGTCAGTTCTGGAGGGACAACTGAATTCTGCCACCTCAAACAAAGTAGCTGATGTGAGATTAGAGCTGCTTTTGTTATAGGGAAAGCAAAAACACCATAAGGGAAACAGAATGTCTGGGACTGTAGATGACTGTTGGTGCATGGCATCTACAGCTGCTGTCCCAGTAGTAGCAGCAGTCAGACTGGCTGTTTGGGTTTGGGAGAGCCAAAGGGAGCAGCGGGACATACCTGTTGTACTTTTCATCTCCACTATCTGCTGCTGGAGGAAGCAGATTTTGTGCCCTTGCACTGGTTAAATGACATTTTGACATTTCACTATCTCAGTGGCTGTCTAAAGAAATAAGATCCAGGATCACTGGATACTAACATCTCCATTTCAGAACATAATTGCAAAACAATTTATTTCTTTTTATGTGAAGCATGCATCCTTTTCCAGATAAATTCTAAGCATTCTTCTAAAGAAGAACAGATATTTCTAGATGGAAGATGGGAAGGAGTAGTTAGATCTTTCATTATATATGGAGTTATGTGTAATATACTGTTAGAACTCTTGATTCTAGGGTCTTTGAGGAGCAGGGATCACCTGATATTTCTCACATGTTGATGATCTACTGTTTGGGATGTGGCATTTGCATCTCATTTTTATTAATCAGTAGCCTACAGACAAATTAAGAACAAACACTATATATTGATGACTCATTATTTGAGGTCTTTCTTTTCTCAATATTGTTCACTTTTAGAATTATGAGGAATGTAGTTACCTCAACCTGTTTCTATTAATAAGCAGCAAGATCTAATTCAGTATAAACCTGGAAACTATTTTCTATTTTAACCATCTGTTGTTTGCATCAGAATTGCTACGGTAGGATTTTCAATGGAGACCACCTGAGACCCCACTTCTCCATGGCATACTTTAGTCTACATACTTGACATGAAAAAGGGAAAGAGCTACTAGCAGGGATCTGTTGGAGCCTGAAACATGCTCTTAATGGTGAGCCAAGATCACCTGAATCTGGTCATTCCTAATTTTTTTGGACACGTGTGTTCCCGGAAACAACTAGGGGTGAAAAACAAGCTTTTTGTTTCTCATTGCCAAACCTGGGTTATACATTGTAAGTTAGGATTCGCTTTGTAAAAATTTTTCTTGTTTATCTAAATGCAAACAAGTAAGTAATCAGCAATTAATATCAAGAATATTTACATAACAGCGGGATTCAAAAACACGCTTGTGAAGATTTCATTTTCAATACTGTAGCAGGGCACTTCCTGAAAAGTAACAACATTCTGAAAAAAGGACCAAGGAAAAAACATAAACCGAAAAAACTAACACCCCTCTCCCCTGCCTATCTAAACCATACCTTAATGCTGTAATATTTATCTTTCCTTTTGGGGGCAACTAAGAAAACAGACCTTACTCAGCTCCCATTGGTAAGGACCTATCACTGCATGCAACTGATGCTACTGGTTTATACAGGTCTGTAGTATTACTCCAGACCATTTACCAGCCTAACTTTGCCAATGGAGCTGGGTGTAGGAAGTATTGTCCCAGCCAATATGGCTTTTTAAATTGTCATCTGGCCTTTAAGTATATCTGGAAGTGATGATGAGTCCAACAGGACTTGTTAAGTTGCAAACGTGCAACTGAAGGAGACATAAAACTCTTGCAATGAAGTCTGAGAAAAATTATGCTTCCAGTTCCCCAGCAAATGGTAAGAAATATGGAGAGAAAGGAGAAAACTTCCAAGTAAAATACTCCCTGGTTTATAGCTGAGTTTTTTTCTGGCAGAAATGCTTGGGAGATACATATTACAATTGCTTCTTCTAGTTTAGTATATGTTTCCAGTACAGTCAAATGAAAAACATAGAGACACAAAACAGGCATGATATTTGGAGGGAAATGTGGAAGACGTAATTATGAAAGACTATTAGGATGTAGATGTAATGCCATTTTTTCAAAGAAGTTTGTATTCCTCTTGGGCGTGCATAGAATGCATTATCGATTATATATGTGTAAGTACATCTTTCATATACATAGGCATTCTCTTTGCTCTACATTTTGCACAGAATAAGATTGTAAGACTTACTCTTTCCCTTAGCTAAACAAGGCATAAAATTTCCTCCAATAATTCCTTAGTTAAATCTAAATCAAATCTATTTTGACTTGTTTAATGTACAGTTGACTAAGTCACATGTTGGTTGCAAATCAATACTTCCCTACTTCATGATGCTGCTCAAAGGGGTAACTCTAGGTTTTCTGTGTAAGAAACTGGAGCTAAAATCTTGCTTACACTTGTTTTATATTAGTCTATTTAATTAGATTCTTTGAAGTCACTCAAGTTTCACTAAAAATGCTGAGAACAAACTGAGCACTGAATTTAAATTATTTTATCTTTGTGCAGCAATCAGATTCCAGACACCGTTCCTGGATCCCTCTTTTTGGGAGCATTCAGCAGCTCAGGGCAACTAAAGGTGACAAGGTTCAGTTCCACACTACCCACACATGCAATTTTAGTTTGTTTCACTTGAATTAGGAGCTTTCTGTACAATATGGTATCACACATGAACAAAGGATGGAGCAATTGACTGAAATATTGACCGTCTTCTGTCTTCTCAGTGACACACCTCGTGGGATGTTACAAACTCTTTTAGATACTGTACAGCGTCACTATGACATCTAAAGGCCTGTTCCGTATTAAAAAGAGAAAAAAAAAGGTGGGGCTTCCTCTCTTTCTTCTCAGCTTATCGAAAAGCTTGTCAGTTTAAAAAATGCGTAAAGAATTTAAGTAGTGAATGTAGAACTGAAAAAAATATTTACATCTAACAGAAAGCATATTCAGGGTTCACCTGACAGCAGTTCTGATATTTTAGCCCTATTACCACGTGTTGTTCCAGCATGTATTTTGAGTTATATTCTACATTCAACAGGTCCCAGCAGGTGATGAGGACAAAACTCTGGAACAACTCTCTCTTGACAGGTCCTGGTACACCAGTTGAAAGTAATTCAGGTAAAAATTTGCAATAATCAAGTCAGAAGGTCATAAGAATATAGAATGCTATGGGCAGACAGTGTCAGCCAGGCTAGCATTATATCTTTTGACAAGTTAGTGAGTAATTTTAGGCAAAAAAATAAGTGAGATTGAGGGAGAGGGAGATTTCTTTTAAAAGTCTCAGTGTTTCATTTTGACATTTTCAAAATGAAATGTTTTGACTTTCTATTTTAAAATGGATTTTCATTTAGAGATTTACCTCATTTAAAAATGTAAAAAAACATCTACATGCTGGGCAAAATCCCCCCCTGAAGCTAAAAATGAACCAACCATCAATTATTAGTAGCTCTATCTTCAATAGGTAGAGAAGGCTGGGGGAAGGTATTGCTGATACAGTTTTGCTCTAGTACAGCTAAAACTATGAATGTATCAGCTAATACTTACTAAAAAGGTTCAGCGAGGTTTTATAGAAATGCTCATTTAACTAACTAGCAGAAGTGAAAATGACTAATATCATACCTTTTCAAACAGTTCATATCTGATAAACCAACAGGCAACAGGCTGACTTGTGAAGCTTATATTTTCTTAAAACAAGACTTGTTCTTGATGCTCAATATGATGTTTATTCCTGTATAAAATGAGTACTCAAAATGGAGGCTAAGCTGTTGGTGACTCAGGTTCAAGTAAGGTAAGTCTGAGCACTTTTACCCTGTCATGAACCTGAGTGTTTCGTATTTTAATTGACAACATTCACATCTTTGAGATTTACATGTAGACTTTGATAAAATCTGCTCACAAAGGCAGATGGCAGGCTGTTATTTTTAATTCACAAGCAATGTTAAATATATGCCATATGTTATAGAACTTTTCAGGCGCAGCCTTTTGAATGCTATCACAATAAACTCATAAAATTACATAAAAGGGAAATCTGAAAGAGAACAACACTATTGCAGGTTACATTTTTGACAAAGGAAGTAAAAATGGCCAGACTTTCTACTTGGTAAAAAATAACTATCCAAACTACTGAATAATCACCGAAACATTAACATTTATGTAGAAGAGAAGTATTTGGGTGCTTCTGTTATCTGCTGTTATGCATCTAGAAAAGATTCTCTGTGTGCACTATGTGAAGTAATCTAACTGTTCCCTTGTAAACAAAAGGCTCATGATGTTTTACACTACTGTATGTAGCGAGCTTCATGTGTAGGTTAGTAAAAGTAGTAAGACAAATGGTCAGCAGTCAAAATTTTTCAGTGGACTTTAAGGCCACAGCTGTTGACAAGAGAGATGTTCAAGTTGCTGGTCCCCTAGAAACAAAACTGTGGATGATGTAACAGCAACTGTAAATCAATTCTGATGATATTGTTTTATTTTCCAAAAGGATATAGCTAATGGATGAGGTCCACAGTCTACTGCTTGATAAGAGTGTACCGGGCTTTAGTAGCAAGTGGAAGACTCATCTCTGAAAAGACTTCTTCTAACGTCACTCAGTGGCAGGTAGACTTCTGCTCTGTGAATGTTCAGACGCAGCTCAAGTGGATACACAAGTCGGGGTGTATAACAATGGCTATTTCAATTTAGCGTGATACAGGGAGGGAGAGAGATGACTTCCAAGGAGGGAAATAAAATCCCTGTTGCTCAAAGCTGGGGAGGAGAAGTGTGTCTTAGAAAGATTTCTCCATGCAAGCAGGAATGCAACCTGAGAAATCTTGTGACTAGTTGTAGCTGAAGCTCTCCCTGGAGACTCCAACACCCATTGCTGAAAAGAGAGCACATTCAACAGCTCTTGTGAATGCTTGATCAGACTGGACTAGCATGGTGAGAGTGCCAGTTGGGCTATCACAAACAAATATTTTTTATTAGGTCTTCTGGTTTGCATGGGCAGGTTGCTCTGGTCCTGGATTTATTCAACTGCTGAACACTGCCTGGAGCCACTGGAACTGAAGCTTTAAAGTAACAGCATAAATGTATGTGCAGAATAGCAAGAACATTTCTATATAGTGCAGAAATGGATGAATTATTCATTATGAATTATTCATAATACAAATTTTGACATTTTTTTCCTGAATAAATTTCTTGGGTTTTTTTTTAATTATTCAGCAATATGATCGAATAGTTGCTGAACTTTTTATTACCAACCATCAGAATACTTTCATAGGTTCTTGGTTTCTTTTTTCATTATTCATCTTAACGTATTCACTGACATCTGATTAATCCAGCTACTTCTGGAGTTCCTGAATATCTTAGGCTGTTTAAAACAGTAGACTAATGAGATCCAGCACTGTTAAGAAGACTGTTAGAGAAAGTGAATAACACTGATTTTTTTTTCAGAAGTTTTTTTGTTCGCAAACGGTATCCACTATTGTACAGGACTAAGGAGATTCAGAGAGGTTAATTTGATTATAATAGATAAGTTTCTAGAACTTGCAGTAATATTATGCCTGGGCAGTTTCCATATTGTCATCGAGACAACTACTAAATGTTGTGTTACAATGGTTTCCAAAGTATTCACTGACGTTTGCGTTTTCTAAATGCAAAAGCTGAAGCTAATTTTTAAGTAAATCTGGGAAGAGTTAATTCAGCTTAGTGAAGATGACTGTATGAGCTGAATGAGAAAGAAATTAATTCAAAATCAGGACCTGTGTCTTCAGTGGTGGTCAGCTGTAAACCAGAGGGAACAAGAACCAATTTAGAGCCTGTATAAGTGCAGGTTCTCTTTCTGATGACAGAAACCTCTGAATTGAATAACTACCATCTCTAATACATGTACACTTGCAATGAGCTATACAGTGGCTGGAGTCTAGAAACTGGATATAAAACTCTACCCAAGTAATCTACACCTTTCTATTAGAGCTCTGTTTAGTATGCATCTAAGGAGCAAAACTGCTACTGAAACACCAAAGTTTTTGAGACTTACCAGTAAACAAAGCCAAAAAGGGTAAAAAATATCACAATAGGGAGATTCATTCAATGAACTTCAGATCTTGCATCAGCTTTAAGCTCCATCTGCTAAAAGCACCAGTCATGTATGAACTCCCCTCAATGCTGTGGACTAATTCTCATTCTTGCAAGTTGAGTGGTTGACTGAATGTAATAAGAATTAAAAAAAAAAAAAAACAAACCAAACTTTCTACAAACTTTCCTTGCTCAGTTTCCATGGAAATGAAAGTGGAAAGACTGCTGGCAGTCAGTAGCTGAGTGTGAGAACTCTCGCTTGCAGATGTCAGTTCCTGACTGTTCACTGAAAACTGCAAGTGTTGGTTTAAAAAATCAGCTGCAAATGATGTCTTCAAAACTCTATGACTCTTAAAAATAGAGTTGAAGTTGATAAACTAGTTTTCAAATGGGAGATTTTAAAATGTAAATGTCTTTATATTTCCATCCACCTGACCGCTGAGACACGTTTCGTTTATAAGCAACAGTAGTGGTGACTGCATTTTAAGTCAGTATATTCTGTTACTGGATTTCCCTTTGGTCCAACAGTTTGAGTTGATTACTTTGCAGGGTATGCTGAAAGGCTTACCTGTTTAAAGAGGGCACAAGTTTACTTGTTTTTTTGGTAAAGTACTTGTGGATTCTGTTTAGATATGGATTGCCAAGATTTACATTAATTTAAATATAACAGGGAAAATCAATGGGTCTAGTTTTAAGTCAAGAAATTACTCTTTTGCATATAATACATTACAAATAAAGACTACTAATATGTTTGAAATAAAGATTGAGACGATTTCTCTATGTTTTGCTAGAGTCACACAGTTTGAACTCAAGCTTATGGTTGTTTAAGTAAACTGCTTACTATAATGAAGATTTTTAGTTCTTCATATTACAAACAAAACATTGGAAACACATGTATCAGTTATAGCCATGCATATTTTCCACATCCTACTAAAACTCTCGTCAATGCATTTATTCCACTGTGTATTTTAATAGGCAACTTACTGTTTTTAAATACTACACAGTAGAATAATGAGTATAAGGCATTTTTCCTAAGATTACAGTCCTGAAGACAGATAGGCAATTTTTATGGTATACAGTAATTATTGTAGTAATGCATAATTACTTCCCTGGATTGACTGTCTGCTAGGGGTCTAATTCAGGAAGCACTAACTCATTCGTAAACAGCATCATTAGGAGCTGAGGCAAATAAGCGGCTGATGTGGCTTGTTCAGTACACTGAAGCTTGGAGACTCCTTTTCCCTTTTTTCCCTACTCATTAATTCAGATTTCATGGCTGCTGCAGCAGGTGGAGTATTTTATCTTCTCATCTCATTAATCACTTGTGGGTTACTGAGGAAACTCTATTAATACCTGGTCAGGAGATAGACAGTATAATCCATAACAGCCAGCAATAGCACAGCCAGCTGTGGCACCAACAGGCTGTAATGTAACCAAGACTTAGGTAATTTTCTCCAAATAATGTGAGGCACCTGTAAGGCAATCAATATCCCTTATGCAATGAATAAGATTATTGCTTAAACCACGTGAACATAAGAGAACAGAAGACGATACTGTGGTAAACTTTCTGATTGGATGATAAATACTATTGTAGATTTTGGCTTTGTTGTTTCTTACCATGACCTCTGCTTCACAGTCTGTCTCAGAGCAGCTACTGTTTTAACTCTCTGAACTGATGCAATATATGATTATAAAATTTTCTCCTATTTTAAGATATAAAAGGAAATTTCAAGACACTTTACTGTAAGATTTTCTTTCATTTTCCTTTTTGCCTATACTAACTTCAAGCTACCAAGATTAATCAATAATTATCCAGCAAAGGGATTTAGCTAAATGTGTATATGTATTTATCTGGTTGTAGGTTTATGTGCTTAGAAGAACTAGAGGTGAGAATAAAACTGTTGCAGTGTAGGAGAGGAGATTCTCTGAGATACTCTGCTTGAACAAGGACGCTTTGAGGGCAATGAGGACAACACATCATTTTTCCTGATTTTTTACGAAACAGCAGTACAACATGCATTGAGAAGGTATTTTGTCAGGTATGAGCATCCAGTGAGAGGGATGAAGCTGCTAAGTGAGCTGACTAGTCAGGAGTGGTAGCTTTAGCCAGGTGCCTAGCCTGTACTCAAATAGCAGGTTTCAAGAATGAGTCAGAGATGTCCTTCAACTTTTGTTCACCATACACTATTTCACTAGTTACTAGAAGATCCCTACCCGCCTCTTGCCATAGAATCATAGAATCATAGGTATGAATCATAGAATCATAGGTATATGCCAGTTCTCATTCTTCCCACTTTTTGGGACTTCTAGTCTGTTCCCTTGAAATAGAAGAGCACAATCTTGCCAGTGATGCTTGTGTTGAGATGAATCAAAATACCTATTCATGCCAGGGTTTTAGGACTGATGGGCCACATTGTGCTTTTGAACTGTATTGCCTTCACTGGATAGGTGAGCTATACTTTTGTTCACTGTAAGGACAGTGTGTCAGGTGTACTTCTCCTGCCGGTGTGTCTAACAGTGCAGTAGAGAGGACATGGTGGTTAGTTTGGCAGTAAGCACGTGTGCTGCAGGTCACATACACAGAGCCCCCAGTCATGTATCCCAGACACCTGAACCTGCCAAAGACCACCTCAGTCAGTAAGCCTACCTAGGAGAACCTCTTCAACCAATGAGAGCTGTATATGACCATGAGCCGAGTCCGACCCTGGGTATAAATGGAGCCTGCTAGAAGCCCTCTTTGAGTTACTCTTCCTCGGAGCAGTGGGTCTGTACTCAGGAAACTCTCCCTTTGAATCAGGATGCTGTCCAAAGTAACTTCCTGGGATTGAGTGTCCTTGCCTTATAGGTGAGTTGTTTGTGCATTTTGCGTCATCGTTCTAAGTTTAGATTTAGTTATGCACTGTGTAGAATTCATTCCCAACTGACATCCTGAACCTGTAGTTGTGTCTGCCGACACGTTTGTAATATAGGATCCCTGTTCAATTTGATCATTGTACCTTTTCCCTAACAGCATTAAACTGATTTTTGGAACATATTTTGTCATTCTTATGCTTCTGCAACAACCAGTTACTCTAAGTGACCGGTCATTGTAAGTGGTTCAGTCCTTTATTTTCTTTCCTGAGGCTTATTCAAACTGTCTTTACTCTTGAAGTGCAAGATTTCCAGCTAAAATTCCTTTCTTTCATCTCTCACCTGAGTGTCTTTCCAGCCATTTGTAGTTCTTTTTCATTGTCTTCTCTCCTCTAAAACTTTTGCGCTCCTTGTTCCCTCATATCTTTTCATCAGGAATCTTCCATAAATGAATCATTATTTTGCAGTATTAATCTGACAACGGATTTTTAGAAGATGTTTTCACAACCTGCACACAACATTCAGGAAGCTAAGCAAATAATGCAATCTATCCTGGACCTGATACTAACGAACAGAGAAGGACTGGTTGGCGATGTGAAGGTTGGGGGCAGCCTTGGCTGCTGTGACCATGAGATGGTGGAGTTCAGGATCCTGCATGGAAGAAGCAGGGCTACAAGTAGGATTAGAACCCTGGACTTCAAGAAAGCTAACTTTGCCCTCTTCAAAGACCTACTTGGAGAAATCGCCTGGGTTAGGGCTCTAGAAGGCAGGGGGGCCCGAGAAAGCTGGTTAATATTCAAGAACCGCTTCCTCCAAGCTCAGGATCAATGCATCCTGATGAGGAAGAAGTCGAGCAAAGGAGGCAGGAGACCTCCATGGATGAACAAGGAGGTTGGAAAAAAACTCAAAGGGAAGAAGGAAGTTTACAGGAT
>VZSC01015648.1:371630-406773 GCA_013398225.1 Steatornis caripensis
GGGTCAGACTCTTCTCAGTGGTGCCCAGCGACAGGACAAATTGGAACACAGGCAGTTCCACCTGTACATGAGGAGGAACTTCTTTACTGTGAGGGTGCCAGAGCACTGGCACAGGCTGCCCAGGGAGGTTGTGGAGTCTCCTTCTCTGGAGATATTCAAAACCCGCCTGGATGCATTCCTGTGCAACCTGCTAAGCTAACCTGCTTTATCAGGGGGGTTGGACTAGATGATCTCTAGAGGTCCCTTCCAACCCCTACCATTCAATGATTCTATGATTCTATGATAATTCTAGACTCTGAGGTATGAAAATATAGCTTCCTAGTGCTAGAGAATAGTTCACCAGCTACAATATACACTATACAATATTTCTTGTTTAACTAAACATAGCTTTGGAATGAGGATGCAGCTGGAGACTATGCAGGGGGAGGAGATGTGCCTAATCCACACTTACTTGTTTTTGACTTCGCTGTGATGAGGGAGTTGATACAGCATAGTTAGCTATAACAGAAATGTTACATCTCCTAGTGCTTTTCTTTCCTAGAGCCTTTTAAGGCTTCCAATTTGCTTGGTTGTCTTCATTCCTTCAGTATAATCAGCTGTTTGCAGAGGTGGTATTTTCAGCTGATGATACTGATATTCAGCTCAGGTAAGCTAATTTACACCAGTTGAGAGTCTGACTCGGAGTATCTGTTTTTCTCAGAGCACTGATATTAAAGCACTGGTATAAAGATATCACAAAACAAGCTGAAAGTCATTGCAACAATGGAGTAGCCCAGTTTTCCCACCTTCTAAGAACATTATTTCCTTCTCTGTACATAAACTAGCCATTCACTTTGACCATGACCTACATCTAATTTAAGAGTCAGTAAAAGCTAAGTATATATGTGCAAACGTATTTTTTGAGGTACTTATGTGACACATTTGACAATTCAAGCTTTTAACTCCTTACTGCTCCTATAAGCACAATACCTTCATGACAGAATGCCCTAAAAATGTGGTGTTGGACACCAAAGAAATCATATTCACCTAGCGTCTGAGATCAGGAGACATCACACACCCAAGTTGTGTATAACACATTGCAAAGTAATGTCATATTACTGACAGATCATAACTTCAATGTGGAGTGGGAATGGACAGTCATTAATTCTTCTGGACCCTCCCTTACTGTCCCTTTGTGCACACTTCATATTTATATCAAATGTTTTATACATCCATAAGGTACTGGACTCCTCTGTGATCAGACTGGTTATCTTCATGCTGGTACTGCATGAGATTGATTGGAGATGCAATTCCTTGATAATAACAATATGCAAGTAATATATACTGAGCTGTTGTCTTATAAATCCACAGTATAATTGTTCTTTTTATAATCCAGTGGTTTATACACTAATCAGGTGCTTTGTCATTTTTTCTGACCTGAAAACATTCACTGTTCTCCTGCTTCTCATTCACCCTTCTGAAGAATCAAACCCCACACAACACTGAGGTCCGGGAAAAGTTTCCATTGATTTCAGTCGTCTTTGAATCAGGAAATAACAGGAAAATTTTGTAACAAGTATACCATAAACCAGCATACATTTACATTTTTAATAGAAATAGGAAGAAATATTGCTCTTATTTTTGCCCCATAATCACCATGATATAATCTGAAATATTTTTCTTACTCCTTCTGTTATGTGGACTGGGGAGGAAAAGGAGATAGAAAGGCACTCTTGAAGTGCACACATAGAATCTTGCAGCCCACTACTAGGTCATTAGTCAACACAGACTCCTGTGCTGAAATTTCGGTTAAGAAGTGTTATTCTGAAGTCAGCAGCTATTTAATTCACAGCTGCAACCACTGCCAGTTTGAACTGATTAGTGGTGCACTTACCTAGTTGTACTATTCCTGTTTTCTCCAGACTAGCTCCATCTAATCCCTCAGAGGATTCAAACGTATCTAAACTTTGGAAGAAACCTAGCTCCAATTTATTAAGAGATGAATTTTAATAGAATGCTTTTATCGACTATCCATATTTTGCATCTGCAAGACTTCAGTCAAATGCTCCATTACAAGCCTTCAAATGTTGTGCATGCTTGTGATCAAATGTCCAATTAGAAACTTCTTTAGACATGCAGGATCAAAACTATGTCTACTGAGCCAATGCACCCAACCACAATTCATACTGACCTTCCCTCAGGAAATGGAGAACATTTATAGTCATTTGCATACAGCTGCAAAGTGTCACACAGCTCAGCAAAACTTGAAGTTTTCCATACCAGATCTTCACAAAATTTTAATCACTAATTTCTAATGGTGAATGACAAAAGTCAGAAAGACCACTCTGCTAACTCTAGGCATATCATAAAAATTGAGAAATAAACAAAAAACAACCCAAGATTTCCAGTGAATATTCCATGACATACTGTATGTGATAGACCACTAATGGCTCTTGATTCTATGATAAATTTGAATACTAATCCCTTCTGAATAGGGATTAAGCTTCAGCATGTAGAAGAGAGATTCATTAGAATTCATCTCATCAAGACACAGCTTGAACAAAGTTTCACAGCCCTCCGCACCACAGACCTTTCAGTGCTGACAACCAATTGCCAAACTACCAGAATTACCAGTGAGTGGCTAAAATCAACAAACTGTAACCTATGAATACCCATATTTTCTCACTCAGAAACTGATGATGTGGTGTGTTGTATTCTGGAGAGGATTATTTTTAGGCAAAACACTTTCTGGGTTATCACAATGGGCAAACCATCACAGAGTCCTGGAAGTGATTACAATAAGTAAGGGGAATGCAGTGTTGATCATGTTGACAGAGTACGAGCATGAATGTTGTGAGGCCCCATCTTTTGATTTATGCATCACTGGCCTCAGGGTCACAACAGTTAAATTACTTCATTGATTCAGCATGAATCAGACTATATATTAATGCATAGCTGGGATGCCCTTTCTCAGGAAACGTACACACTCTGGAATAGTTTTGACCTCCTCCAAATGTTATTCATGTAAAGGCATAAAAAGGTGCCTAATGCAAAATGCAACATGTGCTTAAAAGTAGTTTTTGTTTCTTTAGCTACTGGATAGAATCAATGAGTGTTTTGACCAACAAATTAGAAAGGCAAAATCTCCCAACTTTTAGAACTCTATTCTCAGTTTTGACTAAATTGGCATAGCTTTGATGAACACATGGAGCTTTGTAGATCACACAAGCTGAAGATTTGGAAAAGTCCATGATACATCCTGCCATTGCAGAGAGAAATGTCCCCAGACACTCTGAACTGAAATGCTTTGTTTACAGCAAATTGTGCATGGCTATGCAGCAATACAGTTCTCCATGCTCTGCAAGTGCAATATGGCTGGGCTCAGGGATCACAGTCTTTCACATGTAACTCCACTTCTATGTGTTTCCAAGAGTAGCAGAGCAAAACAGTACCTAGAGTACCATGGGCTCTTTCTGCAGCACAAAGTTGTTTGTATTTGACAAAGGTCATTAATAACAAGTTTCAACTTCGTAAGGAGCACTTTGCAATCTGATTCTCATTCATTATCAGAAAAAGAAGTTTTAGCTAATTAATTTGAAATATGCGCAGAAGTCAACCAAAGATTGAGGTACAGGAAGCTAATACTCTGTGACACCAGCTGTTGTTGACCACTTTTGTCGGGACTGCAAGATTGAAAATCAATACACTGATCTTACTGACCCCATAGTGGAGTTGTTTCAGCTGGAACATCAGATATTGACCCATTAGGGTTTTATGCTTACTTTTGACATCTGAGAGACAGAACTTCCATGTAATATGAGTATCTGTGAGAAAAAGAAGGAACAGCACAGTCTATGAAACTCTCCATGCATGTCACTGGAAAGCTGTTTACAAATGCTTGTACCTAGCACCATGACATGGTCGATGAAAAAGTAAATGGTGCTACTAGACAGTAACTCTCATAATTTTAATTTGATTCCTGTGAATACCTCAATCTTTTGCACATAATGCACCAATATTAACTAATATGACTCTATTGACTCCAACTGTGCTATGCTATTGTGAGCAACCTGAGGTTATGGCTCACTACATCTTGTTTGGCTGAATTAGCACCACTTTATCATTGCTCTCCATTTTACTGCCAAGGGTGTTTATGGAAACAATGAACTCTGTGTATGCTGCGGTTGAGAGAAACATGCAAATTATTAATTCAGCATATTTGAAGAAAGTAGCCAAATTTGAAGATCAAAGATATTCAGCATACATACAAAACTAGTGTCATACCACTTTCAGATTTCTTATTAAGGTAACAGAAATTAACAGAAATTTTAAATAAATTAAAAAGCTAAGAATTAGCCATATGAATTATTCAATTAATGGTTTGAAAACCCCCAAAATTTTAAAAAAGAAAATGACTCTCAAAAAACTTAATAATAGAAAGATGTTTGTATCACTGAAAAAAGTATTAATTTACCACTAATTTAGGATAAAAACCAAAGAAATTTTTATACTCCATAGATCAGGTTATGAACATCAAAGATAATTTTCTATGTGCATTCTGTGTCTTTAGCCAAGCATTTGGATGAATGTAGCAGTTTGGCTTTTTCAGTCAAATATTATTTATTGTCCTGCATAATTTAAATTATTGACTATTTTCATCTTCAATGAGTCATGACAGAAAGACACATTCTCTTTTAGGTTTATTAGACAGAACGTTGCAAAATTAAAGGTACAGAAATGTGAAGATTTAACAAATAAACACTGACAAAAATGCAGGTATGGAAACCTGGAATTGATGCATCCTGAGAGATCTGTGGTGTGTTGAGTGTAGATACAAGTTCTATGCTTCAAGTGTCCTGGGAAGACAGTCTGTTTTACCCAAGAGTACCCCCACACCAGGGTGCTGCATCTTGTTTTTAAAAGAGCTCAACCAAACACATTCTTATGTCGTAATTTCTACTTCAGTGTTTTGAAGACTTTTTCTCACATATTATTAAAATTGAAACCCTAAAAACTCCCTACCTTCAGAAAGCATCTTACAAAGCAACTTATTATTGAATAAATGTTGATTCAAGTTTCTTTCAGGAAACTTGCAGAATTTTACTTATTGTGTTGGAATCATCCTTCAGTTCTGGGGGTTCGCACTGCTCCAGTCTTTTCACAGAAAAAGCGGTTACAAAACAATATTGGGGCCCTTGAAGACTAATCTGTACAATGTTATGACACATTTTTTGGCTTACAGATGCAGTAACAATTAGTGTCCACTTGAGAGCATGAAGAAGAAAATCATAGAATCGTATCAGTTGGTAAGCAGAGAGGAAAAGTGTTGCTCTGTCTTTGCAGTGAACTTTGACCATGATTAACTTGTCAAATATCAGGACAAATCAGTTTTGAGTTCAGATCTTGTAGTCAATTCAAAATGTGGCTAGTTGCACAAGAGACAAGAAGAGTAGTTTCTTCTGTGGTAAACTCGAACTTTCTTTTGCTGTCAGAGATGAGGATTAATAAAAATGTCCTGCTTATTAAATTATCGTCCTTCTATCTTTCTTGGTGTCCTCATATAGTTCTACCAATATCTTTCAGAAAAAACACATATAAAGTCTTGTATGCTGTGTGAGTTTTAAATCCTTGAAAACCATAATTTGTTAGATTACATTCAACATGCATTTTGTTACAACATAGGAAATATAATCAATATATGCATAGGACATAAGGAGGTGAAATGTTACATACTTGAGGAGAGTTAATTTTAAACAGATACTCTTCTTATTTGCAAAAACACTGGTTCAAAAGAAGAGTCACATAGCCACCATCTCCTAAGGGAACATGCTTCCAGGTGTATCTAATGAACTTATATATAATATATATGTATATATATAATATATCATTCACCCTTATATAAGGTAAAAAAGAATCTCACATTAGCATAGCGAAGAAAGCTCTGTAAGATTATCCTGCCTTTCTCTCTGCTAGCACAGGATGACAGAGAACCTTGAGAACCTTGCCAGTTCAATATTAAATGATTTATATGTTGAAACATCCCACAACCTTGGGAGACTTACAGTCCACCTGACATCACTCCTACAGTAGTCTTCCTGATTGTGATCCTTTTTTCAGCTTTATTCTAGTACTCTTAAATTAAATATGTTCCATCACCTGTAAAAAAGCCCCTGCAGTTCTGTGACAGTAGTTACAAATATGAAATGGTCATAAATAGGGTTTTTTTTTCATTATTTGGGACTTGTTCAGTCAAGCTATATACAATCAACTGGCCACATTTTCCTAGTAATTCTCCTCTTTTTGTCCTCCTGATCCTCAAGCTCCGCTTCTCAAAGTGCTTGTAACTAGAGATCTAGACCCGCTGTAAGGTATGTAGAATGCCTTTCTCTATGATTATTCCTGTATGTATAGGTTAAAATACATCAGGTTTAGGGTGTGCGCCTTTTTCTTACTAAAGCATGGCCAAGCAGCTAATCTATTTTGTAATGGTCAAGGAGTTCTGTACCACCATTAAAATTTACCTGAAATGAAATAGATAAAACTGATTAGAGGCACTCAGAAAAGCAGTGGGCCACTCAGATGGCTGTATTTTTTCTTCAAATACTAGGAAAATCTTTTGTTTACCATCTAATGGCAGGAATATGAAAGGAAAGAGTGGAATACCCTACATTTTCTGTCCATACACGAATAATACTTATCTTTTCTTTTCTAGATAGAGGTGATCACCCCCTGCACAATTCCTGCTGGGGCTATACCGTACTGACCATTTCCCTGCAACAGGAGTCTATTAAGCCATTCTTTGCTACCAGCAACATAAAACCAACTCTTCTGTTGCAGACCTATACTCCATGCAGACCAGCACCACAGCTACTATCTGCAAGAGGCTAAGGCACAGAGGAGAAGCTATGTGTCATGGTGGCAACATGAGATTTAAGAGTTTCACTCTTTCCGAGCTGTGTTCCAGTTCGTGTGACCAATATACACCACTTGCTCTGCAACGGCAAAGATCCTGATCAGACATCAGAGAATGGGTGGGCAAAGTGCCCATGTGTGTATATTCACCATGATTAAGTATTTAAAGATGAATAAACTCCAGCTGGATGGGATATGTTTGGGAACAAGAATGGCACCAAGGTTGTACCTCAGCATCTGCAGCGCACCATCCCCAAGGGAAAATGGTTAGTGACCTCCTACACCACTTACACACACACAAGTCTATCCACCCACTGGTACTGAGGGAGCAGGCGTTAGTGCTCATCAAGCCACTTTCCATCATTTATCAACAGCCATGCCTAACTGGGGAGGTTTCAGGTTAGCGAATGTGACATCCATCTACAAGAAGTGCTGGAAGGGAGATCTGAGGAACTGCAGGCCTGTTAGTCTGACCTTGGTGCCAGGGAAGGTTATGGAGCAGATCATCTTGAGTGCCATCACGTGGCATGTACAGACAACCAGGCAATCAGGCCCAGTCAACATGGGTTTATGAAAGGCAGGACCTGATTGACTAACCTGATCTCCTTCTGTGACAAGGTGACCTGCTCAGTGGAGGAAGGAAAGGCTGTGACTGTTGCCTACTTTAGTCTAGGTTGTCTACCTAGCCTTTGACACCATTTCCTACAGCATTCTCCTGGGGAAAGTGGCTGCTCATGGCTTGGACGGGCGTATGCTTTGCTGGGTGAAAAATTGTCTGTATGACCAGGCCCAAAGAGTTATGGTGAATGCATTTCAATCCAGTTGGTGGCTGGTCACACACAGTGCTCCTCAGGGCTCAGTATTTGGGCCAGTTCTCGTTAATATCTTTATCAATGATCTAGATAAGGGGTTCAAGTGCACCCTCAGATGACACCAAGTTGGTGGGAGTGTTGATCTGCTTGAGGGTAGGAAGGCTGTACGGAGGGATCTGGACAGGATGGATCAATAGGCCAAAGCCAACTGTATGAGATGTAACAAGGCTAAGTGCTGTGTCCTGCACTTGGGTCACAATTGCATGTAATGCTACAGACTTGGGGAAGAGTGGCTGAAAAGCTGCCTGGTGGGAAAAGACCTGGGGGCTATTGGTCAACAGCTGGCTGAACATGAGCTGGCAGTGTGCCCAGGTGGCCAAGAAGGCCAACAGCAGCCTGGCTTGTATCAGAAATAGTGTGGCCAGCAGGACTGGGGAAGTGATTGCCTCCCTGTACTCTGCAATAGTTCATCAGCACCTCGAATACTGTGGTCAGTTTTGGGCCCCTCCCTACAAGAAAGACATTGAGGTGCTGGAGCGTGTCCAGAGAAGGGCAAGGGGCTCCTGAAGAGTCTAGGGTACAAGTCCTGTGAGGTGTGGTTGAGGGAACTGGGGTTGTTTAGCCTGGAGAAAAGGAGACTGAGGGGAGACGTCATCACTCTCTACAACTACCTGAAAGGAGGTTCTAGCGAGGTAGATGTAGGCCTCTTCTCCTGAGTATCAAATTATAGGACAAGAGGAAATGAACTCAAGTTGTGTTAGGGGAAGTTTACTTTGGATATGAGGAAAAATTTCTTCATTAGAAGGGTTGTCGAACATTGGCACGGGCTGCTCAGGGAAGTGGTTGAGTCACTATCCCTGGAAGTATTTAAAAGATGTGTAGATGTGGCACTTAGGGACATGGCTTAGTGGCAGGCTTGGTAGTGCTAGGTTAATGATTGAACTTGAGGACGTTAAAGGTTTTTTTCCAATAAGAATTATTCTATGATTCTATGATTCTGTGATTCTATGCTCTGAACAACCTCTGGGTGAAAGTCACCATTCCTCTGGACTGTGCTCTGCCCAGTATACAGGTTATACTGTTGCCCAGGGAAACACAGAGCCACAAAGCAAAGGACTAGTATAGTCTGAAGAAAAAAGGCAAAAGCACATAAACCTGAAGTAGAGATCTGGGAATGTCAAGAACAGGGTGAGAAAATGCAATACTCTCCCAACCAATACTCTCCCAGGATATTTTTAATTTAGTTGTTTTCTTGATCGCTGTATATTTTACCTGTTTAACAGATCTCAAGGGATGCATTCCAAGTATTTGTCCAATCTCTGTGGAACCCATGTAAACATTTTTCATCCGCAATACTGTTGGTAAGAATTTCCACAGATTTACTGCCTTACCTAAAAAGTTTAAGGTTCAATTCTACATGTTTTGAGGTGGATAATTATCACACAGCTGGAAGTGCTGCCAATAATTATGTTTATCACCCCTGTTTCATGATTGGTTTGCAGATGTTTCTGAATTTGCTGAATGTTAACAATGCAGTATGAAGTCTTTACTATTTAAAAAAAATTCTTCAGCAAAAACTCATATTTGCTTCTGGGAGATTTATCACAGGAGACGTACATATCTTCGATCAGGTTAAGAACAGACTGTCAACTATTGAAAAAAAATATGGGAACTCCATCTCTAAAATTGGGCCAAGAAAGGTTACAGACAGAGAGGGATACCTTTTGTGCCAGACTCTCACATTTTCAAATAGATGGGGAAAACACGTTTTCACATAGAGTGAAAGCAGAACATGTTTGGGGAAAAAAAATTTCAGTTTGAAGACACTCATTAGAGACTAGGCAGCTGAGCCACAAATGCTGAATGAAGCTGGGGTAAGGGGAAAAAAGATAGCATGTGATCACGTAATTAAGGCACATACATGAGGGATGAATTAAGAGTAGACATACAACTTCGATTCTGGCACTTCTTAACTTTTCTTTGCTTTACATTACAGTCTTATTTTAATGCAGTTCTGCTGTAATTAATAAACATGCCTAATGAGTCCAAGGTTGGCATCCTTCCCTTAGTAGTTGTGAGAAGACCTCCCTGCCTGACTTTCAATTTGCTACTTATCATTATTGCTTATACTAAGCATTTATGGTACTTCAGTATAAAACCTGTCTTTACATAGCTCAGGTTTGCTTTTACTCTTAATACCTGCAGCATTCAGCATATTTTCTACAGTAACACTAGAGAACTATGGGGGAACATTTTATGTTTAGAGATGATTCAGTTTGTCTCAAAGAAACACTGGAAAACTCCTCTGAAGACTGAGGGATGAAGGGTATTTGAATCAATTTGTAGTTTGCACACTGCTATCTTATCCAATGTGAATGTTTTTCCTAAAGATATAAAGCCCCCATTTCAACAGCTTCACTGAAGTTTGGACACATTTCTAGTTAAGATTCTTCTGCAACTTAAGAAGACAATACTGGAAAGGAGTTTTTTGCTGGGTATACATTACCATTGTACTCACCACTCTAATGGCTGTCTGCCGTCTATTTAACAAATATCTCAAACATATTCAGACTTATTTCTGTGACCACCCGTTTTAGCATGGGATTCTTTCTCATTCACACTGCTTCTTAGCCAACACCAAGCCAAGGCATCTATGAATCTGCAGCAAGTCTACTTATCTAGACTCAGTCAGCAATAAACATTCAGTGTTACAAGCAAGTGCATACTATGCCATCCTTCAGAAGATTTATAATCTTTAATGAAAACAGGGAAAATAGTTTCACTAATTTCTGGGAGAGATCACTTTCCTCAGAAAGAGAGGTTGTTTCTCATGGTACTGTGAAACAGCATGATTATGGAGAAGAAATACAATCCATAACTAAAAAAGCAAGTAACTGACAACATTTATTCCAGCTACAGTGTAATATTCTCATAATGATTCTCATACTGAGAATATTACACTATAGCTTGAATAAATGTTTTCTCATTATTATTATAATGAGTAATCAATTGACAAATATTGACAAGTATTTACATGTAGACAGAATCTTGGAACTTGTGGAGACAGTGAGAAAATTTGTAGAAAATAATGGACAATGCTGTATAAGAGATTTGTTCCCTGTGCAACACAGTAGCTAATTTCAAAGGAATGAGGTGAGCTTTTCTTTCAGTGTACTTTGTTAACAACAAATTTGACAAAATACTGTTTGGTTTTTTTTCAAATCACCTTAGCTTTACTCCTGGGGATGTAATACTGAAGTTGTGCCACTCACAAAAGCACTGGCACTCAGCTTCAAAGATATTATTACAGAATTGAATTTTGTTAAATGATGCAAATAGTAGCAGATATTTTTTCATCACATCTCCTTGATCCTTAGCTATGTGGTGCCAAATACACTCTTAATATAACTCTATCAGAGTGACAGAGTCTGGGGTGAAATCAGCTCTGTTTTCCTGCTACTCAGTCACTTGTTTATACCATCTCTCATATTACCAACATGTTTTAATCTTCTCAAACTACTTAGAAGACTTAAAAATGACCCTTACAGAAAAGTTAGTGGAAATCTCCAATAAATGGGATTGAAATGATCATTAGTATAAAAAAATAAAACTCCTAGAGCAGGACCCATACATATTAGACTTCAATATAAATGTGTGTATATATGCATACATACACTTGTAGAGAGAGAAAAGTATGCATTCTCTTTTCTCCCTTATCTACAACGTTTTCATTTACAGCATTCAACAGGCAGATTCCAAAGAAATATACAAATGGCAGCTAGAAGTTCACTGGTATCTACAGAGGGTGGCTAAAGTTATTTGATTCTTCTAGGTACAAACCACCCAAGGAACATCTTCAGTACTTGAAAACGTACCCTGTGGAATTCCTTTTGCTTGACGGGAATTAAAGGAATTGGTATCATATCTCCAACATCTCAAACAAATACCTTGACGATACTAGCTAACAATTTCTACTCGACAAACTCTTCCAACAGGAAAAGCCAGCAGTCTGTTTTAGCAGGATCCAACCTGATTGTATCTCTTATATTTGGAAATCCTTGTTACTGTTATCATGCACACATGCAATTTCAAGTGTCAGAGAAGAACTTATAGAAAATGATTTAAAGTGAATTTATTACTTAGTTTAAAAGGAGGTTACAAATTTCTGTAAGAAGGTTAATACTTTCCTCATTAACTTTCTGATTTTGATTTCAAAGGCCATGAACTTTGTCTCATTCAGGATACAAGGAGCCGACTTTAAGAGAAAATAAATGTATCTCCAGGTCCTCTATGCAAATTTTTAAGTTCCCCAGACCTGGTATATTTTTATTATAAGACTAAACTGATTTTTTTTTATTACTGACTAAACTAAACTGTCATATGGGACAATCAACTTAATGAACATTGTACAGCTTTTAAAAAGCACTTCTGTAAAAAGCAGAATCTCCTCCACTGCCCTGACTCAAACCAACACATGGAATGCATGGGGTTAATAAAATCTATTGTGATATCTTGGGCTAGGTTTGGATGGGGGAAGGATGTAAAATTCATAATAGATTAATTTTGTAGCACAGATAACCAGTTCCCAATTTAATATCTCAATTAAGTTGCACTGTATGTGGCTGGAGTTTGTGAATATAGATGATGAGATCTGATTAACTTAGCCTAGCTGCAGTACAATGTTTTGTTAGATACCAGATTAAAAAAAGAAATACCCTTAGAATTCATGGTTTTGTTTTCAGAATATGCTCTCCCTTTGTCCTTGATTTTTGATTCCTAATACTATCATGTTTTGGCAACTTCAAGTGAAAGATCTGTTTGACTGGAAGGCGAGTTAATACGATAAGAGCTCACCAGCCATTTTTAAATGGGAATGAGGTATATGTTTCTTTAAAATTTATTTAGTTACAAGCACTTTCAGATGATGTTGTCAGTAAAGGTGTTTGCCATCAATTACTGAGTGTACTTACGGCATCCTGTGGGTTTAGGGGCAGGACACATTGTTAATTTTACTATCATGTATCTAGCAAGGTCTAACAGTTGCAAATTGACCATGGCATCAAGCGGGTGCAACACTCTGCTAACATTACTTCTTTGTTAACCTGAGTTAATACTCTTAAAATGCACAGGAGATGTATGATCTGATACAGTCAGTTAGTGATGATTCTTATGTTCTTACCTTTGAAGAAAACTTTAACTCAGAATTCACTGCAAAATTATGTAATCAATGAAAAGGACAGAAAAAGAACAACTGCAGAAAACTTCAGTGGAAGAGCATGGAATAAAAACAAGATAAGAAAAAAATCTTTTTAACTAATTTGTGATAACGTAATCGAATAGTGCTAAATATCTCCAGACAGTCCTTTGCACAAGATATATCTAACCATCTGTCTTTTTTCGAACTCTGATGACCATTTAGTTCAAGTTACTTACTTACAACAGGCATTGAGAACCAAACACTTACTGCTTTCTAACATTTTCCCTTCCCTGATTTTAAATAAAAGGAATCTATTTTGAGAATCTACACTGCTCCATCCCACATAAGAGTAACTTCACTCATATTAACTAGCATCCAAGGTTTACTTGGCTGAGTGCAAACATTGGCTATCTCATTCCCCTTTTCTTTGAGTCACCTTAGAGCTGACTCCACTTTGGAGACTCTGTGGGAGCACTGGCATGTGAAGAGATCTGGACATAGCTGTGGATTACTACATTTAAACGATCTGCCCTATAAGACACCTGTTGTGAGTTGGGGATAGGCAGTTAAATCCCATTTTAGAGATGAAAAAATGGGTACAGGTAAAGACTAAGGCCATTTCTAAGTATGACCACTAATTCCCATTGAATTAAATGTGAGGCTTTTGTTTAAATGGGAAGCTGTAGACACATGGCTAAGCGACTTGGCCAAAGTGACACAGAAAATTTCTGGCAGGGTAGGACATCTTCCCAGCCTATAGTTAAAATTTTCCAAACATTGGACCCTGTTTTCTTCATGTCATCCTAGTTTTCCAAAATCAAAAAGGGATAACTTCAGAAGTGATTCGTCTGAAATCTGTGGAGTTCCACAATCAAGAAGCTACCTAGAAACTACAGAATTTCCAAAAGTATTATCCTTTATTTCTCTACAGATGAAGCAATGAAGAGGACTATTGAAACTGCTGTATCTGAAATCCATTACATTACTGTCATCAGCAAAATCTGCTGTCTTAAAAGAATAAAAAAATAATAATAAAACAAAAAATACTCCATGAAAATAGAAGATACTCTGCAATATTTTTGTTAGATTAATTTCAAGAGTAAAGAATAGTTAAAGCAGCAGGGCTAGCCTCATGCTCACTTTTGTGTTCACATTGCAAATGTTGCTAAAATCAGGCCACATATAAATGTGAGGTGTCAACTACTTTATGTGACACTTGTAATGATAACTTATGGAGAGCATTTATGGAAATTAATGGAGATTATTTTAAATGGGAATTGATAGTGACAACCTGGTCTTGCTAAAATCATCAGGTGACTTACTTACCCTCAAACTGAGTAATCTGGGTAAAGGGCCCATCTTTTCCACTGTGAAGGCATGGCACTGAAATGGGATAGAGGCAATTGACTGTCAGAGAAGTCAGGACCATCATGAGAATAAGCTTAATAGCTGTCTGCATAAATATGATATCCATTATCAGGTTATTCATATTGTTGTACAGGGCTTATGGTATCTGGTAAAAGGATAAATAATGAGAGAGAAAGCAAATGGTCCATGTAGGTCACAAATGGCTTATGATAAAAATACTGGCTTTCATGAGCAATTTGGATGTATTTGCTTAACCCATGCAAAAGGAGACAAAAGGTACCAGATTTTTCTACACCCTATTCATTTTGTTGGAGAAGCGGAACATTTTGCCACATTCATCTGGACATTTACATCTTTCATTCTACCTGGAAGCAAGGAGATCATTTTATATTGTGTCTGGTCTGCTTTTGAATCGGACTACTTCTCTACCTCTTTCATGTAATGCCTTAATAAGTTTCTATCACAATCTTTTTCATGTAGTTGAATGCATTTGATCTCCAACAAATTTATCACTCCATACCTCTGATTAAAAAAATAAAATCTGGATGCCTTTGAAGAATTGTTCTGCTTTGCTGGAGAGTAAATGGAATTTTTTGAAAATTAAACCTCTAACAGCTTCTTGCTATATGTATGTATGCATGTGTGTGTGTGTGCAGAGCGAAGGGAGCTTTATACTTAGTACACCAGGAGATCTCACTGTTACGATACGAAAGATAGATTGAAAAGACCTATTGTTTAACAGACTACAATTTGCCCACATTTCTACCAATGTATTAAAATAATTTTATAGTGTAAAATGGACAAAAACTAGCTAGAAATCCTCCTGATTACCATACCAGCAATGGCTAGAAGACTAATTAGCTCTATTAACTTGTGTAGTCCAGAAGCATATGAAAGGTGAAAGAAGATGAAAAGGTATGTGAAGGGAGAGATCTTACCTATTTTTTTCCATTTTCATATTTTCCATTTATATATATTAAAAAGATAAATCTTTGTAAAAGTAAATGAAATATGTGCAGATTTAATTTCATTGGCATTCTGTATTTTATAACCCCATTTTCTCACATGACTAACCAGCTGAGTTACGAAGATAGACAGATGATTGACAAAATTTTCTGAAACATCTGCATGGCATAATAAATGCATAGATACCTGCGGTAGCTCTAAATAAACTCACTTAAGCACAGTAGCAACATAGACATGTTTGCATTGCTCTAATATGGACAAATGTACATTCATTTGGGGATTTCAGAGCCAAAACTTACTTAAATGTAAAAGGTCAGTCTCTTTCCTAAATTGTTTAACATTGCTTTTGAAAGCCTTGTCCACTATCAAAACCTCTTAGATTTACACCTGATAGTAAAGTTCGGCTTATTTCAATAGTATTTTAGTCAGTTAGTTGAATCCAGACATTCACCAGACACAGACAGAGTATTCCCATCAAAACACCAGGAACTAGATACATAATTTCTTGAAAATACTGAGTATTTTTCATATTTTTTTTTTCAATGTGGAAAACATTCCCTCACCACCATCTTCTGACAATTTGGAACAGTAAACAAGGAGGTGGTAGAAATTGTTACACTTAGAATGTGCTGCTATTCCATAAAGCCAGCTAGTAAATGGGGAGGGTGAGTATAGACGGCAGCTCAGCAGTTTATTTTACACGCGGTACTCAACCTTATGGCTTGTGGGCAGTATGAAGACTTCAGGCAATTCCCTGCTCAGAATCCTTTGTTCATCTGCTGTCCGATACATTAAGTAGCATTAGCGTTTTGATGCAGCACAGTGTAACCGAACCACATATATGCAATAGATCCAGTTATGTGACAGATTAAACCAATACAACATATTTTTATTGCAAGAGCGCCTGGAAGAAGTTATGTGTCTCAGAAGCCTGTTGTAGCAGAAAGGTTGTGTCCCCCTAAATTTCAAGTGCCCAAAGCATATAGTCTGCTTTGGCTTTGTCATGAAGATCGAGTACAAGAACTACCACAACTGGAATACTGTGTGGAAGAAAAACAACAGCAAGCACAATGATGTTACTTTGCAGTTCTAGGGCTTGACTCTCCTTTCATGTGTCCTATTTTACATCTACAGAAGCTTGGAAGATACAACACTGCTGAAAATAAGTGAAAGAACAATTGGACCTATATAGCACTTTGCTTTTCATTTGAGGACTGCCAAGCTTATGATAAACATGACAGAAACCTCCACAGCGGATGATTCATCATATCTCTCTAGAATCTCAAATATTATCTCACCTAGTCTAGAAGGATGCAAACAGTGAAAGAAAATATCTTTGTAAGAGGACACTGTTGATTTATTTGAAGTCGCGCCCTGACTTTGAAACTTCTCCACTGGTAATGAGTGGAAGACACAAATCCAAAAACATGGCCACATAGTTTTATCGGAGCTTTGCACTCAGTTGTGGCCTTCTTTAGAGGGAATTTCTGTGGAAATTGATTTGCATCTGGGTAAATGTCATAACTCAGGAGCTACAAGATTTATTAACTAATAGTGTGAATGAAAGACTGTTTTTTAAAAAAGATTAAGTTTTTGATTGGATATGGTTTGTTTACTTTTCCCCCCTTGTTCTGCTTCCTAGTTTTGGAGCCTTTTGCTTAACACTATTTTGTGTGCAGGGCTGTGAGTCTGTAGGATTCTAATCTATATTTTTATGGTTTGTGAGTTTGATGCAGTTTAATCTATGACCTTGTTCAGTGCCTCCAGAAGTTAATGAGAACATGAGCTTCAGTGGGCTCAGAATAGGGTGCAGAGACACTTACTAACCAGACAATTAGTTGCTGTTCTCTTCCACTACAGCATGTAGTGAAAGACTGTGGGTAAAAGTCTGATCTGGTTTAAATCACTGTGAAAACTCACTAGGGCCAAGATTTGACTCTGTGTAAATCAGAAATGAAACAAAGAAGAATAGAGAAGAGAAAGAACAGCAACAAACATCTTTGTGTACAGCACCAGTGCTGACAACAATTTCAAAGCACTAGCCAAGCTGTTATCTTGCTCCTCTACATGAAGAAAAAAGTACTAAGAATTTATTTCTGTCAGTGTTTAAGAAGACTCTACAAACTTTGTTTCTGCCCTTAGCAGAAATAATTTGCACTCCTAAAATTTTTGAAACTTTTCCAAGTCTTAAAAAAAAAAATTCATGTAAAGTAGTTGCTGACTCTGCCTCCTTTTTCAGTTGTACACCCCTGAGGTGTGTTAGTGAGGCTGTGAAGTTGGATATGTTAGGTGTAGAGTTTATGAATATGAAAAGCAGTAAATTTGCATGATTGTGATGTACCAGTCATTGAAATTCACTCCTGTTTGAGCTGAAAGAATGTATCAGTGCATAAAACGTTTAATTAATGAACACTAAATCTTTAAAACAAAAGCTAAACTTAAAAACAAAAGAAGAAAGAAAGAGACAGATTTAACTTCTAAATACATTTCATTTTTGAGAATCTTTCAAGATCATCTCTGAAGATCTAGTGTCAACACCGTTGCAGCTTCAAAACTCATTTCTGCTGCCTATTGCACTGTTTTAAAATTTTATTTTAAAAATCAAAACAAAGGAATGTAACCTCTCTTTTGTAGTTTCTCTTTTATAAAATGAAAGGCTTCAAATGGCACAAGGGCAGCAATTATGCCATCCAAACCCATCATGACAGAGTTCTAGTGGTAGCAGTGAAGCAGGCTGGGAAAAGGCAAAATATAACAAAAGTAGGCATGAATTTTATTCCATTTATTCCTGTATTCTTTCATGGTGTCTTGGGATCTTGAGATTAAGAAAACTGACTGACTATTACCTTTCCATTGGGACAATTATACCCAATTAAAGTGGAAATGTGTTTTGGTGCAGGAGCAATACAATAATATTCAATAACAGTTATGACATACTCATAGTCACCTTCTTTGTGTATCTCTAGAAACAGATAGAATCTTCTTTTGAAGATGGGTTTACTAGGAATTGCTTTTGCCATGCTATCTTTTTATTTATTCAGGCCAAATCACTCATAAATATTTTGAAGCACATTGGCCAGAATCAACAATATTGGCAATCTAATTTTAGAGGAAACATATTTCAACGTGTATGGTAAGTTAAAATGTGCTACTGTCTTCTGCAGGGATGACATACAAATTGGTTCTCTTCAGGCAATTGATCTTACACCTTTCAGAAACCCCTGCACAAAAAAGTATATGTTATAAAAACTGGAGCCTAGAAGTAGTCAGTAGTCAGTAGTCAGAAGTAGTCAGTACAAAGCTGGGGGGAGGGCTGACTCACGGGAAGGCTGTGCTGTCATTCAGCATCACCTGGACAGGCTGGAGAGTTGGGCGGAGAGGAGCCTGATGAAGTTCAACAAGGGCAAGTGTAGGGTCTTGCACCTGGGGAGGAACAACCCCATGTGCCAGTACAGGCTGGGGGCTGACTTGCTGGAGAGCAGCTCTGCGGAGAAGGACCTGGGAGTGCTGGTGGACAATAGGCTCACCATGAGCCAGCAGTGTGCCCTTGCGGCCAGGAAGGCCAATGGCATCCTGGGGTGCATTAAGAAGAGTGTGGCCAGCAGGTCGAGCGAGGTGATCCTCCCCCTGTACTCTGCCCTGGTGAGGCCGCATCTGGAGCACTGTGTGCAGTTCTGGGCTCCCCAGTTCANAAGGGGCAATGGGCACAAACTGGAGCACAGGCAGTTCCACCTGAACATGAGGAGGAACTTCTTTACTGTGAGGGTGACAGAGCACTGGCACAGGCTGCCCAGGGAGGTTGTGGAGTCTCCTTCTCTGGAGATATTCAAAACCTGCCTGGATGCATTCCTGTGCAACCTGCTCTAGGCTAACCTGCTTTAGCAGGGGGGTTGGACTAGATGATCTCTAGAGGTCCCTTCCAACCCCTACCATTCAATGATTCTATGTAGGCCTAGGATACTGGGAAGCCAGGCTAGGCACCACAAAAACATATCATTTACCACATTTCTTTCCTGTCCTACAAAAAACCCACAAAGCATTCTTACAAGGTACTCATGCAATTTTTTTCTTTGTCCCTACAAAATTTCAGGAAATATTTCAGCTCAGAATTTAATGGTTTGTTTAGACTTATTAGTCTGAATAAAGACATGATCATGAGAAACAGGTTTCAGCAGCTGAACTGCATGAATACCCAGAAATTAAACAGAATTTCAGTCCTCAAAGCTTTGCTAAACTCTTTACTTTTCTGACATCCATGTTTCGTTTTTTTTTTTCCTAAAAATTAGTCTCTACACAATATGAATTCTTCTGGGTAGCTGAGATTTGTGAATTTCAGCAAGGATACTAAATTCTGAACTGCTGTAAGGAAAATTCCTCTCATGATGTCTGCAGGTACTGGCTGGAAAAAAGAAACACTCAAAATAATTCTAAAAAGCTTCAACAGATTCCAGTGCAATTTAAAGATCAAACCAAAGCAGAGTACTATTTAGGGTAAGAAAAGCAAAATCTTTGTTACTGACACTAGTAAGACACAAGCAACAAACAAACATTTGAAAGGCCAAAATCAAACAAAACCTCCTTGGAATATATAATATTAAACTACAAATTTATCTGAAAATTTGTCCTACTACTCATTGTAAAGTAGAAAAATCATGGTGATCACTATGAAATAAAAAATTAATTAAACATGTTTAACAATACTGATCAGATGGGGCAAAGACTGCATATATGTATCGGCTAGAATAGAAAGAGAAATGAGACAGAGCTGCAATTCTGGAATTCTGTGTATCACTTACCCCATGATTTCAGCATCACCAGAAGGTCATCTTATTTAAATTGGTTGCTATTTGAGAACTTTAATACTGTCAATGGGAAAAAACCCCAAACTATGATTTCTTTGGGGATAAAATTTCCATAATTTGGAAATGTGAAGGAATAATTCTGGACTTAGCTGAACTAAACCCATAGATTACAGAGCTGGACAGGGTCTCAAGGTGTTGCTGCTCTTCAAGGTAGGCTATAGTTGATGAGGTCATTACTTCATGTTGACAACATAGAGTGACACCTCAGTGATTTATGTTTCCATTGTGTTCCAACCTACACAATCGACCTCAACATCTGAGCATACAGAGATAGAATTATGGAATGAATGAGGTTGGATGGGATCTCTGGAACTCATCTAGTCCAAACCTCCTCCTCAAGCAGGGCAAGCTAAAGCTGATTGCCCAGGATCATGTCCAGATGGCTTTTGAATATCTTTAGGGATGGAGACCACAACAACCTTGGACAGCTTGTGCCAGGTGTCGGTCACCCTCATGAAGAAAAACTGTTTCCTGATGTTCAGAAGCAACCTCTTGTGTTTAGTTAATACCCATTGCCTCTAATCCTGTCACTGGGCATCACTGAAAAGAGCCTGGCTCCACCTTTTTTACACCTTCCCTTCAAGTGTTTGTATATATTGATGAGATTCCCTGTAAGCCTTCTCTTCTCCAGACTGAACAGTCCCTTTCCTCATAGGAAAGATATTCAAATCCTTTAATCATCTTCGTGGCCGTTCACTGGACCCTAGTGTACTAAGGAGCCCAGAACTGGACACAGCATTCCAGGTGTGGCCTCACCAGTGCTGAGGAGAGGGAACGGATCACCTCCCTCCACCTGCTGGCAACACTCCTCATGCAGCCCAAGACACTGTTGGCTTTTTTTTTGGCTGCAAGGGCAAAAGTTGGCTCATGTCCAACTTGCTGTACACCACAACCCCCTGGGCCTTTTCTATGAAGCTGTTTTCCAGTGACTTGCCCCCCAGCATATATTTATGAATAGGATTATTATTCCCCATGTGCCTCACTTTGCACTTTACTTTTCTGAACTTCAGTTGAAACTCACTTTTGAACTGCCAGCCCGCTTCTCCAGCCTGTTGAGGTCTCTTCAGATGGCAGCACAACGTTCCAGTGCATCAGGTGCTCCTCCCGGTTTTGTGTTAACAGAAAAGTTGCTGAGGGTACACTTTGCCCAATCATCCAGATCATCAATGAAGATGCTGGGCAGGACTGGACCCAGTATTGACCCTTAGGGTACAATGTTAGTTACTGGCCTCCAACTACACTTTGCAGCACTGGTCACAGCCCTCTGGGCCTGACCATTCAGCCAATTTTCAATCAACCTCACTGTCTGCTCATTCAGCCCACTCCTCATTAGCTTCTCTACAAAGATCCTATGGGAGGCTGTCAAAAGCCTTGCTGAAGTCAGGCAGGGAATATCAATTGCTTTCCCCTCATCCACCAAAGCAGTCATTTCATGGGACTATCAAGTTGGTGAGGCATGACTTCGCCTTGTGACTACACTTTTGCTACTTTGCTGACTACATCTAATCATCTCCATGTCATTCAAGAGCCTGGAAATGTTTTCCAGCACTAGCTGTTCTGTAACCTTCTCAGGGATTGAGGTGAATCTGATGAGCCTTTAGTTCTCTGGATCCACCTTCTTGCCCTTTTTGAAGGCAGGAGTGACACTTAACAGACATGGTCTGTCTGCTTCTAGGGGAAAGGTTCACAAACATAGTTTGGCTTTGAAACCTCATGGTTTTGGTGGCTCCAAATAAGATTTTCTCTGCATTTTGATTTCAATTCAGAAAAACCTCTGGATATTAAAGCCTGTTTAAATCCCAAATCAAGGTATCTGAAACACTATGTATCCAAAACAGACCATAAATTCCTGAATAAACAATAGCCCTTGTCCTCCTGGACTGGCATCTGCCACTTAACAATGTTGTGATTTTGTAGTCCATGGGGTAGTTTTCTCAGTCTCAGCTGAGAAAATATTTTTCATTATTCATATTTACACAATTTGGTGCTTTGAAAGCCACCAACGTATGCTCTAGTCCAGGAGACTGCTACAATAAAAGAAATTACCATAATCTCTGCAGTACTCAAAGCTTAGTGAACCATTAAAAGCAAACCAGCTCAATGAACCGAGTAGCAACAACAAAATTAAAGTACACTGAAAGCATGCCTAGGGCAACAACATTTATTTTACTCCTATCTCTAATACTGACGTTAATAAATGACAAAAGGATCCACTAATTTGCTTGTTGCCCTCCTTGCCTGGACTTTGAAGACTTTCAGGTAAATTTTCAGCATAGCCTCTTGATTAGACAGTCTCCTTAATAAGATCAGAGTCTTATGCAGAAGTGCTGATTGCTTTCCATTCCAGTTTGCCAGATGGTGTATCTAGGATGAATGACTACTTCTGTTAATGCTGTTTTTGTATGTGTATGTTTGTGTGTGTGCATGTGTATCAGGTATTAGCCGACACACCAAAAAAAGTGAGTTCCATCCAAGACATCATTATTGCAGCTCTACTGCTCTGACCAGAGTGGTCCCTTTTGGATGACTTCAGAAAGCTGTAGTTTACAGGTCACTGAGCTTACAGACTTCAGTCCTAGGGCTTCTTTAATCTGTTTAGTCCAAGTCTAGCCAGCGTGCAGCATGCATGGCATATTTGTTGCTATGATGAAAGTAATTCTCTTCTTCAGACTCATTAAGTGACAACAGCCATTAGTGTCATCTAGAACTGACTGAACATAAAGCCATTGGTCAGTATGAGAGTTCATAAATTTTCTGTGAGCTTGCTGCCATCACCATTAAAGCTGAAAAAAAATAAAGTGACTTTTTTCTTGAGTCATCCCACTTGAGGAACAAAGAGGAAAAACTGTCCCGTTACCTTGTCTGCCAACTTCATTAACAGGGAAATGCTCTGAATTATTTAGTTGCTAGTGCTCTATCATCCTTGAGAAAAATGGCTTTGAATTTCATTGAAATCTACAAGGAAACTGACTAAACTGATGAAATACAGGTAGGATATGATCAAAGCCTCTAAAGTGATGTTGGCCTCTACCTCCTTCTCTCACATACCCATTTTTCCATTTCCCAATAGCCATAACCAGCACCAAGGATGGCCATTGAGGGTAGCCGGACAGCTGCTTGCAAGGTGCGAAGCAGAGATGCAGAGGGACTAAACTGCCCAGATGTCTTGTGGCCAAATTGGACATTAGTTACACTATTTCATAAAGTAACAGATGAGTTTATGTGAACAATGAGTTCCTCCCCTCTCCTGGGAGGGCTGCTGTCTGCAAGGTGGAAACTAGACCTGTACAGGTATTTCCTATGTCTTTGCTAATTAGGCAATGAGTACAGGAGAGTTACACTATTTTACGAAGAAAGGAAAGACAATTCTAGCTGTCCGAGTTTCAGAACAAAGCTTGAAAATGTAGAGCAGGTAGATGCTAATGGCTCTGAAATCAGCTGGCAAATAAAGTAAGGCTGACTTTGTTGTGATTTTAAAAGCTGTCTTATTTTGAGCTCATCTCCAAGTGTCAGAGGGAGCATAGGATGCCGCTTTTGTCATGTGCTTTCACCTCTAGAACTTCACAGATGAGGCAATGGCATTTGATATGGAGACACAACTCTTGCCATTATTGATCACGTCTGCACTACCAGACATAATCAATAAGCTAACTGGCAAATACCAAATACCAGCATGCATTATGTTTTAGCCAGCAGCAGAGTCAGAAGAATTTTGGGGCACTTTTGATTTTGTTTCTTTTCAGGAGAATTGATAGGGGCTTACTGGGGGTCTGCTTGTTAAACTAGTATTATCCAACAGACCTAAGAAGATAAAAATAAACTTGACAAACAAGCCATACAAATGCCAACTCTTCCACTCAATGTTCCCTAGATCTTAAAGATGAAATTTTGTTTGTCCATGACTCTCTTCTTTACATGTTCTCACTTGGATTGTGACTTGAAGGACATCTGAGAACAATGTGGGAGAGTAAGACAGAGGCCAGCTGCTTGTGACAAATAACTTAAAGCATCAAGAGTTAGAAGCATAAATAACAGCAGGGGTACTGTGCTCAAGCTATTAGCAGAAAAAGCCAAATCAGACTTTCTGACTGAAGTCAAAGCATCCCTTAGAAGGGTCAGTGTATGATTTTACCTTGTGTCTATTTTTAATTACTCACAAAACTTGATTTAAACATTGCCTGGCTTTTATCAGGTACAACCACTTTCACCTCGCCCCGCTTCCCCACCCCAGATTTAGTATACTTCCAGAAAGTAAGAGAGATACTTCAAGCCAACCTTTGAAAAAGAGAGTACTGTGCTTAACAATGTTTTTCAAAACATACAAAAAATACAACTGGATATTTTTTTACCCACAGCGTCTGTGTTGTTCTATACATTGTAGCTCTCAGAAAAAGCACAGGTAGCAAAACTTTATTTCCCCAAAATGCACTTCAATATATTTTAAGTATAAAACCCTAATTTAAAATAATGTCAGCATCTTTTGCCTGTAGAATATGAGGCTCAGCATCTTTAAATTATTTAAGAGGTCCTCAGAGAGTCAGTTATGCTTATAACGTCAGATTTAGTCAAAGAAATGGAAAGAGCAAAGCAAAGTGTTGAATAAGGACTTCCTGTGTGATTTTACCAAGTTATTTTTTACTGCCTGTAATTGAAGCAGTGTTCTCACCTCACACAGTTTTAGCTAAAAATATATGTTGTATAACTGCAACTTGTTTAACTTGTTTTGTTTCTTTTTTTTTCTTTCTTTCTTTTTTATAAATAGAGTAGGTCTGCTCTACTGAACTGCTCTTCTCCTCATGAGGATTCATTCACAAATAAATACAAGCTCTATCAAAACTCACTTGAAAGTACACTTGTACAGGCAGTTACAAATCCTACATATGACTCCTCATAAAACAAAAAATATATAATTGTTTGAAACCATAAGAGGAAGAGTTCACCAGTACCATCTCTAACATATTTTGTTCCACTTTATTGTGATAGAAGGACCAGAGCTAATATATATAATGTGATCTTAACAGTTTATATTCAAGCAAATGACAAACGTTAGGATCTGTAGAGTATCGCATCAGTGTCATAGTTTGTCATTACAAATACACTTTGAAGATAGAGCCAAAAAAGTCTACCTTAGTGTTAGCCATAATAGGTTAGCTGGCCTATAATATGACCTATAATAGGTTAGCTGAAAAAAAGATCCTTGTTAGCATTGTCTTTAATGAAGGTTATCCTTCCTTGCTAGGCATTTTGGAGACTTGTAGATAAAACAAGGTCCATGTAAGATGTGCTATATTTTCCCAGGCACAAGTCCCTATTTAATGGTTAAAAAAAATCTGTCCCCCCTCAAGCACCAATGCTTTATCAGTAGAATGGATTAAAGATGTGTGAAAGGAAACCACTACAAAAATTGTAAGAGTACCAGGTACATATTTGTATTCAAATGCTGTATGTACTTGCCACGCTTTCTGTCTTAACTCAGACATCTCTTTCCAATTCAAAGAGATCTTACAAGTCCTAAGACCAGACTGGGACCTTCATCCATATTCTGAACCTATCTTTAAAACCATTCATTTAAGTGTTGCAATTAGAAAGTCGACATGCATGTTACCTATATGGCTTAGCTGAGAAAAATATTCACAGGGATGCATGTGTCAGTGCTGTTTTCTGTAACCAGCCACAGTTACATGCTGACCAGCAGTACCTCTTGCTCTCCCTGTACCTTAGCTACTTCTTATGCCTCTTTAATAAAAAAGAGGAACTACTTATTCCTCTTTGCTTTGACACTCTTTCAACACTAATGAGGAAATTAGAAAGTACACAGAGAACATCTATCAGAGCTAGAGTAAGGAGAACAGGCCAGTTTACCTCCAAACACCTTGTACTGGCACACCATGTACTGTCTGTATCTGAAACACTTTGTATTTGAACTAGAGCACAAGCTCCCTGGGGAACACATGCATCATCTCATTTGCTTTTGAACTGAGCGCACACATTATTGACTCTCTGTACACAATAAAAGGGATTGGTAGCATTCATAATGTTAATATTTTGGGAAGAGATTTCTCATTAACGGAAACAAGCAGTTCTCTTTTCAAATAAAATATGAAACGCACACTGAGTGTATTTACACCATTCATAAGATGACATGCAGTGGTCATACCCTTTGACCTGAGGAGCTTTAGGTAAAGTTAAGTAACAATCTTAGTATTTGAGCATTGCCCTCCCTGCTTCAACTCTGTCCCAGTTTTGGCTGGGATACACCTAATTTTCTTCTTAGTAGCTAGAATAGCCCTATGTTTTGAATTTGGTATGGGACTTAGTATGAGAAGAATGTTGATAATATGCTGATGGTTTTAGTATTTGCTGAGAAACAAAGGACTTTTCAAGTTCTCATGCTTTACTAGTGTACAGGTACATAAGAAGATGGGAAGGATCACAGCCAGAGCAACAGATCCAAATTGGCGGATGGGATATCCCGTACTAGATGATGTCATGCTCAGTACATGAGGCTGGGTATTATGGTTTATGCCCAGCCGGCAACAAAGAACCACATGACCGCTTGCTCACTCTTTCCCCCCTCCACTGGGATGAGGACAAGACAAGACCCACACCTGGTGGGTCGAGACATGGACAGGGAGGGTTCACTCACCAATTATGGTCATGGGCAAAAACCAGACCCAAACTGGGGAAAAAATTCAATTTAATCAGTTATCAGTCAAAGCAGAGTAGGATGAGAAGACATAACAAGGCAGATGTTAAAAACAAACACCTTCCCCCACCCCTCCCTCCTTCCCAGGCTCTAGTCCCCTCACTCCCGATGTCTCTCCCTCCTTCCCCCTCAGCAGCACAGGGGGACGGGGAATTGGGGGTGCAGTCAGTTCACCAGAGATTGTCTCTGCTGCTCCTTCCTCCCCAGGCGGGGAGGGCTCCTCACACACTTCCCCTGCTCCAGCATGGGATTCCTCCCACGGCATACAGTCTCACATGAGCCCCTCCGACGTGAGTCCTTCCTGTGCAGTGCAGTCCCTCAGGAACGCACCGACCTTGTACTGTCTGCCTACAGAGTCATGGTCTGCATCGGGAGGAGGCATCTCCTCTGGGGTTGTCCATGGGTTGCTGGTCCATCTCTCCTCCACTGTGATCCTCCGTGGGCTGCATGGGCACCACAGTCTGTCCTCCCACCTCGGGATGCAGGGGAATCTCCATTCCAGTGCACCTCCCACCTGTTCTCACTGACTCCCGGTATTGCCACAGGTGTTTCTCTCACATCCCCCTCCTCCCTGTGTCCTGTCCCCTCCTTAAATACTTTCAGAGAGGCACATCGATTGTCTCTAAATGGCCCAGACTCAGCCCAACGTGGTGCTGACTTGGAGCCGTGGAAGCTTTGAGCAGCTTCTGACAGGGACCACCCACCCATGTAGACCCTCTCCCCCTTCTACCAAAGCCCCACCACACAGACCTGAGGGAAGAAGAAGGACAGAAGACACATTAGGAGTGATGGCGTTTGTCTTCCCAAGTAACCATTATGCATGATGGAGCCCTCGTTTCCTGGAGATGGCCGAGCACCTGCCTGCCCGTGTGAAGGAGTGAATGAATCCCTTGTTTTGCTTTGCTTGTACATGCGACTTTTACTTTACCTATTAAACTGTATTTATCTCAACGTATGAGTTTTCTCATTTCTATTTTTCTGATTCTTTCCCCCATCCCACTGAGTGGGAGTGAGCAAGCAGCTGTGTGGGACCTAGTTGCCAGCTGGGATTAAACTATAGTAGACTCACAGGCTGCCAGGTGACTTGGGTGTTGAAACTCACTCAGAGCCACACTTCACCTTTGCTGAAGTACAGCAGATCCTGAGAACAAGTTTCTCTCCAAGGTCAACCATTTTCCACCCCTCAGCTTTGCTCAGTAGCTTAGCTCTGGGTCTGAGAACCATCCTTTCCAGAGGAACCTTCAGACTGAATATTTTTAAATGGGTCTGAATACTGTGAATAACACAGTAGCAGTAAAAACATAAGATGACGGAAATCTAACTGTGCCATTGTTTCAAGACTCATCTTTGCCACAGATAGATTTTTCTGCTATCTCTTTTCTTCAGTCTGACTAATAAGGTATAGTGAGCATTCTGTGCCCATTAAGAAGACATACAATCAAATAATTCCATATGAAAGCTAATTGTTTTTGCTGTTTAGAGCAAAACATAGCTGCCACATGGTGGTAGATTAAGGAGGAACTGTAGACACAACGCATCTACTACTGTTATTCATCTCTTGCTCTAATTCTTTGGGTTTAAAATCCAATTTGAAGTTGTATTCTATGGAAATAAATGGCTCAAGGCAGATACTTAACTTTAACCTTCTATGCCAGACATCACCATGTTCATTAAAGCCTGGCAAATGGAATAGCACTTTTTATAAACAGAAGGTGAAAACTGTGTAGATTCGAAATTGTTCACGGCACAAAAATGCATCAAATATACCTGAATCCTATTTGACCACTGTTTCTTGCTTCACACTTCAACTTCTTCCTTTTCTCTCAACAAAGGGTTTTATAGGACAGGAGAATTCGAAAGAATTATTCAGATTCTAACATTAGCCTTCGGCAGAGTTTTACCTCTCCCCTCCTTGTCCCATCTTTAATTAAGATATATCCTCTAAGATTTGTGCCAATCTCATCTGGCACAAAGTGGTGAAGCTGCACTGAAGCCAGTGTTCATTTACATAGCTACAGATCCCTTATCCTTCATTTTATAGTCTGACTTCAGCTGCTGCAAGTTCCCATCCCGTCCATCCCCATCATTATGCTGGCCATGACAAGCACCTCTCTTGGTGCTGTGAAAAGGATGACCTCTAAGTCTAGATCACTTGCAACAGTGCTTGGACAGCAAAGAAACTTATGAAATAAGTTCCTGGCTGCTTTCTAAATCCCTCCATATTTCAGAAAAAATATGGATATTTTTGGTAGTAAGTTCAGTGACTAACCTCTGTAGAGAACAGAGGAAAAATTAGACAGGAAACAAGTGAGAGATGATCAGCAAAACAGCAGCATTTTGATTTATTCTAGTTCTTTACTATTCTCACCTTACTATTGATATTTTCATTGTTCTTCTCTAGCAAAATAGAAGAACGATCCTATTGCTATTTATTACTACATGATACAGAAGTAGCTTTTTCCTAATGCAACATACTGCATTTCATATTTATTCATTTTCACTGTTGTGTCAAAAAATCTTGAATCTAAATTTAAGAATTTATTCAAATAATGGCATAATAAGAATAAGAATACATAGTAACTCTTTCAGTTTGGAAATGGCACTTGAAAAAGATTGCATAGGATATGTGGGGTTCCCAAAACGTATTTACAGTGGTCTCCATAAGCACTAAGTTTTCTCTCTGCCTACCCCTTGGGTTAGTTGAATTAATTTTCTCCGAAAGTAACAAAACATCCTCAGAGACATCAGAGCATTTTTTTTTTGTCAGGAAAGCTGAAAAACATTAAGTTACAAGACCTAAGAAATAACAACTGTGCATCTTGAATGCCAGCTTATTTTTAACCTAGTTTTTTAGGCTGTAACAGAAACATGTAATGTCCCAGTGCTAGCTCTAAGATTTGAGTTTCCAAGATCTACTTTACTGACCTCATTTTACAGCTCATTGTTTAACGAAGATTGTTTCCCCTATTCATAAAAATTATTTCCATATTCACATAAATCAATTTTTAAGAATGGAGCTAAATTCAAAAGGTTCCAAATAATCTCGTTGAGCTTCACATGATAGTCTTAATGGTTAATCAATTTTTTGAATGTACACATGACATTAGGAATCACAATCTTTATCATGGAGCACAATGCACTGATTTCACAGATTGCAGAGTGCATAACATGCTCCCACAGAAAAAAAGTAAGAAAGGCAATGCGTCTCTGTGCATAAACTCTCTGCTTCCAATTTAAATGAAACAGTGTCCAAGCATGCAAAAGGACCATGCACATATGACTTGATAATTTCAGAATCTTCAAGCATTCTCCCAAATTTTGTGCAGCATGCCTGAAAAATAGTTGTGATTTTGAAATAGGTGGGGAGAAACACATTAAAATATACATCCTGACCCTCCTCACCTGAAAGCCCTTTAAACTGTTTAAACTATTTTTTCTATAGGAAACTTTCTTTTCAAGACTATATCAGAGAAGAAATTCTCATTCAAATCCCCACAAGCTTATAGATACAATGGGTCTTTCTAGTTCTGTTTTCTAGTAGGCATGTGATCATGTCCATAGGATTACTATTGTATGTATTATGTTTTTTTTTTTTATCCTGACACATATATCGGAGAGTTCTTTCAGAATTCCTCTGGTAGTCTGAATCCTAATAATTGCCCACATCTGCAACCTCAAAAGTAAAAAAAAAAGTTTTTTTTACAAAATTTGTATATATATATTGCCTAAAATATTTGCTTTCCCTTCATGTCACTTGTGCAATAAACCTATGAATAGTGTGCCAGTATATTTCACAATTAGTATTCAGTCTCTAGGATAACGTAGCCTGATTCTTTTAGTCTTCTTTGTGGGAATCCCTCAATCATCTCTCGGTCTCTGTTGATCACTGGATCTTTTTCCACATTGTACAACAGGCACTCCAAAGATGCCTTCTACAATCTCTGCAATATTATTACCAACTCATTTTTCTGTTGGCAATGTACTGCATGATGCATCTTTTCTAATCACATTCACCTTTCACACCTTCATTATTTAGGTGAATTATTGTAATACCTTGTTAATGCCGGTTATACTTTTCTCTTTCTCTTACTTTGTAATTCCCAAATTATGGGCATACAACTTCTAACAGTAGTTAGAAGTCAGTAGTTCTCATTAGTACATAAATACATATACAAAATAATGGCCCTCAAGGTCATCCAGTTCATCCTATGTATCAGGATACATCTACTTTTTATCGCTATTAAAAAAACTCCAGCAAGATCAGTTCCAGAATCTGTTTTTTGCTCAACTCTATTGTATCCTCTTTCCAATCCGAACTGAAAGAAACCCCATTGAACAGCTATTGCTTATTCTGCAGAAAGCTTTTACTCACAGTATAAATTTTGATCCCATTTCTCTAACCTAGATAATCATCCCTCTTTTCACCTTATAGTGTTTACCAGTGCCCAGATACATGGAGATTATTGCAATTTCTTCACCTGTAGTTTTGTGAATAATCAGTAAGCAATTGGAACCTGCTATGATAATGTATCTTTTCTGAAAAAGATAGTCTTCCATCATTGATCCGATACCATAAATATTTTATTTCATATATAAAATGGCTGGAAATGTCATTACAATATTTTTCTCTGAGCTTTTGTGCATTCCTGTCATAACAGAAATTAGCCGACAAGTCTTCATCATAAACTACTATTTGTCAACCTCAGAGAAACCAATAGAGTACAAGTTTCAGTTGCATGAAAGGTTGCAAAGAATTCATAACATACGGTACATGTAACTCTTGTAGTTTACATTGTATTGTCCTGTAGATGTTTCATCCTTTTTTGTAGTGTTATACAAAGACATAAACAATGCTTAAAAGAAATGAGCGCCTTCTGATTTATCAATGACCTTAAAGACAGCTACTCACTTTACGTAAAAATTTCGCTTGATCAAGATGGTACTATAAAAGGAGGTAGTACATACGCTTTGGAATATCAGTCATTCAGAGGTTTTGATGGATTTTAGCACAATCATCTGTTCACTGAAAATTTCCAAAATTTAGATGAGGATGAAGAATTATTTGTCTGTCTTTTTTTTTTCTAAACTATAAATCTTGGAAATAACTCAATCGTTCTAAGAGTGAGAATGCAGACAATCTCTAAATATTAATAAAACTAGTATTTATGGAATATTGGATTATGCAACATAATGTAAGTGAGAATGGCAAGATGCAGGATGTGGTACTCTGGTTATTTACACTTCTCTCATCCAATATGGGGGCAGGTTTCTTTAAATTATATTGCAGATCTCACTAAGACCAATATGCTGAATCTATACCTTTCAAGTTAGATGTAGTTTTTTCAGAGTACTTTTAAATCTTTTTCCAGGCCCACATAATACAACTTAATGATCAGAATGCATGCAGAAACAGAAACAACTAAATGTCTTTTTCCCTCTTTGCTATCATATGATCATCTTTTTATCCTGTTAAATTTTTGACGTGACATTTAATTAAAGCAACTGTAATTTACATTTTATTGTTGTGCTGATTAAAACATCTGTTTCTTCAGGACTGGAATCACATTCCAGAGAGTCACAAACCAGAGTTTTTTCCCTCATAAAGGTTACTCAGTAGCCTCATAATTTTACAGTTGATTTTACCTCAACATTGTAATCCAAAAGTATATTAGCACTAAAAATATACAATTTTTAGAACAGGTAGTTTAAGTTCTTGGCTTCAACTAGAACAGAACGTGCTGAGCCAACATGTAAACATGGGAGCTGTCCTTTTTTCTTGTGGGGAAGACCCTTTTTTCTTGAGGGGAAGACCCTTTTTTCTGTTTATTAGAGCAAGTCCTACCATATGCAACACAAAGGAAGCTCCCACTGTTTTATATTGTTTTCTATTGGCTAATGTATAGCTAGTTTATGTGTATTCTTGTCCCTCAATTGAGGTTTTTTTTAAACAAATTTGCTTTAAAAGATGCCAAATGTTTTTCAAGGAATGACTCTCTAGTGGAGACTACCTTGCAATCATTTTTTAGTTTCTGTGGTATGCACCAAGAGTTCAGTTTAGAAGATCATTGAAATTGGTGAGGTTACTCACAATCTCAAAATTACGCATAAGCTTCAGCAGTCTGTTGGATTGAGGTTAGAATTCCCATCACTTGCAGCGGAAGCAGACTGAGGGCAGAATTTGGTTCATGCTGGCCTCTTGGTATTTAATGAATATAGTGCCTTGTACAGCTGCAGCTGGTACTTTACACAGCTCTGCAGCTTGTGTGTTTCTTCCCCCAAACGAGGACAATATTGTTATCCAGCCTGCTTTCATTCTACTGAAAGATTTATTTTTCTTGAAACCAGTATAGCAAGCAGCTTTGACAATAAAAGGTACACTCTATTCAAAACATATTTTTTCTGTAAGCGTAAGATCAACTTGTTATACATGACCCTTCATCAGCCTTCTGATTTCAGTCTAGCAAGGAAGACAGAAAATTGAGACTGTGCATAAATTCTATTAAAACAAATGTTTGGATCACATACGTTTCTGGACAGGCAAGAAAAAAAATCAGGTACAGTAACTGGCCTTTTCATAGCCTTATCATAATAAAACAACATGGATAATTTTTAATTCTATGCTATAGGACCTTTTATTTTTCCTCATAATTAATTATAAACAAGGATCAGAGTGTCATGTTTATTGGCATATTTGGCTCCAAGTTTAGACTGCAAGAACTGATTTTAATATCCTCAAGAGAGCTGTTAGGTGCTGAACTATCTGAAAATTTGAGCTTTTTCATATAGGTATCTACTTGATCTACAATGCTATCATCAAATCCATAATTTTCCTGTTCAGTGGATTGTGCCCCAGAATCATGTGCCTAAAGTATTACTGAATTTTCCCTGGATTTCAGACGATGGACATTTCTGTTAGCCTAAGGGATTTGCATTCCATAATAACATGAAACATATATTTGGAAATGCAAACAACACTGTTAATATTTCAAATAACTTTAGTAATACAGAAATTTATGCTGACATTAAAAGCTATATTAAATTGCTGCTTGGGTTATTTTGAGAATATCTCTATTACTAATATGACAAAAGATGACTTTAATGGTATCATAAACCAGAAACATGAAAGCGTTATTAAAACTTGCTTCATAAAGATTTATCAGCCTGCTATCAGTTAAGCTGTTCAGACATGATGAAATTTTGAGCTAAACACACTGGATGACTTCCTACACTTCTAACCAAGTGTTGTAAATTCAATAGTAATGGATATGTAAGCTAAAAGAAGAAAGGGGGAAAGAAAGGATTACTTTTTTTCCAATAAAGTCCAGAATAAGTATTACAGGACAGAAAAATATTAGACAACTCCAGAAATCTAACCACATCTTCTGAGAATCTTTCTTTGTTTGGTTATTATAGTGGAACAATTGTTCTGTGTGTTGCCTAGTCCTGCCATTTCTTCTTACAAGCATGACATTTATTTTAATTTATCTAATGAAGTCAGTCATTTTAGGATCTTATGTATTTTTAAGACACAGAGGAGTTATACTCTGCATTTCTTGTCATTAATTATTTACCTCTCTGTTGAGTAAAATACTTAGTTTATATGTTCTGTTGTTTTCCCTCTAAAATGCATAGTAGATCTGGGTAAAATATGAAGCATCTGAAAACCAGGCCTGATTGTGGATAAGATGGTAGCCATTTCTTTTTGGAGGTACTTTAACAAAAGCTTAGAGAACAGTTTTTGGAGATTGTATTCCTGTACAAAGCCAGTAGATTTGAAAACGTCATGTATAGTTGAAGGTCTGAGATTCCTCTCATCATAATCCTTATAAGTTTTTGGCAACAAAGATTCTAGGAAAATAGAAATCTAAGGACCTAATGTGATTCCTCATACAGTTTAGATCTAGATCTGCATAACTCTTATAATTACATATAATGAAAAAGAAAGCATTCTGTTTCTGGAAAATATTCTGAACCACACACATTTGCTTAGAGGATCAAGATCTTATAATGTTTTCTGCTCGAGTTATGTTAATGGCACATTTAATTAAATGGCAAATCATGTCTGGATAATGACTACACAGACAAAGGCCTATGAGAACTTCTTCAGACACACAGCAACTTACAAATGTATTTCTGATTACAAAACTGAAGAATAGGTGCACCTGATACATTAGTAGCTAAAGCAAAGACTACCAGGAGCTACAATTTTCTCATAGAAACTGCTGGAAGCAAACATACTTCCTAATATTTGCATACTATTTGCATACGGTTCCATCCTCCCTCTCTCTCACTTCTCACTTGCCTCCTCTCCTCACCCTTCCCTCCCCTCCCCCCCCCCCCC
>VZSC01015648.1:406894-421065 GCA_013398225.1 Steatornis caripensis
CCCCGGGTTGATTTACAGAAGATTTGATGCATTATAATGGAGTTTAGATAACTAATGAGGGAACTGACTCACTTGACTCACAGAGCATGTAAGTAAAAAACAGAGGAAAACTTTGTTCTGGGGAAAGGAATGGAGTCAACTAGAAGAAGATAGCTTTGAGTGTTATTTTTATAGAAAATTTACAGTATTCTTAGGATAATTCATCTGCAACAGATGCAATGACAGTGATAGGTAGACAGTGATTTGCAAGGCTAGCCTGTGGTCCTCATGCACAAAACTACTTCAAAGGAACAGTTTTATATTAGATCGTATTTAAGTCTCTTGCAAACCACTTGGGCTAAAAACCATTGGTCCACGATGTTCCTCACTGCATATAGTTTGTGTTTTATTTACAAGTCTGATAGCAGAAGCTTTCTGGTTGAAAGGTCAGCATGAATAATGCAAAAGCTATAAATGAAAGCAAGTAAAATAAAAAAGGGTAAAGGAGTCAGATTTGTTTTTCTAAGTCTTCGGTACTTTGGCAAACTTCACTTTCATTAGATATTATTCTTCGTCTGGCTGAACTCTATAGTGTAAAGATAGCACCCACTACAGAGCACCTAGTTACAATGACACGAGTACCTGCACTTTGGTCCATTTCTGAAAGAATAATGTACAGACATTAAATTATGAAAAAAAGAAGGAAATAAAGAATCTCGCTGCCACAGCTCATAGTTCTGAGGGATTCTGTGAGCCAAATGATATCCGAAGTACACTTACTCTGTAGGAAAAATCTTCTAAAAAAGACAAGGAAACTCTTTCTTCGTCATCTACTGCATTCGGCTCTGGGACACCCAACATAGAAGGACATGGACCTGTCAGAGCGAGTCCAGAGGAGGGCCATGAAGATGGTCAAGGGGCTGGAACACCTCTCCTGTGAAGACAGGCTGAGAGAGTTCGGATTGTTCAGTCTGGAGAAGAGAAGGCTCAGGGGACACCTTAAAACATCCTTCCAGTACCTGAAGATGTCCAGCAAGAGAGCTGGAGAGGAACTTTTTACAAAGGTGTGTAGTGATAGGATGAGAGGTAATAGTTTTAAACTGAAATTGGGTAGATTTAGATTAGATATTAGGAAGAAATTCTTCATGATGAGGGTGGTGAGACACTGGAACAGGTTGCTCAGAGAAGTTGTAGACACTCCCTCCCTGGAAGTGTTCAAGGCCAGGTTGTATGGGGCCTTGATCAACCTGGTCTAGCGGAAGGTGTTCCTGCTAATGGAAAGGGGGTTGGAACTAGATGATCTTTAAGGTCCCTTCCAACCCAAAACATTCTATGATTCTATGTTCTTATTAATAATTTCCCCAATCAGTTGAAGTTGTTTGCCAGGTATAGATCATAGCTCCAGGAAAAGATAGGATAGTGCTCCTACTCAGGTTGTTATTAAAGCCACTTGTAAGGCTAGCGGCAGAAAACGGGAAAAAAATACTTCTCCTGTTGACACCTGTGTCCCACAGAGGATGGAGGACAAGAAATGTGTATTCCAGCCTCAGTGGTCAGCATGGTCTCTCACCTACCCCGATAGCTCATCACAATGTACACGGGATTCAGCAAGTCTACTGGGTATGGCTGACTCCCGCAGAAGGCACATAACAGGCTTGTGGGATTTTCTCTGTTACTTCCAATACAGACAGCCAGAGTCTGGACTAGAATTAGTAAAGGCACCAGCTGGATGTTTCTGCTAATTGGTTTAGACCCCTCTTAACATCTTACTGAGGCATCAGGATGTTCAGACCCCAGTTTTTCTGTAGGAGAGCTGGAAGGCACTCACTGTTTTCTTGTGGTGCAATGGCGGAGGCAGAAGGTAACTCAGCTCCCGCCTTTGTTCTGTAACAATATCTGCTTGTATTTAATAACAAACAGGAGCACTGCTCATCAGTTTGCTGCATGAGTAGAAGGCCGTTCAGCCATATGTTTTTATAAAATCCCAATGGAACACTTGAATAGTTATTACTTACACACACAAGACGATCATTAGTGTACTTATATCAGAGGCAAACTTGTCTTGCAACTGAATTTTAACTATAGTTTCAGCTTTTATAACATCTTTATTTGTGATGGTCTGAAGTGAAGCATTCTGAGAAAGGCAAGAGCCATCTGCATTTTAATGCTTACTAGTTATGCTGACCTTATTAGATGATTAAAGTTTAGCTGGTTTTTAGAAGGTGAAGTTCCCAAATCACTGTACTTGTCGTATACCTAATTAACAGAAGCCCAGCCTCCATAATGTCAGTTTTCTAATCCTCCCAATATAAGGGCATTTTTGAGATGAACTGAAATGGAAATGAGTAAGAAACATATGATGATCAGTTAGACTAGTATCTGTAGAATCTCTAATGTGTAAATTAAATAAAAGCCCTACAACCCCATTCACAATACAGATTTTTGTGACAAAGCACTGTTATCAAGAACGCTGCTAAAGAATTTGGCAGAATATATTTCAAAACTGAAGGAAGAAAATTTTAGAGCATTTTCTTTTTTCCATTTCTCTCTCCTTCACTGTTTTTATAAATCAGACTTAAAAGACTTGAAAATTCCTGATAAATGCTGTGCTATGCCACAGAGGTAATCCTGAAAGGATGTGCAATTCCAGCAGCGGGGTAGACCTGCCATGCATGCAGGGCAGACCTTGATGGGGTAGCCCAAAGCAAACTGCTCTTCCATGGTGCTGCCTCTGTGTAACACCTGGCACAAAGGCATCATGTTATATCTACAGTCTTCTTGCAGCAGTGGATCAACAGCAATGAACATCCATTGCCTTGAAAACATCATTAGACATCGCTGTTACACAGGATAATTAACAGAGAAGGAAAAAACAGTTAGTCATTATCTACTTTGAATGCGAAGAAATGATATCTGGGCACCAGGAAACCCACTCTAGATCTTACCCCATGTTTAAAGGATTTACTCTGGCTTCTGTGCCCGAACAATGTGCCAAGCCTTTTTCCTCCTCCATTTCTCCAGTATTGCACTGGATCTGGAAAACTGCAGACATTTCCCAGCCTCCTCAGTATACTCTTGGCAGCATCAAGCCTTCATAAACATCACAGGTATGAACTTAATCTACTCATATCTGGGGGATATCGATTCATGCACTGAGACACTTTACTTGTGTGCATTGAGACTGTCTTCCATAAAGAGGCACTACTGTGGTGTGAATAAACCAAAGAAAGTAAGGGTGGAAGGAGGAAAGTAAAAGAACAGAAAATAACCCCTCTGAAAACGGGGGCTTGTTAAGATGGACTCACACGTATATAGTCTGAATTCAAAACAAAATACAACAAAAGAAATGACAGCAACAACAAAAGAACTCAGTAAAAATACTACAGTGTGAACAGATCCAGTGATAAGCAATACAAAGCCTTACGGTACTAAACTTCTTTTTTTTTCAACTGCAGAAAAAATATGGAAACAAAGCAGACACTTAGAGGGAAACAGTGAAGAAAAGTATTCTGCCAGGGTCTCAACCACTATAAGCTGACATTGCACTGCATAAATCCACAGAACTCCACTGGTTTACACCAGCCAGACAAGCATAAAAAATGCTGCTGCTGCCATGCAGTTTAAACCCTATTTAGGTAGGTAGCTCACTAATCAATGGATGATCCCAGCCTGCATGTTTTGTTCCATTTGTGTTTCCTGGGTCTGAAGGCCCTCTGCAGATCTGAAGATGGGGGTTGCAAAATGAGAGCCTTCAGTGAAATACGTGTTCCTCTATCAACAACCCTTAAACAAATACAGTATACTGAGATTACAAAGTGGTGATAATTTCCATTTTCCATTATAGCAGCAAAGTGATCTACCAAATTAACTCTTCAAATACTGAAATGGAAAACAAACATCAATATATTAAAGCTTGAAAACCTGGGTGCTTTTATTTTTCTGGATATCTAAATACTAAGTTGAGGAGCGTTGTTTCAAATGCATTCAGCTATTAATTATGTTTCTAACAATATACTGGATCAAACACTCTGCAATCAATTTGTGGTTTGATTTCTTTTTTAGTACCATAATTACACATTGTAAACAACTTCCCTTTTCCCTAAAGGTTGTATAACTTTATAAAAACAAAGGGGAGTGGTGGAGGGTGTGGAACAAAAAAAAAAAAAGAAAGTGTCTATTGAAGTAGAAATTAAAAAGAGATGTTTGATATGATAAGTAATGACTAGATAATGGGTTTCACTGGGATATGGAAATACATCCCACGAAGAGAGCAAAAACCTGTGTGAAGAGGCTTGGGGAAGGACAGCCTTATCCTGTTTTTCTTTCCCTCATCCTTGAGGTGGCTGTCACTAGGTCAAATCTTAGAGACGATCAATAGTTGACTCAGCTCACCCAGGAGTCCCCTTAGGAATGATTGTGGTAAAATGAGCAACTAGGAGGTTGTTTTATTAGTTTTGTAGACAAATGGGGAAGAAAAAAGAAGGTCTTCCATGTATTCAATGCTTGCGAAGAAAGAACACAAGTATAATTAAGAGGCACTGATGGCATTTAATTAAGATGCCTCCCCACAATATCTAAGTTTGTTCATTTTCTATTCAGTGCTTTCACTTTATTAGTTGATTGTCCAGTGGAGTCTTGGAGATATAACAGTCTGTTGAGTTCGACAGTCCCTAGAAATTTGCCTTTGTGTGGCAGAGTAGTGGGTCTGTCAACCTTAAGAGATCAGAATACCTCACACATATCAGATGATCCAGTTGCACCTGCTATGAGAATGGGTTTAGGGCAAAAGTTTATTTTCCACTGAAAAGTATATGTTTTCATTAGTAGTATAACTTTAGATAAAATACCAAAAAATATCTTTAGAATTGTATTTAAAGATCACTGTCTTCTTTAGCTGCCCTAGCTTGTGAGCCTGCCTCATTAGAACCCTCAGATCTAATTAAACTTCTCCAGAGCTCACAAAACCATGCAGAAGTCCTGAAGCCTATCCTTCCCATCTCCATCACGGATGATGGCTCTTGAAACAGTTCAAGCAGATGCTTGAAGAATCTTCTCTGCTTTCCTAGTCTGAGATCTACTGGTTCATTTTTATAGAAGTTTTGTTCCACTTTCCTTGTGATTAAGAAAAGGTGTCTCCCATAGTAATTTGTAGGATTAGGTAATTTTCTGGATTCCACCTATCTAACATTGCTAAACTTAACAGTTTTATTTCTTAATACATATAGATTAGTTGCAAATTTGTTTTCTTTATTTATAAGCTTTTCATGACACTGTGGTAAACCTGATAGAAGAACCAGCAAATGCACATGGCCCCCAAGACAGTAATAATTTTAATTTCTCTGTGAGAAATGTGGAGACTTTATATTTTATATATAATATACAATTAATTATGTATTATATTAAAATTATATAAAATATTTTCTATATAACATAGATACATTTTAAATATATTTGGACACAATTTATATTTTATATAAATCCAACAGAAGAATGATTCAAGCAGGAACTGCACAGCCATGCATTCTCTCACTCAGACTTCATTAGATTTTGGGTAATCCTCTGGGACACAGACATATTTGGTTTCATAGAAGATGTAGCAGTGACATGTCTGTGTTAATATAACTTCTCCCAGTGATGGGAGCTATATGCCAAAAATAACCTAAGGGAAAAATCAACACCAGTATAACTATTTTAAGAAGAAATAACAATAGAAGAACAAGATATTTATGACATACTTTTCTTCCATGTCTTAACATGATATATGTATCACGTGGTCTTTAAGGTGCAATTTTCAGGGTTAGCAGAACCTTTGTTAGCAAGCATTATTTTGACTTGGGAACTGGGGAGGAAGAGAGTTGCTTTCCATCAGATACATATAAAATTTTTATTTTCTTCTAAACAAAACCATCAGGTTTTATTTTCTTCCATCTAAACTTTTCATTATTGTAGTGGACTTTCAGACTTTCAGAGGAAAAGAGCCAAATTAATGTCCCATGTTCTACTCCTTCATCAGTCTATTTATGAAAGTGATTAACCCATAGTGCTTCTGGTTTAACTTTAAATATTAATGTGTTCTTTTTTGAAATGAAACATTATAGGCCATTTTTTGTACAATCTCTTACAATGTTAAGAACACCTGCAAACCAATTAGTGATAGCGGCAATTGCTTCAACAGAAGTGACAGTATGACCACAGGGCTACCCATATTAGATTTGAAAGAATTGTTTAGTGCTTTACCTATATAGGTTTTTTTTTTTTTGAATGCATGCTTCTCTCTGTTTATATCCTTGAAGTTCACATATCATACCTACAAATCTATTTCAGTAGAGTCTGTACAAAGCAAAGCAACTGAATTTTTTGTGATCTTTTAATCTTTCATTCCTTTACCAATAAGTAACTGAGTCCTCTCTTCCTAGCTAGCCCATTTCATAATCAATTGTATAAAACTTTGCCTCATAATAGCACAAAGGAAATTTTAAGGGAGCACATGGCCCATTAAGATCTCCCATAACTAACTTTGGGACTTTTTAATTCAGTTCCTCCCACCCTTATCCTCCTCAGCTTGAAATTAAATCAATTTGTATATCACCATTTATCATCTTGGAAATCTAGCTCACAACTGTACTCTCCAATTCTCTCCTCCAGAAATGTGTCAGAATAATTCACACTTGCTTCTATCACTGCCTTTGACAATTTGTTCCATTATTCAGTAACCCTGTGCATAAAGAAATTCTGTCTGAACTACTTATAGATTAATCTTTTCTTTAACATAAATCCATTATCTCTGTTTTTCAGTAAATTATTATCTCAAGCAGTGCCTTAGTGACAATCTGGTTCTCTTCCTTCAGGATCTTAGATAGGCCTAATTAGATCCTTGTTCTGCTAAGATCTATGCTCTCTGTGTACCAGATTTCAGATATTTTAAACTTTTTTCACCAACTAATAAAAGTGCCTTTTATTTTTCATGTCTTACAGGAAAAATCCTATGATAGCAGAATAGGAGATGGGTTCTTGTTTACACTAGTTCAGCAAAGCAAAACATCTGAAAAAGCCCTCATGCTTGACACAACAGTTCAGCACACAAGGAATCTCTTGGCTTGATTGCTCTTAATGCAGTAGTGATGAAAGGGGACTTTTGGGAGACACTCTTCATCTGCAACACTTGTTCTCCACTACACAACTGTAGTGATCTAGCAGAAATGCAGGTATTTGGTTTAATCTGTGTTAATATTAACAGGTCAGTATAAAAATTTTGTTATGGCAGGCATTTTGTCTTTCTGTAGAAGGAAAAGCAGTAATTTAGTGCTCTACCCTTTTCTGAGCAGTCCTCTATTTTCTTGTACAGCTACATATTTTTGTGGTGCATCCAGATGTCAAAACAATGAGCATTGCAGGGGAAAAAATCAGGAAATTGAGCACTCAACACAAATATGGATTAATAGGATAGCTTGATGGACTGCTTAGAGTTGCATAAATCTATGTATATATTTCTCCTGCTTCCACTAAGACTTCATTTGCTCAAATAGCTTCTGCATTATATTGGTTTTGGTTCATCATTACTTCATAAGCTGCTTTGAGATAAACTTTCAGACCTGAAGTATCTGCATAAAGCCAAATTTTTTTGTAATTCTTTGAAATCAGACATTGAACATTGACACTACACTGGGTCAGCTTTACAACTTTCGACTTTTTTCCTAGGTAACGAACATTGTCAGGAATCTCTGCTGATGCTGTCTTCTCTGTTACAATACTTAGAGTTGATACTGCATTTTTAGATACGAAACTCTGACTTATGATGTTTTTATCTACAGTTAGAATTTCCTTGAGTGTTGTGACATGGAGAACCTTTATAGTCGGTGTTGCATTATCTTGGGTTTGTTCTGATTTGGTAATGACTTATATAATGTTGACTGTGATGATGTTATCATCACCCTTTACAGAATACTGGAGGTAAAGCTCTCAAACATTAACTCTTTTTTCCCTAAGTGATACTATCGGTTAATATTCCACAGACACATTCCTTACCATAACTTTCAATCTATCTGGTATAAAATCTAGTATTTTTCATTTATTTTTGTCCTAATTTTAGGTTACAAAAATGTTGAATTATTTTTGTTGAGATGAAAATTCCTAAGATTTCAAAGTGAAAGTGATGTCATGTTTTGATTTGGCTTTTCCCATTCAAAATGGATTATTATGTTTTGTTCTATTTCATTGACCTATCCCTAAACTTTTTACTTTTCTATAATGCTGCACTTCTGCTTGAGAGCTATGTGAAGGTTCTAGGATTGAATAAAAACAATTTGATGAAAAAAAGGAACAATCTGCAGCAAAATACAACTCCCCCCTAAAAAAAGGCATATCTCTCATTTCCCCTCTCAAATTTTGATTTTTCAACAAGTGCATTTTCTATTAAATTAATCATCAATACAAAAAAAGTCTCACTAGGTTTTTTAGTAGCAGGATTTTGATTTTTGTCTTGTGCCGTAGATAGATATATATATTATTATATCTATATCTGTTTTCCCCTCTGTGATTCTTTCAGTAACAATACTACCTAGACTAACACTTACCCTCTGTACAGCAGTGGGTGGAGATTAGAGGTGTGTAGAAGTTATTTTTTTTCTGTGAAAAACTGTGAATCTAAAAAAGCCCGCAAGATTGTCATCCCAAAAACTTTCTATCCTAAATTCAGAAAATATATTAACAGTTTCAGAAGGAAAAAAAAAACAATGCCAAAACCTATACAAGTGTACTGGAGGTCTAGCATGTGGAAAGAAAACGGTTTTATTTCATTCCATTATTTTTCCTTTTTGATCACTTGTGAGGCTGTTCGTTTAGATTTTTACTAGTTTATATTGAATATTTAAAATATGGTTTAAAATTAATGCAATGTTAAGATATAAATCCTAGTTTTTTAATTAAAAAAGCTGAAATTTATTTTTCAACAGCTGTTGCTAAAATTTTCTCCAATACTAAGTCCTGAAAAATTATTCCAAGGTGTTTGTTTTTTCTCTGTTAAGAAAATCCTAGGTTTATTGAATTGACATTTCACAACAAAAGGAATAGAGTTTCCTAAGTGTTTTCAGGGGACAGGTATGTTGTGTAAAACGGCTCAGCAGTTTCATACCTACTGGAAGTGGACAAAAAAAAAGAGAATAAATTGAACTGCAGCTCTTGCATTTCTTTTATAACATTATCTGTGAATCCGAGCGTGCTGTCTTGTTTTCCTGTGAGCATCGGCAAATCCTGATAGACCACCTCACTCCAGTCCTGCTTCTGCTAGCTGCCAAATTGCAAGTGTAGACAGCTTGACTATACTAAATGGTGATACGGTTCCCTGCTGACCTATCTTTGTCAGTTAATTGCATTTTAAACATTTGCAAAATATCCTGAATTTTGAAAAAAATATTGTGCCTTGTTCATTTCTACATAAACAGATAGATGGATGAGGGATATACATATATTTATGTAAAGCCTCATTTGATGTTTATGTTTTCACCATCCTACTCTAATATTTTATATTTGTGCTAAGCTGCTTTGTTTCCCTTAATCCCTTTGTGAAGCTCCTTATTCAGCAATATACTGGAGGTCTTTTTACTCCTGCTGTGCTTATTACTAAATAGTACTTGGTTTTGCACACATATTTTTCTTCTAACACTGTTTTCCTTAATGATTGTTCTCCCCAGTGCTTCTTGCTTTCCGATTTCATACTATCCACTTCACAATCTGTTTTATAGTAATTGCACAGCACTGTCAAAAGATCATAGACCTACATTCTTGAAAAATCAAAACAAAACAGAACATTTTACAAGTATTTAACTTTTTGGTAAAAATAAGATAACAGTGTCTTGAAAGATTTTATTTTCAAGGTCCCTTCTTCCCCCTTTCCACTTGTCCACCAAGCCCAGAGACATTGTAAAGCCACCTGCCTAGACGCAGCTCCAGACATGTGCTCACACATGCCCATAGGCACACAGTGAACTGAAGGAGATATTAATGAAAACACAAATATACTGAAGCAGTGATGAAATTTAATTTTAAATCAGGCTTTTCTGAAGCTTCTGCCTGCAGACATTTCCAAGTCTACTGGAAATGAGTACTGAGGTACTTTTTGTGTTTGCACTTTGCACCTAAAGCTTTCTGTGTTTCCCTAGTACTGGAAGCATATTTGTGCTTACACATTTTCTTCTCTGCTAGACACCATGCCATTAACACTTAGTGTCCAATCTGGGATCAAGCTCTAAAACAGAACTTCAATAAATACTTTATCAGAGAAGGGTGGTAAAAAAAGGCAAGAAAAGTCAGAATAAAAAAAATCAAGAATTTCTTACCAATAGGAAAGTGAATAGCAACATAGGCAGAAATTAAAACTGAATTAAAATTGGTATCCTAAGTTCAAATCGTTCCCTATAAACTCATAAGATTAGAGTTTGGACCCCTTTGTCTTCTGGACCCCATATAGAAGTTTACAACTTTGATCTTACCAGGGCTAGAAAACGAAGCTATCCTATCCAACAGGAAAGGACTCTTCTTGATCTGCACAAAGGAATCCATTATTTTAATTTATAATTTCCTATGCGTTGGCTCTGAGTGAGTCAGACAAACCCCTGGATCTGTGCCAACTCAGTTTTCCTCCCTGTCATTAGGTCCCTGATTTATTTATGTAAGGGTGGGAAAACTGCTTGGAAGCAGAATCTTAAATGTGACAAGGATGTACAAAGCCTAGGCTGTCACCTGCTTGCTCAAATACTTTATACAGCTACTTTACGGGTCATAGGCACCTGCAGTCTTACTTGGCTGGAGCTTATCAAGGAATATGAGGAAACAGAATCTTCTCAATCATTGCAATTATGAACAACAGCAGAATTGTACCCACAAAAAAAGCACAGATACTTGTTAGTTTGTTTTATTGATAACATCAGATCTGAACCTTTCAGTGGTCAATGCACTGCTGTAATACTTTTCAAATGCAACTTTAGCATAACTGCCCTCCCCAGACACAGTACAATTCCATTTCTGTAATCACTCTTCCTGGGCACTCCTTCAGGAGGTACATCCCTGTACCATCCTTGGCTGAGATGGCTGATGAGATAAGACAACCAAGGAAAAGGTGTTCCTGGGTGCTGAACTTGACACCCCTCTTTTGTTCTTTTTTTCAGCTGTTTTAGAATTCCCTTCTCAAAAGAAGCCTCAGATTTTGACTATTTCTACACATCATATGGAGCAATGATGTAAAAATCAGAGAGCGTTTTGAAAGCTGCAGTTCTGCTTAATTACTACATCAGGCAGATTCACAGAATCATACAATGGTTTGGGTTAGAATGGACCTTTAAAGATCATCTAGTTCCACCCTCCCTGCCTGCCATGGGCAGGGACATCTATGGTAGATGAGAATATCAGTATTCCCCACCCACTGTCACTTGTCTTGCCTTTTTGCTGAGTAAAATCAGTTTGCAGCCCAAAGGTCTGATCCTGCAAGGTGTAGAATATCTTCAGGCATCAGCAATCAGACATGCAGAATTTCATGATAGCCTGATTTAACCCCAATGCAGTACTCCATCCCATACACATCATGCTCAGAATAAAGGTGAGGAATCACAAGCATCTCTCCCTCTCCCTTTATGGCCGGGGCACTAATGGACTCTAACGGCCCTAAGCAGCCTCACCTGGTGCTTCTGCCCACACCTATGGCCCAGGAGCCTATTTAAGCTCAGTATGGGGCTGTTAGGAGGGGCTGGTGATGTTGCAGGGTGCTGCTTTCTAACTCTACCCAACTCCTTCCTTAAGTGTCTGAGAAGGACTCTACCCAGTTCTTTGCTTAAGCATCTGAGGAGGACTCTACCTGGTTATTCTGCTTTTGATCCTGAATCCAGCTCCTGCCTACTGCTGAGTACAGTCTGGGACTTTCCTGGGCTGTGCCCCACAGCATCTGGGTGACGTATTTGTCATTGGTGGTGAGGGGAGCTTGATATCAGGTTTGTGCATATTTTCCCATTATTATAATACACAATCCTTGTAGTTAGATTAAAGCTGGTTTTTTAACCTTTCCAACCTATAAGTCTCTTTCTCTTTTCTCTTTCCCCTCTATTTCGGGAAGGGAGGGAGTTAATAAAGAGTATCTGTCACTCATTTAATAGCCAGCCCAGCTTTAAACTGTGACACATGATAACGAAATGCAGCAATGAAGCTGGTGAAGGGTCTAGAGAACAAGTCCTATGAGGAGTGGCTGAGGGAACTGGGGTTGTTTGGCCTGGAGAAAAGGAGGCTGAGGGAAGACATCATCGTGTTCTACAACTACCTGAAAGGAGGTTGTAGTAAGGTGGGTGTCAGTCTCTTCTCCCAAGTAACAAGTGAAAGGGTGAGAGGAAACAACCTCCAGTTGCACCAGGGGAGGTTTAGAGTGGATATGAGGAAAAATTTCTTCAACAAAGGGGTTGTGAAACGTTGAAACAGGCTGCCCATGGAAGAGGTTGAATCATCATCCCTGGAGGTATTTAAAAGACGTATAGATGTGGCACTTAGGGTCATGGTTTAGTGGTGGACTTGGCAGTGTTAGGTTTACAATTGGACTGATGATCTTAAAGGTCTCTTCCAACCTAAATAATTCTATAATTCTCTTCTAAGTTCTGAGCACTACCACACTGGGGGCCAACAGAACTATGAGGAAATATTAGTTTTCTTCCCAATGCTTTTATTTCTTTCTTGCAATGTCTTTTTTATCACAAAACAAATCTTAATTAAAGGCAAAGTAATGACAATCAGGAAAGATATACAAAAAATCGGAAGTATAAAATGTATGTTATCCTATGCACAGCATTCTAATGCATGCAGCAGATATATTAACATTAGTATTCAGGTCTATGGAACAGAATGCTATTATTAAAGCAACCAAAGAGTTTTTAATATTATAAATATGTATGGCTTTGTAGAACAGTAAGGAAATATATTCTGCTCAAAGTTCTCCTAGTGCTGAATATTTTAATAAAACTTACAGTATTTTTCTATGAGTGCTATAAATTATCAACTTTAAAATTAGATAAAAACTATTTGAGGAATAATTATGGGTATATGTTCATTAGATTGGAGTTGGAGAACTGAGAGGTAAGGGCATTAGGTCAAGTCTTTCAATCTCCCTCCAGATACTCAATTTCACTGTAATGCCTATCATATATATGCACATTATGACAACAGAATCTGTGTTTAGAAAATTCTAATTCATTTCCACTCTCTTGCAGCAAGACAGTCATTCTTAGACTGTGTACAAAAACACGAACACAGAATTTGAGCATACTCATGTTCCTTTCTTTCCCCTTTCCATCCCCCCACACTCTTTCTGCCTCCTCTCCAGTCTGCCTGCTGAAGCCAATCTGCATGCAAGACTTTACCAAGTGGTTAGTAAATGTTGATTCAGACTGCAGTATTTACTTAATAGTGGCATTGCTTTATCCTTGCATTTAAGTTAATCACAAACAATCCTCCTCCAATCCTTGCCAGGAAGCCTTCCTTAAATCCATTGCAAATCATAGACATAATCTGTGTAAATAATTAATCTGCTTGAATCTCATTCCAGCAACACCTGCACCAACACTGATTACCAGATGTGTAATTGCATTTTGCTTGTATTTAAATAGATTTGCCTCCACTTTTTGTAGTGGAGAAGGCTTCACCTCGCTTGTGATTAAGGGTAGAATTTCTTGACCTCTCTTTGATTTCCTGATGTGAGTGGGCACTGAGTTATGTCATGTCACTGAGTCATGTCTGACCATGAGTATGTACCTTGTCCAGCTTCATCTAAAGTTAGAGGTCAACGTGTGGATCAAGAAAGAGCCAAATAAACCTCTCACAAGTTCTAAAGATAATAATAAGAGTGATTCGCCACTACAGTGTTTCCCATTAGAAATTGATAAACTGACTTAATTCCAAAATTTTCCATGGTAGCATACTGGTTTAATCTTTTGAGTAATGATTTTTATGGAAAAAGTTTTAAGGAGTCTTCTTTCTACCATCTTACTTCACAATTCAAATGGCTTAAATTCATACTCCTTAGAAACCAGACACATGACATACAAATATATACACACACGTACATAAACATGCAGGCCATGTATAATGTTAAAGAGTATATACTGCAGAACTTTTTCTTTAGTTTCAGTTCTTTAATCAACAGCTGTTGCTAGATCGGAAGAGCG
>VZSC01015648.1:421209-435912 GCA_013398225.1 Steatornis caripensis
ATATATTGTTATATAATATATAATACAAAGATTATATCTCTCTCTTTAAGATACAGAGAGAAGTTTACCTTCAAGCAAAGGGCCAGCACAGTGTGTAGTGATGGTTTTGAGTAATTTCAGCTCTGTTTAACCTTTGTTCTTTCGAGTAGCCATAAATTGATGTGTTGTGCCCAAGCATGCCAGGTACAGTAACTTAGATGTTTTGTGTGGTTGATGCACAGTACTGTACAGTACACTACACTGATATACAATCTAGCATCTTAAGTGTGATAAGTTAGAGAAAGAAGCAGCACTCTGCTCACTAGAAGCAATTTTCTCTAACTTTCTCTGTTACAATGAATGTTCTGCTTAGTAAATGAATACTAGTTAACTTTAGTCCTGAACCTGTCCAGCCCACTGCTTTTACTCTGTCCTATTTCTAGACATTTCTTTTGTTCTTTTAGACCATCTGGTCTAGATAACTTAACTCTGAAAAGTGCTGACAAATTGTCTTAAAAGGCATGAGCACAATAAAGCACGTCTGCTTCTACATGGTTACAGATTTTCTCTACAGCACTTTTCTCTGTAATCAAGATTTTCAAATTAACGAAAACTAACACCCTGACTTTCAATGTTGCTTCAGACTCATATGTTTCAATTTGGGGCCAAACTTCTGTTTAGCCCTATATATTTTCCTTCTTACTGTTGAAGATACATTGTGTAATATTGATTGTATTTTCTTCCATTTCAAGTAATGGCAAAAATTAGTGTCTCAGCCTAAGTACACTCTTGTTACACACGAATGTTACACACACTCCTGTTACTTAGATGAGGCAAAGAGATAAGTTGAGTAACTATGAGGAATGTGATACACGTCCACACATGCTTTACAAGTGATCTTAACCTCATATCCTTTAGAAGAAGGCAGACTGAAACAAACAAATTTATATTTAAAAGGGGTTAAAAATAACCTAAAGCAACAACATAAACTAAACCCACAAGAACATACAGTCAGGCAGGAACACCATTAAACAATATCTCGGACTGATATAGATGAGGGGCAGAACCTCATATACTTAGGCAATATCGTTAAGCCAAACAAAAGTTTATGTCTGAAAAGGAAGACAGATATGTCTTCATAACCACAAGTAATCTGGAGAAAGAGAAGTGTTGCTCTCTGGACTAATCATTGTATATTGAATTCCAGCATAACTGGTCTTTTACAGTTATTTATCCAAACGTTGCTATCTAAAGTCCAAGTGTTCATATACAGCTGTCTTAGGCAAATCCTTAACATCCTCTGACCAGAAAATAGTCAGAGATAAGTGTTGTGAAGAAGGATGAACAGAACCAATGGGATTAGAAGTACAGTCAAAATGACTGTGATGAATTCTTCCAGCTGAAGGAAACATGACAAGGCAGGCCTTACATTAGATTGCATGAGGAAAGAGAAACTGAGGCAGACTAGAGTGGGAATGGACGCCTGTAATTCACATGAAAAGAAAAAAAAAACATCAAAGCTATCCAGAAAGGAGTAAAAGGGTCTGCATGAAACCAAAAACATCAGAAAGGAGAGTGATGATATATCCTGTTACTTTACTTACAGCACAGTCATCCATGAATACTGAATACATAATAATCAATAGCTCAAACAGACGAAAGTTGCAAACGTACAGGGGGTGCAAAGAAACATTCAAAGCAGTGCTAGATCAGTCTTCCTTATGGCTTTTGGGCCACCTCTTACCTGCTTGTGTTGGCGGAATGAGAACGCACCAGAATCGGTGGCTGCAGGTACAAACACACTGGCTGCTCCCAGAAATTCAGGTTAGTTAACAGTTTCCAGCAAATATGAAATATTTAAAGCTGGTTATTACAGTTTAATCTTGCTCCTCAAACTAAATTGCTGCTGCTAAGGGCTACTCTTTAACATCTTGAGGCTACTTTTCAACACTTTTGAAATCCTCTGGGGAGCAGTGACCTACACTGTGAAATGCTGGAAGGGACTGGCTATGGAAACTCATAGTGTTTCTTTTACGTTCCCAAATATAGGTACCCATTCCAAATGCAACCTATATGCTTTTCTTTTTAATCATGTTTGTCACATGAGTGTCTAACAAGCAACAGTAATCAGGAAGATGTAAATGACACTCAGATCTCACCAAAGACAAATCATGAAATATATGCAAATGTAAAAATATAGGTATGTTAAATTTGGATAGACTAAATTTCTATGATTCCTGGTAGTGTTGAGTTTTACTAAACAGGTATGAGAATTTTCTATTGATTATTAAGTCTGAGCACTCACCATTGTTTGCATTTCTGGAATGTTAAAGTAAAAGCTCAAATACAAAAATGAGCAATGAAGTAAAGCTGGTATAATTGAACTCTTTTAAAATAGTACAGAGGTATTTTCAATGTACTGATTCAAGCCATCTGAATAAACAAATTCTTAACGCAACATAATGTAGGTAGACATAATTCTGTTCTACATGCTTTACTGAGAGATTACAAGTGATATAATCTAGAGAGAGTTAAGATTATTAAGGATCAGGAGGTCCCAGCTCCACTCTGATAGAACCTGACTGTATAGTGTTGACTGCAGTAGATGAAGAAAAGTTGTAGTACTGTATGTGGGTGCCTGTTGGGCTGTTTTCCCAGTTGCCATTCTCACAGTTTTGTGTTATAAGCAAACTTCCTGAGGGTATACTCTGCCCCATCATCCAAATTAGTACTTACCCCTGGGATAAAGCACAAATTACTGGCCTTCAACTAGATTTCATACCACTGCTAAGCACCCTCTGGGTCTGGCCATTCAGCTGATTTTCAAACTACCTCACTATCTACTAATCCAATGCTTACTTCATAAGTTTCTCTACAAAGATTTTCCAGGAGACCGTGTCAAAGGCCTTGCTGAAGTCAAGGTAGGCAATATCAGCTGCTCTGCTCTCATTCACCAAGCCAGTCATCATAGAAGGTTGTCAGGTTGGTGAAGTATGACTTTGCCTTTGTGAATCCATACTGACGGCTCCTGTTCATCTCCATGTCCTTCAAGAGTCTAGAAATAGTTTCCAGAATTAGCTGTTTCATCACCTTCTTGGAGTTCAAGGTGAGGCTGACCAGCCTTTAGTTCTCTAGGTCCTACTTCTTGCCCTTTTTTAAAGACAGAAGTGACATTTGCTCTCCTCCCGTCCTCAAGCATGTCTTTCAGTTGCCATGATCATTCACAGATTACCAAGAGTGGCCCTGTAATAACGTCTGCCATCTCCCTCAACACTGGGATGCATCCTGTCGGAGCCAATAGAATTATGCATGTCCAGATTGCTTAATGGATCCTGACTTGATCCTCAGCCATCATGAGTAAGTCTTCCTTGCTCCAGACTTTCCCCCCAGCTTCCAGGACCTTGGGTTCCTGAAGGACAGTCTTGCTAGTAAAGACTGAGTTAAGAAGACATTCAGTACCTCCTCTATCAGCAAGGCCCCTGCCCTGTTCGGCAATTGACCCATACTTTCACTTGCAGTAGATCCTTAGGATTCTTCAGTGATTCATATCTGTAACTCTGATGTATATACAAGGGAAGCCACAGTTATAGAAACAGTAGGGCCATGCTGAATTTCTCATCAAAAGCATGACAGAGGGTGTTGTGTGAATGATAGAACATGCCAGAAGAAAACTTGGAAATGCTTCTTGACTCTGAAGCATTCATTAATTCTTTTCTTACTGGAATCTTTCTGTATCAGCGTGTTTTACATGTAGACATATGCAAAAAAGGGGAGTGATTTTTTAATTTGTTTTCACATGCATCTGCATGTCTTTATATCATATATAAGAAGCATGACTAACCTCTGGCAGTTGGATGAGTGAATGAAGTCAGCTTGAGCTATATCTTCACTGACGTCTAACTCAGCACTCTTGTTTGCTTTTGAGTTTAAGAAACAAAGAGCATCCCTTGATTTCAGGGAAACAACACTGGACATACTAATAGAAGTGTCAAAGAAGGAACTGTGAAATGCACATAGTTCTCATTCTGACAGAAAAAATGAATTGAAAACCAACAACTATTTCTACAAAACACACGATCAGGATCTCCATGTCAATAAGAAATTTGCTATTACCTTTGGAGAGATAAAAGCAGATTATTCTCTGACCTTCTGAAAGATTTTCTTATCCACATTACTGTTGCCTTTGAGTTCAAACTTGCCTTCATTAAATCCAAGTTGTCTTCCCTTTCATCACTGTATAGCTATCTTTACACTTCACAGCTGTAAAGTATGGTTTGTGAAAGATAAGTATAAATTTTCCCTGATGTGATTTTTTTCTACAGTATACAGAGATTTTAATTACATAATTGTTTAATTTTGATTCAGTCTTCTTAATTACTATACTTAGGTAAGGATTTGCTAAGTGTTAGATTTTTTTCCGCAGCAGATTAAATTTAATTTTTCCTAATTTATTTTACTTTGATTCTGCATTGTATCCGTCCCCTTTCAGAATTATCTCCTTACACACAGCTATACAGCTGTTACAGTTATCCTTTCAGATACCAGTGATCTAAATGTCTAGAAGCTTTCCAATTATGTAAGGCATTTCAATTCCCAACTGAATTCAGACGCTTCCTTTCACAGAGAAAGCAGTGTTTTTATCACATGGAAGACTGACTTGTGATTCTTTCGTTGCTTTCCTTTAAATAAAAATAAAGAAGTTCTTTTCCCCCAACGGAAAAAATCTGTAATGACCTCTGAAGGTGGAAATTTCTCTCTGAAATGTCTCTCTCAAATGTCTGTGCAGTGCACTCAGTTTCCCCTTTGTATGCTTTGTAGTGTACAATATCACTAGTATTCCCGGACTTTGCTTATGGTCTTGGTCAAAACTTCAGATTCAGATTCAAATTCCTAGTCTGTATTCAGACATATACCCTATGTAAATGTTGCTGTTGTATGTCTCTTTGCAGCCAAGTTCAGAAATTTAAAAGTTAATTTAGTAAACTTCAATCAAAAATAATATTCTTCTAGTGAGTTTGCGTTTTAAAAAAACCTTTTCTATATCTGTTGAGAATTTCCTCAGTTAAAACAAAATATCAATTTGCTTCAATTTTGAAAGGAGGTATTTTATAGAAAACAACCAGGTATTTTCTTATTTCTGCCTTGTGTTGCACTGAAAAACACAATGGAAAGTATTACTTCTATAGTGCCATAATAACTTGACTTTTTAACTCATTCAGTTTAAAATTCCTATCTGGATTATTACTGAACCTGAGCCACAGTTGTTTGTATTTGCCTCTGAATGTTTTATATTTTTCTTGATTAAGATGTTTGGAATCATTCACAGAGAAAATGAGAAGTGCTATTAATATGAAAGGAACATCTGTGCAAAAGAATAAATACTGCCTCCTGCTACCCAAGGTCATTTCAGTGGTGGTGGCACTAACTGCAAATCTCTCAAAAAGTCTAAGGTTCAAGAAAAAGAAAGAAACACATCATTGTGAATAAGAAACCATCCTCATCTTTCAGGGGATAAAATAAACCTTCCTGCTGTAGAGATGGGTTGGAGCACCCTGTGTAGCCTACAGGAGAACTCCAGCTGAGCACTTTACAGGACAAGGAGGGCAAAGGCAGCAGCACTTTTCAGTGTGTTCCAGATGAGATTTTCCTACAGTTAGATGCCTTGACATCACTCTATGTGGGTGCTGTGTGCACACCTCTTGCTGGATGAGTGAAACTCTACTAGAGTAACGTGGAACTTAGCTTCCTTATCCCAAGCCTGTGCTGAACCCATTGTGCACTGTAGAGCAGTGATGGCTCAATTTCACTGCCAGAACGGTACAATATGGAAATTCAGTTCCCCACTTCTCTCAGATGTTCAACCACAGAGCTTTAAGCTGCATCAAAGTAAACTTACATATCAACATTGCTGATGACAACAGGGAATTATGTTCTGCAGTGCCATTTGTATGCAACCCTCATACTTTCTGATGTGATGAAACTGGGACACACATTGGGGATCCAAAGGAGAGAACTACTAGATATGGAAAATGGATGTCTTGTGGGCACAATTAAGTGCTAGGCAGTATCCAGAAGCTCAGAGCATCAGGTCACCTAGTCTCCCAAAAGCTCGGAAGAACAAGCACAACTCACTGGAGCACACACACACAAGATTGACAGAATAGTCCAGAAGGAAAACAGAGGACAGAATGTAACATTATGTTTTAAAAAGGTCTTCAATTCATACAGAGAAGGGAGAAAATCTCATTTCTTATCTCAAGTGTGACAGTAGTATACCAGTATTACCTACTATAGTATAGATTAGTTGCACGTCAATAAAGTGTCACCATCTCATTTTGTTGGCAAGAGTTGCTGTTTGTAAAAATCTGAATGCTTCCTTGTGTATCAAAATGGAAACTGAAGTCTTTTGAAAGCCTATGTTAACAGTTTATGCTGATGTCAGTATGTGACATAGAAACAGCATCATTATTGTCCATACTTAGAAGAAAACAGAACTGCACAAAGGGCACCTGCATTTCATTTGTAGAGATTATTTTGCAGCTTTTTCTGAGAATCTTTTAATGCCAAATACTTTACTTATATCAAAAGATGCTCCTTTGTTAAGATTTTTAGTTTATATTGTGCACTACAGTAGTTGAGAGGGACATTTAGTGGATTGTTTAACATGAGATCTTCCAAGCACAAGGAGTTAATATCAAGATGCAAATCTCAACTTTTCTACTCATATCCACTTCTAATAATTTTGATAAATTCCATCCCCATATGCTTTGAACACCTTCTTGCTGGCAGCCAAGTCGATAACCATATGAAATAAAAAAAAAGAGCTTATAGAAAGTTCAATGCACCATGTTAGTGCTTCATCTTCTTACAGTATTATCATTTCAGGACATACTGGTTCCAGTCTTATGTACAAGGTTGTAGTCTAAGGGAAAAAATGAATTTATGTTTTCTACCTGCCAGCACATACAGGAACTTTACTTCGTCGTACTAGAAGAGACAGGAAGAATGCAGCTGTCTCAAACCTCTTTATCATCAGTTCTTGTTGACAGTGATTACCATGAGACTGTCATTGCATTTTGTTGTTAAGAAAAACAGTGAGATAACTTTTCTAATTTCTACAATTGCTGGTTTATTACAATTATAATACTGTTGATGAGTATCAATCAAAGTTATGTGAATGTACTATTAAAAGATTGAAGGAATAATTTACTTCTGTAAGAGACATTATCCACCCAGAAATTTCAGAGATAGACCACTGATGACATTATTCTGAAGGAGTTATGGAAGAACTATATCCTGAATGTTTGTGGCTGATAAATTCAGAATCTTGGTTTTGCTTAGCATCATGTCACTCACAGCTCTTGTGCTTTCCTGATGCTGTACAATATCATTTGCAATGTTTGTGCAAGAAATGAGGTAAATCAATGTTGTCCGTGTCACACGCAAATGCTAAGGGGTCTGGAAATGCAGAAAGCTACTTAGAGTATTTATCCACCTAGTTCTCATTCATTTTAATTGAAATGGTGTGCTTCAATTACTCACCTCTTACCCTTTGTCACTCTCAGCTAAAAGATTCATGTGGTGGCTGTGGATCCGAGAAGTTGACAAACAAAAAATTCTGACAGCAGTCATTTTTAAGCCCATATATAATCTATGTCCTTTAAAATGGAAACTATCACCACTCAAGTGGCCAGGTAAAGAAACAGTTGTGTCTTCCTCTGTGTCTGGACTTCAGCTGTTCCTATTGCCACTGAGACAACCCTCAAAAGCACTCACCATTCTCCAAAATAGACTTAAAAAAGAATCTCTACAGTGTGAATACAGAAATGGTACTGAAAAATAAATCATGAATGACTGAAAATGTGAAATAATTTAGAAGTCATATTTTTCTCTGAGAAAATACCAGAATGAAGTAAGGAATTTCCACTGGAAATTTCATGTTTCCAGAGTTCCATAGCCAAATGTAAACTTGACTTTGACCACATTGCTCAATAGCAGATCACAAAAGATTCACCTTTGAAAACAGATTACTACAGGCAGATCATGGTCTTACAACCATTAAAATGAAAGGCCCCCTGGCTGCAGTAACAGAAGGATTAAGCCCTCAGAGATAAATTACAAAACAAAAAAAATCCAATTGAATTGGGTGGACTTTGACTCAGGCTCACAATAAGGAAGAACAAAATAGGCAAATGTTTGCTTATACAGGATGAAAACATCTTTCCCATTAAATTTCCTCTGGGTGTCCAGGCATTCAAGCTTTACTAAAAGATATAGTTCAAATATTTTATAAACATTTTTCACATGTGTTAAGATCTGTTTTTAAAGTCTTGGAGTCTAACTTTAAATTGTCACGTCTTCTATAGTCATCAGTGATATATGAATTATGTTTGGTGCTATTATTTCCCTGTCTTTCATCATAAGCATGCAGGCAAGTAGTAAGAAGCAGAATTTACTTTATGTTGTACAGAAATCTGGGATCTTTCCTCTTCCTGCAAGTCTGTTTTACCTATGAATAGGACAATAAAATTTAAAGGACTGTATATGAAATGATAGACATCTTTGCACTATTAGTTGTTAATGCATGGCCTCCTCCTACCTGGCTACAATGAGATAATTGAACTACTTGTGTGATGATTTAAAACTAGTAATTTAAACACAGATATGCACAGCCTTGCATGTTCAGGGAGGAAATATGTAAATGAACCATCAGGAAAGAATGTTAATTGATTTTTTTAAACGTCATCTCTCTCTGGAACTAAAACATCTTTCTGAAGATTACAGTGAAGATGCCAATTTCTACATGAGATTTATAGCTCTGATTGCCAACCACTGCGTCAAACACTGCATCCACTTGCAAAGTAGAAAAACAACAGCTAGGGCTTTGATGTGTCTTTTATCTCCTTCCATTCATCAAAAATGAACAGTTTTCTACCTTCCCAAACACACTATAGGGAAACACAAATGAATTAGAACGGGTCTTGGGAATGCTGCTGAAGTTTTTTTTAAAAATTGCTCCTGGTACTTAAATTCTAAGCCTTGAATGATTTTGATTTTAATCCATACATCTTTTTTTAAGATTCAGAGTTTTCAAGAAACATGAGCTTTCTCTGTGTTGAATACATTTTGTACTCCCATGACCCAGCTAAGACTTATAGGCTGTTGTAGCTAACGAGGCCTACAATTGTCTCTTACTGTTTTTAAATGTAAAATAGCCATCTCTTTACCAATTGTTGAATACATTCCGTAACAACATTGAATACTGATGCAAACTCTGCAAAGGCTCTGTTCTTACACTGGAAAGGCATGGATTAAGTAAAGTATTAGAGATTCAAATGCCAACTCTAAAATGTTCCATTTTGTTCCTAAGCCCCAAATTATAATATCTATAATTGATGATGAAAATTATTAAAGCTATACCAGATATTTAATATATTTATGGAAATATATTAACTCTGTCATTTCAAGAAATAGAAATAACTGCAGTTATCCCTGCAGAGTGATACGCCTTCAATTATTGATATAATCATGGTGGAATAAGTTCGTAACTGTGTTAGTAGATCTACAGAGGGAAAGCATTGGTGCTGAGGATTGGATATCTATGCTAAATATGCTTCAGGAAGTTTTTGTTTCAGACTCGGTAGGTTTTGGTTCCATGGGCTAAATGCCCATTATTGTTTGGAAACTTAGATGTGTTTCAAGAGTGTATCTATCGGTTTAGGTGTATTTGAAAAACACTCTGACCATATGCACCAAGACTACTCCATGTGAAATGAGAAATTTTAAGTGAGGACTTTTGGAAAAATACACTTCAAAATTTCTTTTGCTTTGAACTGAAAACACTAATGTAGTTTCTTTTGCAAAGCCAGTAAGTGTTCTATTTCCTTCCTTGGAACTTCAAGTACTCATTCCACACCATTAGGTCTTCAGGTGTAAGATATTACAGGAACACTGAGGTGTAGATAATTTTTATTATTGTTAAAATCAATGTGAAGACAGATATTGCAAATATCCCTAAGAATCTGTCATGGTTGCATTCAAAGTTTGGTCAAAGCCTGTTTAAGACCATTGTGAAAAATAAATGTTCAATATTGTGAATCTAGCGAAAAGGCAAAGCCCAAATCTTTCAATAAATATATCTATTGTGGAAAATTCCAACTAATTTCCTAGTATTTTTTTTGTCTTGAAAACCAAAATGATCACAAAACATCTCAACTTAAGCTGAATACTGAAACTTGGAGGAGGATAAATGCATAACATGGCAAGCCAACAGTTTGCTATACTAAAGTACAAGACAAAATTGGGAAATTAAAAGCAGCAGCAGAAATTGAAAAAAAAAGAAAGTTAAAGGTTAGTAAAATGAAAGAAAAAACAAATAACCCAAGAAACTCCATGGTGTGTGACCTAGGATAAAGAAAAATATGTTAGAAGTTATAGTTCTTCCTAATTTTACTTAGACAGTTCTGACAATTGTCTAGGGAAGAGTAATGGGTTTGGGGTTTGCCTCATGGTTGAAAGCCAGCAGTTCATTTATTTGTGCTATGGCCTTCCCTCTCTTCCATGAATCTGCAACCCACATGTGAGCAGAGGAACTGGATTTGGCATCTGCCAAATGACATTACGTTGCACATAGGTCATAAATTTGGGATTATTCCTCAGCCCTGTTTATAGTCAATGTAGCTCATGCAGACATGCTGCTCTCAGTGGCTTATACATCAACAATAACAACCATAATCATAGAATCGTTTGGGTTGGAAGATAGCTTTAAAGACCGTCTAGTTCAATTCCCCTGCCACTAGACCAGGTTGTTCCAAGATGCATACAACCTGACCTTGAACACTTCCAGGGATGGGGCATCCACAACTTCTTTGGGCAACCTGTTCCTGTGTCTCATCACAAAAAATTTTCTTCATTATGTCCATTCTAAATCTACCCTCTTTCAGTTTAAAACCATTACCCCTTGCCCTGTCACTGCAGACCTTGGTAAAATGTCTCTATCTTTCTTATAAACCCTGTTTGAGTATTGGAAGGCTGCAATAAGGTCTTCCCAGAGTCTAGTCTTCTCCAGACTGAATCCCATCTCTCTCAGTCTTTCTTCATGGGATAGGTGTTGCAGCTCTCTGATCATTTTTGTGGCCTTCCTCTGGACCTACCCTAACAGGTCCATGTCTTTGTTGTACCAAGGACCCCAGAACTGTGCACAGTAGTCCAGGTAGGTTCTTACCAGAGCAGAGTAGAGGGGTAAAATAACCTCCCTTAACCTACTGGCCACAGTTCTTTCTGTGCAGCATAGGATATAATTGGCTTTCTGGGCTGCAAGTTCACATTACTGGCTCATATCTAATTTTTCCTCTACTGGTATCCCCAAGTCCTTCTCTACAGGGTTGCTCTCAATCCATTTGTCACTCAGTCTGTATTGATATTAAGGTATTGTCCTGACACAGGTGCAGGACCTTGCACTTGGTTTTGTTGATCTTAATGAGTCTCACATGGACCCCCTCCTCAAGCCTGTCAAAGTCCCTCTGGATGGCATCCCTTCCCTCAAGCATATCAACTGCACCACTCAGCTTGGTGTCATCCACTAATTTTCTGAGAGTGCACTCAATCCCACTGGCTATGCCATCAATGAAGATATGAAATAGTATTAGCCCTAGTATGGACTGCTCAGGGACACCACTCCTTACTGGTTTCCACTTTGAGATATTGAGACATTGACTATAACTTGTTGGACATACCCATCCAGCCAATTCCTTATCTGTCTAACATTTCACTTCTCAAACCCGTATCTCTCCAATTTAGATGTAAAAATCGTGTGGAGGACCATATCAAAGACCTCACAGAAGTCCAGGTAGATGACATCCGCAGTGCTTCTGTTTTCCACTAATATAGTTACTCCAATATAGCAGGTCACTGATTAGTCAAGCACAATTTTCCCATGCTGAAGCCATGCTGACTGCCTAACCAACTCCCAGTCTTCCATATACATTGACATATCTTCCAGAAGGATCTGTTCAATGATTTTACTTAGCACAGAGGTGAGGCTGATCGGTCAGTGTTTGCAGCAGCCTTCCTTTTACCCTTTTCAAAAATGGATGTGATGTTTCCATTTTTCCAGTCACTGCGGAGTTCACCTGGCTGCCATGACAGAAACAATGTCTTTATCCACCTCATATTTCAGCATTTTGAGTAACGTAATTCAGAATAATTGATTATCCAGATAACTCAGAGAACTGAGGGCAAGAAAATAAGCATAAGCATGGGCCTGCTTTCAAAAACCATAGTCAAAATCTAAACAGAGCACTAATAAAGAAATATGAATTATTATACAGACAGGCCTCTGAATGTATACAGCCTCATACAAAGTAGAACAAATATTATTGCCTAGTCAATCAACGAAACAACAAAAATATGCATATACACATTTTATACACATGCATACACACTCAGACACACACAGAGATATGCATACTTACATTTATTTATTTATTTTTATACTTGAGTATATGCACACATGGTTGCCTGTGATAAATTCACAGTCAGAAATCTGCAAAAACTGAAGGATCTAACCAGCAAATAATTATAGGAATCCTTATTTTTTCTTTATATTACTTCTCAGTCTAGACCAGCCTGCAATAAAACATCTCTTTTGTGTTCATAATAAGATGTGCATACACTTGCGTGATAGTAGCTTTGGCTTGCTACATGTTATAGCACACCTTTTACATGTAAATTTGTAAACAGTGGTGGAAGTGGTGAGAACCATGCACAAGTTCAGTCTGCGTGTGTTTGAACGTCTTTGCAGATGCAGAATGTGCAGGCCAGTCTCCGTGCTGGCTAAAAGAAATAGCTCACTCCTAGTTACACTCATGCTATACTAAGCTGTATGAGGCACTTTCATTTCTATGCAACTTCAAGGTGGGCACTTACCTTTTTAGGGATGTATTTGTATGGTTTCTTGGCAATGCTCATTTTACAGAAACTGCCCCATTTTCAGTCTTAGAAGTGCAAAAGTATGAAAAGCTGATAGACTTGGCTGACAGTAAAGTGCTCCTTAAGCTGATACACGCATATATGCACTAGCAGGTTGACAAGGACTTACTATCGACTTTCCTAATGACAGTATATTTCAAAGACAGTTAAAGGATAAATGCAAGATTCAGAATTAATAACAATGTATTAAAACAAGTGTGGCACTCTGCCCAGATTTCTGCCATAAAGTTAATTGATCTTGGTGGTTATGATAACACTTTAGAACAATAGTAATTTCACTGTAATTTTAAGTGGAATATGAGAGTATGTGCACACACAGAAGTACAATTAAAAATGATGACTGGTGGAGACACATACATGTATCTCTCTGTGTATGTGCACGTGTGTATATATATGTGTGCATGGAGAGACACACAGTGATAGAAGTATAAAGGCATTCTTAAAATTTCAGTGGTGGGGTTGAAGTAATCCATGTTAGATGTAAAGTAAGCATCCAAAATACACTGAGGTTTTATGCTCCATTCCCAACCAGCAGATTTTCATGTCCTCTGCTATCCCAACTCAGTTTTGAATTACATACTACCAAATGCATGTTAATTTTGTAAACAGCAATTAAGGAAGGCAGATTATTTACTGTCTCCTCTAAATTGTTTAAAATAAGTTTGTGAATATTGAGAATGGTAATGTAACACACAAAATGACTGCATGCACAAAGAAAACAAAAGCTTAAAATGAATGTGATGACAGTGGTATTTGTAATTCTGACATTCACCGATTGTGTTCTGACATAATAAACCACAGAAATCAGGGAAACAATTGTTAAATAATTACTTATAAATTGCATATATCCCTTAAAAATATTCATGAAATGGTATTTGATCAACTAACCAAATAGAGAGCAAGATAATAAAATGTGGAAAACGAGTATAGAACAGTAGAAGAGAGATACAAAGGTTAATATACATGTCTCTCAGTTGTATGGTTTTAATATTTAGCTTGGTTATATGATTTTTTGTTGTTGTTGTTATATTTTCTAATGCCGGTACAGGTGATATTTCAGGAAGCAGAAAAATCTGGATGAGACAGTCAAAGAAAAATACTATAGAACAGGTATACACTCATTAGATATATCCATCTCCCTCATCAAATCATACAGAGATTTTCCCTACAGATGTCCTGTCCTATTTGTTTAAAAGAAAAAGAAAGCCCTGTCATTTTTATTGTACAGGTGTTGCTCTGCGTTGTATACAAAACTGCCCTAAATGCTGAATGAGGAAACTGGTATTAGAAGCCAAGATTTTGTATTTAAAAATCCAATGAATTCCAGCCTCAGTTAAAACTAACTGCCAGACTTGGTAGTGATAATTCAATCAGTTACAGACAAAGGATCAGTCACGACAGAGAGACAGTGACTGATCCTGTGAATCTAATGTTACGAACATCCTCATAGTGGGAAGAAAGATGTACGATACAGAGGCATCAGTATTTCTGCTCTGTAGAATTTTCCTAAAAGAACTTTTTTCCAGGTCAGTTGAAAAGTTAAACACTCGGAAGTTCTGAGTGAGAAAAAAATGTAAATAAAGTACTTTGTTTGATTTTTAAACATCTTCATTTTTTGTGTACACAGTATGTTTGTTCATCTCCCTTTGAATGTAATTAATATATATTTATATAATATGTATTTATATAATATGTAATTAATACATATTTCAAAAATTAAACAGAATTTTAACA
>VZSC01015648.1:436266-448158 GCA_013398225.1 Steatornis caripensis
AGAATTTTAACAGAATTCAAAGCTTTTATGAAACTATGAAACTCAAATAATTTAAAAGTTTTAAAGATTGTCAACATCTTAATAAAATATTTTTAAATCAATCTTTTTCAATGAAGAACTTGTAAGCGATATCCATCAACAAAAAAAAAATTTAGTAATAAGAAATCTCTGCAAGCTAGACCATATATAATGAGTTGCCTCTATATTGCACTGACTATTTTCTATTAAGTTTTTCTTGTGGAAAATATTCTTCTCTTTAAAATTATATTGTATTGTATTGTTTTTCTCCCTTTCAATAACTTTTTAAACAATATTACTAATCTAGTAATTTCTAGAGAAGAATAATCTGTAAAATAAAGATATTATTGTCAGTATGTAGTCCTCTAGATCTTCAAGTTTCTAATGCTGGATATCAGACTAGAAAAAATAATTCAAGAATGGGAACAACTAACGAATAATTGAAGCTTTGAAGAGGTTAATTTGCAGGAAAAGGAGGTTTTGATTCAAACTTGTCTTTGATGTTTTTTCTAAGCAGTATATCCATTCCTGATTTTGAAAAAACATACTCATATGTCAGAGCATATTCTTTAATCCACATTTATATGTAATGATCTTGTTGTTTAATTATACAGATCAGTAGCTGCATATTCCTATATGGAATATGTCATTAGAATAGTTTTTATTCTCGTGAGTTTTTTTGAATTATTTCTGGTTACTTAAAGGCAAGTACTGAGAGTATGAATATAACACACCCTTTTGTCTACCTTATCATGATGCCTGCTAAATGAGTATAAAGAACTAATGTACATAGACCGTTATATATAAGAAGCACATAAAGAGTGCCATTACTGATACTTACTTGAATAATTACTCAAGCCAAGGAAAAGAACCAAGAAAATTAAGTCACCTCCCAGGAAAGAAATCAACCAACTAACCACATAGAAAAGAAGTGCACACCCCCCACCACCCAAAAAAAATCCAAGAGCCTGCAAAATCTCTCTGGCAAAGGATCAGGATGAGAGTGCAGCAGGAAGCAATGCATAGAATAAATCAGCATCTTGTGAAATACACTAAGAGAAAGATGAGTGTAGGAAAGCTAAGAGATGAAAGGTTTTCATGAAAGAATTTCTTTGTATTAAGGTGCTTCTTATTTTCCTAGATGTTGTATTGCTTGCTCTTTGTAAATAATGTATATTGGCTCAGTAGACATACAAAGACATGATGATTAATGGGGGGAATATTTACATAATTTCATCAGATTAGTGTGGGTAAAGATATAGATACTTTCTACTGAGATTAAAAACTAGCATAGCAAGAGTAGTTTTCAAATAGAGCAGGAGGTTTTGACTAAGTTCCACCTGCAGAATCTCTCTCTCGCTGACTTATAGACATCAGCGGTTCACTCTGTGTCTAATTACTGGCACCCAGATTTCCTTAGTGTCTTTGACCATCACGGTCCAGTAGAAGCAAAACCAAAAGTAGATTCAACTTTAAAACACCAGCATGAGAAGTGGTCTTCAACTTCGAAAAAAAATCTTGGCAAACTGGGGAGATATTACATAAAGTTTCACTATACTGTTCTCTTGCACTTGGGAAACTAGAATCACATGAACTCCTTCACACATATCTGGTAAGACAGCATGCTACTGGAGAAAAAATACGGTCTGGTACCAGTCTTACATGCCTTCAGCTTCAGCTGTTTAGACATCTCAAACTGAGCTGTCCTGCAGAAGTTAAATGAAAAGACAAATGTGGATAGGATGTTCAGCACCACAGGTGAAAGGCTACACTTTAATTTGGCAAAGTATGTTTAAATTAGGCCTTATAATAGGTTGGTTCCCCATTATTTTGTGCCATTAACTTGGTTTTAGAGAATACTTTAAAACACCTTCACTTGTTAAATCTTTCACAGCCAACTGATTGTCTCCCTAACAGAAAATGAGAAGCAAAATGTCAAGAAGAGCAAGGATTATCTTAACCTTGTACTACACTGATCAGAACTCAGCTCGAAGTCAATGATTGCAAAACTTGTTCAGAATAACCTGATGACTCAGTCTCCCAGAATGCTAATCTTCAAAATCAGTGCAGTAAGAGACAAGAGGATTAAAGCCACATTCAGTTGTAATGAGATCCATCGTTAAAGGCAGAATACAGTCCATTGACATGAGATGTCTAGCATGTGTAATTGCTTTTACCTTAAAATTTTCATTAGCAGAAGAATTTAGAATCATTGTTCTGTCATTACAGTTTGCCTATTATTTTCATTTTATTCTTATAACTTCACTAAGTTGTTAATAAAACTCTCAGTTTTCTGCAGATACTTGCATTGTACCTTCAATTTATACAGGGATCAGGGTTTTTTTTTTAATGAGAAGAGAAACCTGGCTGCATATCCTCTTCATATTATTCACTAGATTTTTTTTTCTTTTTAATGTTCAAAAAGATTGTCTCATTCTGAAACTTGCTTTTTCCTGCTTTCTTTAAGTAGAGCTCCTTATTTCCCTCAGAATTATTCTCTACCTCTGGCCCATGCATGGATGAACTGGATTGAGCATATGCAGCCTGCTACTGGATGATGCTGCTACTGGATGATGCTCCCCCCTTGAAGACCAAGTAGTTAATAGAAGCATGCAGCATTAATCTTTTGATTTTTTTTTTTTTGAGTAAAGGAGAAATAGACAGATCTTCAAATGGTGGTTTTCCTGTTTGTCTTTGCTTTGTACATTCAGTTCAATCAGAGAAAATTACTGCATTTTGTCTCCAGCAAACCAAATTGTTGATTTATTTGGGGTGGGGAATAGCAAAGTATACTCTTGCATGATTAATTAGTGTAAAGTATGTGCTAAAACCAAATAAATAAAGAAACAACAGTGCCAAATTATGCATGATTCACATTCAGTTGGTCTAAGCAGCAAAATACTATTTGGAAACGCACAGCTTTTCACTAAGTCCTTTATACTCAAGGGACTAATTCTCATTTAGCCACATAGCATTTTATTTTTGTCATTGAAACTGGGAAACAAGCCGGTAAACATTTATGAATCTTAATTAACCATTTAAAAACATTTTATAACAACAGTCTTGAAACATAGTAACTTTTCATTTTCTTGTTTTGCTCCCCCTCCCTGTCTCTTGCTTACATAGATCATTGTATATATCAACATTTTAACTGCATTTATGAATATATTTCCTTAAAAATATGTTATGCTTTGAGGAGTGTTAAAAGGAGACAGAAGCGGGATTCAAAAAAACTCAAGGTAAATTATATGATCCTCAGAGGATTTAAGGTAATCAAGACAGACTTCCAGACTTGGAATAAAATAATACTATAACGTTTTCCCTTCTCACCTCTGAAATTTGCTGTTTCCATGTATGCAAGTTGGTGCACTAACAAAGTACAGCTATTAATTCCAGTATGTTTTAAGACTCAGCTACTCTGGAGTGTTACATTACAATTCTAGATTTATTACTTTCACATAATAGTACAAAATTACTGTAATTACAATTACCTTTGCTTTCAGTTTTTCTCTCTCTCACATAGCCTCCCTGGGAGGCTTTAAAGCAAGATAGCTAATAAAATAGATGGCTGAATGCTGTAACATAGATGTCATATGACAGATCTGAAAGCATCAGCAGCAAATTGACTACTGAGATACATGTCTCTCATGATGTTCAATGAATGAGACGATTTCTCCTGACTTACCCTTGATAGAATATAAGGCATGAAAACGTAAACAAATCATACGAAATCAGAAATTATAATTGTTGGCAGTAAGAAGGGATTAATGGAAGGGATTTTTAGTTGCATGTTGTCTGTTATTTCCTGGCTGAATTACAGACTCAGGAAAAGATTATTACTTTCTTAGCTAGTGCTTCCTGAATTTTGTTTCTGTTTCAGCTGAGTGTGACAGAGGCAAAGAGGGGAAGAAAGGAGAGAAAGGCGGAGGAGGAAAGAGAGCAGGAGAAGTAATCACTTCTAAGGAGTGGTTGCTAAGGTAAGTGCCAAATATTCATAACACAAAACATAGACTGTTGCAGTAATGTCATAATTATGAGCTGGAAGCTTGCCATACAACATGTAGAAATAGCCATGTGCCATCTGGCAATCATTTTTGCCAGGCAAAATGGAAATTAAGTGCTACAGCAAAACTGTAATTCCTTAGCCTGGGAGAGTGGCAGAACAAGCATAGACCACTTGTTGGTATATTTGTTTCCTACGCATGTACCTTGGTATTAACACTATGAAACAAATAAAAAATTCTAATGTTTTAGAACTTGTCTCACTTGGAGATCTAATGCAGTTCGTAAAAAGAACAGAACATCCCTAACAACAAACATTGTAAAGATGTCTTTATCTATAGCCCTGACTACATTTATTTGGACTCTAGATTTCGCTCTCCTTTCCTGTTTTGGATCTACTGTTGCAATGACATTTTCAGTGCAGAACTAGAATGACAGCTCTTAATATGAAAATCACAACTTTTAAAATTGAGTTCATGTTGCTTTTATACATGCTGATTTGCAGATGATAATGTATGCAAATTTCCTTATATATTTCACATTTATTACAGTATTTCATATGTTTTCTACTGCATCTAAACAGTAATATATTTCTTCATTTTGATATAGTACATAGCCTCTCCAAGCATCTTCATTTTGTTTATATTTGTACATTTTTGTACTCATGATATGATTTATATTTTAATTGATTTATATATTATTTTTCCATTTGCATTCAGGAGAAAAGAACATGAGGACAGACATGAATAATAAACAAATGGTGATGCAATCTTTTAATTACTAGCAAGATGACTTTCTCATTAGTCAGAAATTACTTGCAGAACGTACCTGAACATTTTAATATAGTTGTGCTACTCCAGACCTCCATCTAATGTATGTTTTCAGGGGATAAAACCTTTCAGAACTCACTCATACCAAATTTGCTATGATTAACTGCTCCTTCACTTGTAACTAAATGCTTGCATCCTAAATGCTTTGGCTTCTTGATGACCCAATTCTACAAGTGTTGTTTGCATCACTTCTTTCCCAAGCAGCCATTCACTATTGCAGTCCCAAAGATTGGCATGTGCTGAAATTGGTCCATTAGTTTTTCTTTCTTATACTACGTTTATTATTTGTGTGCATGGTCCTATTGTCATATACTCAGAAGAAAATGACCTGTGACACATTTTCATTGGCAAAGGTTTCCAATTATGACTTTGGTGAAGGTATTGTTCCTTGCGCAGTGAGCTTTGCGGCTCTTACTTCTGCTGCCAGACTGGTAGAGCACACTGAGTATGAGTTTAACCAGTCTTCATTGATAGCTGAAGCCAATTAAAGCTTTCTCTTTCAGTTCAAACTGCAAAAATTGTTATGGGTCCATCTATTACCTTTGACATAGTTCACAGTACTTCATAGGCTCTTATAACTCAGTGTAAGTGGGGCCAGACTCTTTTCAGTGGTGCCCAGCAACAGGACAAGGGGCAATGGGCACAAACTGGAACACAGGAAGTTCCACCTGAACATGAGGAAGAACTTCTTTACTGTGAGGGTGACAGAGCGCTGGCACAGGCTGCCCAGGGAGGTTGTGGAGTCTCCTTCTCTGGAGATATTCAAAACCCACCTGGACACGTCCCTGTGCAACCTGCTCTAGGCTAACCTGCTTTAGCAGGGGGGTTGGTTTGGGTGATCTCAAGAGGTCTCTTCTAGCCCCTACCATTTTGTGATTCTGTGATTCTGTAATCCCCAAATGCATGGGTTCAAATGAATGCAGCACCTTTGCTGATACTTGTTACAGATACCTGACTTGTTACTAAAAAGTATTTTACAGAGTAGTTTGGGTGTCTGCACCAGAGTATTTAAGGCAAATGAAGTATCCTAGCATCTCTTATACCAAAGGTTTTTCAGAAGAAGCAGTTTCAAAGTTCACTGTGAAAACAAGAGGGACTTGTACCGTTGCTCCCTGGTTCCCTGTTCTTGCCCTGCAGCCGTGCCTTTCAATCGTGTTTAAAGCAATACAGATTCAAAGCTAATGGTTTCTTCCCTTTTTCTTCAGGAGCAAGGAACAGCAGATATGGTAGATTTAAATAAAGCTCCTGAATTAATAGCCTTGCAGTGCTCGACAATGAAAAATCTCATAATGCCTGCAACTACCAGAACTCATTAGGGCGATGCTACCCTGTGGGATCAGTCTTGTTTCCTCTAACTTGAAGGTTTCTGTCTATATTGCTGCTACACTGAATTGAAGGTAACTTTTCTCATTTGAAACCAACTCAAAAGTCCCAGTATATTGCAATGGATAAGGCATTTTTTCACAATTAGAAGACGCCCAAGTTTCCAGGCCAGAAGCTCTAACTTTTGGCCTTAATTTGAGGATACATCAAATTAAATAATTATTGATATTAATTTATATTATTACAGAAATGTAAATGTTATGGACTGCCATTAAGCTTCCCTTAGCAGATGGAGTGGCTTGAAACTGTCTGTGTGTTTCCTTGTTCAGAGGTAAATAATCCTTGTTTCAGACTACCACATTCCTTAAAGTTGCATTAAAAACCATCCTTTTATTTAGCCAATATTATTGTTTCATAGCTAGGCACTCAAAGGATCCCACTGTATAGGGTGCAAATATGTCGTTTGGGTTAAATAATAGTGCTTCAGTGAAAGTTTTAAGAAGCAATAAGATACTTTATGCTTTTTATTCTGACTGTCCAATGCCAGATATTTTGATGAAAATCTGATACCTCTTTCATGTAGAAACATTGGCCAGAGGAAGCAGATTCTGAGATATTTGGACACAACATTAATTGCCTTAACTTTCAACACAAAATCTCTATTATAGGTGTCAAGAAACGAAACAACATCATCACCACCACCATTCGAAAAACAACAGGCAATAGGCTAATACTGCTCTACCATGTAACAAAACAAAACTGTATCAACACCAAAGAGAAAATTTACTTGACTTGAAATGATATACAAATATTTTTCCAAAAAATTTAAATATTAAATCACATTTCATATTTCTCTATCAATAATAACCATTGGTTGATAGATTTTTAAAGGTCAAAAATAAAAGCATTTCTCAAGTAATCATTGTGAAAATTGAAAGAATGGTGAACTGATGGAAGATCTCATTTTTCCCAACCTTGCTATTCAACTCACCTTAAGAGTCACTGTGATTACTGTCAAGCTGAACTGTAACAGTATTAGATGGGATACTGTAGGTTGACTGTGCTACTTAGAACTTAAAGCCAAAATTAGGTTTTCAAAGGCAATTCAGAAAACCACACAGTGTGTTTCTGTCACTTTTGACAAGATACCGTAGTATGCAAAGGAAATGTCAATCACTGAGTTTTGTTTGAAGGGTCTTGCGTATACACAAGGAGGGGAGTTGTGCTTCTCTTTGAAGAGTCCTTCCCTCTCGGACTACTGAAGATGACTTCTAGCTGAAGTCAGAACATGAACCATCCAAGAAGACCGCCCTCTCTGAAGAAAACCAGCAGAAAAAGGTGGTAAAATCTTGAAGGTTTAATTGAAAATCAATGAATGTCATTTGAATTTACTTTACAGATCTTTTAACTAACTTATTATCACATAGAAGTAGCATCACTAAAGCCATAAATTGGCATGAAAGCCTGCTTTATTTTGCAGTTCCTTCCCAAGTCTCAACTTCTGGTTTGTAACTTTAAGCATGAAGAGCATGTTATTGGAGATTGAAAAAGGATTCATTTTTCAGCATATTAAGAATATAAGGGATCTCAGATATGAAGACCATGAACATGATGTGTATTTTTTAAATAAGTCTAAGCTGCAGAAAAACCTTTCCTATATGTAGTCAATTCAAAAGCACTAGCTATTTCATAAACATTTGGTATTAGAAGCTCAGTTATGGTCAGAAAATTGTTGTTAATAGGCTTCATTAAAGTGATCCAGGGAAACTGTAGTTCCAAAACCAAAAAAAAAATCACAGACCCAACTACAAGAAGTCATAGGTATGCAGCAATTTAGCTAAAAGGCAAGTTGTTGCATTGTTTTGTGAGAGTTAATCTCATCAGACCCAGCCATAACATCAAAATTTTAAACATCTCAAAAATCTGCAGTGTTTTGGTGCCACAATATAAATGAGAGTTGTGAGCTTATTGACTTTTACATCAAGGTGGCCAGGCTTGGTCAGGGTTCTGTCTAGAAGACATCTAGTTACGTTAACTGTGTCTGAGCTAACATTTCTCACTTTTCAACACAGCTCAGACATTCAAGTATAGTGCTTTACTGATATGTTTTTTTAGCTATCTTGCATCCACCTGATCAGTAGCAAATGCCCACACAGGAAACCATGTGCGCTTGTGTAAACCAAGCTTGAAAGCACTATGATTATTTATCTTACTATCTTCCCGACTTACTAGTATCTAGATCAACCTGTATTCTTCTAAATGTTAGGTTTTTAATTGTAATTTCTTTGGTTTTTTTCTCAGTAATTCAAGCTAACTACAGCAATTTGGCAACTACTAGAATTTTACTCATACCTGCTTTCCTAACAGTCTCTCCAACCCTCTTAATATGAACTTGAAGGGTTTAACACTGTTAAGAAGATTTCCATTGGTCTCTGCTGACTGAGAAGAACTATGTGTACTAGGTTTACGTGGTAAGGTTTTGGTAGTGGAGGGATTACAGAGGTAACTTGTGTGAGAAGATGCCAGAAGCTTCCCCCGTGTCAGACAGAGCCAATGTCAGCTGGCTCCAAGACGGACTTGATGCTGGCCAAAGCTAAGCCATTCAGCAACGGTGGTAGTGCCCCTATGATAATGTATTTAAAAAGAGGAAAACACTGCTGTGCAACAGCAGTTAGGAGAAAGGAGTGAGAATGTGTGAGAGAAACAATTATGCAGACACCCACATCAATGAAGGAGGGGGAGGACGTGCTCCAGGCACCAGAGCAGAGATTCTCCTGCAGCCCTGCTGAAGACCACCATGACACAGGTTGTCCCCTGCAGCCCATGGAGGTCCACAGTGGAGCAGACATCTGCCCTGCAGTTCATAGATGACCCCACGCTGGAGCAGGTGGATGTGAACTGAAGGAGGGTGTGACCCTGTGAAGAGGCTGTGCTAGAGCAGACTCTTGGCAGGACCTGCGGCTCTGCAGACAGAGAAGCCCATGATGGAGCAGGTTTGCTGGCAGAACTTGTGGCCTTGTGAGGGGACCCATGCTGGTGCAGCCTGTTCCTGGACTGCACCCTGGTGAATGGACCCATGCTGGAGCAGTTTGTAAAGAACTGCCAGCCATGGGAAGGACTCACATCGGAGATGTTCATGGAGGACCATCTCCTATTGGTGAGACCTCACATTGGAGCAGGGCAAGAGAGTGAGGAGGAGTGACATAGACAACGTATGATGAACTGACTTCAACCCCCATTCCCCATCCCCCTGTGCCACTGGTGGGAGGAAGTAGAGAATTTGGGAATGAAAATGAGCCCAGGAAGAAGGCAGCGGTGGGGAGAAGGTGTTTTAAGTTTTGTTTGTATTCCTTGTTAACCTACTCCAATTTGACTGGCAGAAAATTGATTCAATTTCCCCAAGCCAAGTCTGGTTTGCCTGTGACAGTAATTGCTGAGTGATCTCCCTGTCCTTATCTCGACCCCTTTTTTTCCCCTTTCTGGTTGAGGAAGGGAATTCTAGAGCAGCATGGTGGGCATCAGGTGGTAGGCCAAAGACAATCCACCACACTGTGTTTTGGGGAAGATGAAATTACAGTACTGTATAACAGTGTAGCCACATCTTTGTTTCAGCAGTGCAGACTCACTTTTCATGAATGTTCTGAAGAAAGAATCTGGGCAGACTGCATGCACTTGTCATCCTTTTTATCCTAATTTAAGAGCAGAAAATTGATGGACATGGTAAAGAAAAAGAATAGTATACAGTTATTCAACTGAATAGAACAACAGTGGCAAGTATTTTCTTCTCATGATATAAAGCAAGAGCAGCAGTCATAGGAGTGTGGTATGGCAAGTGTTCACTAACAAAAGAAAAAAATTGTAAATATGATTTGTGGCAATCTACCTTCCACTAAGATAAGACAAAATTTGATCTATCAACTTTTCTTTAGGCAAAGCTTTATGAAATTTGGAGTTTTTCTTGAACATACAGTAGAGCAGCAAGTACTAGGTAACTCTGCTTTTATCTTCACTATTTCAGCATCTTAAGGCAAATATTAAGACCATACAGTAGATTTAACAAAACAAACTCCCAAAGAACATTAACAGACTGTGAAATAGCCTCATCAGACAAAATCTGACATCTTTTTTTAGAGATGATCTCCAGTTCTTGCCTTGCATTTTCCTTCTGGAAATCATCTGCAACACAGCATTGTTTTACGATTTATGTGAAGTACCCCCACTGACCTCACATTACCAATTTCTTAATATTTAAGCTGACAGATGGAGTATTGGGATTTGAACCAGATACCAACCTTCTGTTCACATATTACTAGCTCTGCCTTTAGTAAGAGAGCTCTGTGAAAGCTGAGTACTGGTGAGGATTTCAGACCAGGTTATATTTTTGTCAAATTCTCACCAAGAAATTACACCAATTGCTTTGGACTCTGTTCTGAATACTAAAGAATGGCTCTTTAGAGATTTGCTATCCTCTCAAAAGGTTTTTTCAACTGACTAATTCAGCATTTTTTTCTTTTGATATCCCCTTCCTCTCCTCCAAGAAGAGACATAGATCAGGATTTCAGTGAGTCTTTCCTGAAACATACATCCAAGTAGCAAAATACCATCACATTTCCAGAGCATCCTTAATGCTGTTCTTTGATGTTGCTTTGAAGAGACAGTCAGGCAAGAACTCTTTTTTTGTTATCATTCATTACATTCAAAATGTTCCAGATGTCATACAAAACATACAGAAGCACATAGTCAGCTATTTGGCTTCTAATAAATGACTGTGATTTTGATATTTATGACGACTCTACAACATAATGGGAAGGAGCTTATTAGAACAATAGCTGGAGCGAGATAAAGTGGTTGGCAGCAAGTGAGCTCATCCTTCCTCCCCCTCCCCTTCTTGCTTCCTCTTCCCCTTGTCTCTCATAAAATGTGTGCCGAAAGGGATGAGTATAAATCAGAGCAGAGAAGCTTCCTCGATGAGGACTGAGAGATCAGCTCAAGTCTAGGGGCAGGGATTTAATTCAAGGCTCCTTTTGTTGATGGCTGCTCACAGTACACTTTGAGCATTTAGTTACTTCATGCCTGTCATCAGTCCTTTAACACGATTGCAGTGCTCTAAGTAGAGCCAGACATCAAGCTTTAGTGGCATCACAGCATGTAGATTAAAACACCCAACTCTTTATTTTTACTGAAGAACAGACATCTAGCTCTTCGCCTACACAAAGTCAGAAGTGCCTCTCACTGACTTGATGAATGCATATGGATCCTGGCTGTTCTTCCAAAACTTCTGCCTGGCTCAAGAGAAACACAGGTTTGTCCAGCAGAGCCAACAATCTCTGCACAGGTGAGGAGTGATTAGCATGGCTGCATTTACATGATTCATGCTGCTGAGACCACATAATAAAATTTTGTTGTCTCTTTGGTCCCTTGAGGGAAAAAGGGTTAAAAATCCTTTTGCCTTGAGATGACAAGAAGATGAGGGCAATCTTTTCCCTTGCGTGATGAGATTTCTCCATCCCTGGAAAGGTGATGGAACAGCTCATACTGGAAGTTGTCTCTAAGCACATGGAGGAGAAGGCGACTATCAGGAGTAGTCAACATGGATTGACCAAGGGGAAATCCTGCTTGACCAATCTGATAGCCTTCTATGATAACATCATTGGTGGGGTAGACGAGGCGAGAGGAGTGGATGTTGTCTACCTCAACTTCAACAAGGCTTTTGACACTG
>VZSC01015648.1:450227-494198 GCA_013398225.1 Steatornis caripensis
AACTTCTTTACTGTGAGGGTGACAGAGCACTGGAACAGGCTGCCCAGAGAGGTTGTGGAGTCTCCTTCTCTGGAGATATTCAAAAGCCGCCTGGATGCATTCCTGTGCAACCTGCTCTAGGCTAACCTGCTTTAGCAGGGAGGTTGGACTAGATGATCTCTACAAGTCCCTTCCAACACCTACCATTCACAGAATCACAGAAATTCTGTGATTCTGTGATTCTCATTTTCCCAAAGATCCTATGGAAGATCTCCTCTGAGGGTCAGCAAACTCAGGAGGAGGAAAAGAAGCTGATCTACAGGAATGAGCTCTGCTTATATAAACTTTGTTATGCCACTTTCCAGATTGCACCACTCAGAAAGGTGGCAGGAATCAAATGAATCAGCATCTCATATCTTTGTCCTAAGATAAAACTCCCGTAGTGATTCAAAGGAGAAAAGTCAATCTCCTTACTGGCCAAGGATGTAATATCCTGGATGCAACACTCAGGTTTATCTGTTCCCCACTGCTAACGCCTCCACTGAGATAAGTGTTTGTATGATGAGGACTCTTTTTGCTTTTTCCATGGATCAGCACAAGCAAAACTGTTCCTGCCTTCCTGTAAGCACAGAATTTTGTAAGACACTCAATTAAAATCTGTACTCTCATGAGTAGATATTTAAGATCTATACATCCAGTATGGTGTTGCAAAGTACATTGTGAATTACTTTATCATTATATAAGGCAAAAACATGCTGTTGTGATTAAACAAAAAGAAAAAATTGTGGAAGTCTGAGGCTGCCTCGTCTCCAACCTAATGATTTCCCTCTTAAGAAACACCAGCACAATGAATGGAAGATTACATGAAGCTTTGCAAAACCACTGGCAACGGAGGATACAGCACCTACTTGAGTCACTCAGCAAAATGTTAACATCTCCAACAGCGAAGCTAAATCCACAAAACTCCGTTTTTTTTCACAAAGACCTGATAGATTTCCTCTCTTGTCTACTAATTAAATGTTACTCCAAAGGCCAATTGTGTGAAATTGAACATCAGTTTCAATTCTGATCTTTTCAAAGTTGCTTCTGATTTGTCAAGCAAGATCTCTCTGTCCTGCAGTTTTTCCGTTTCATTCTCAACTCAAAGGCAATGTGGATTTTTTTCCCTATTGACTGACAAAAATTCACTGAAGCATGGTTGAATGGTGCAAGCATAATAAAACTTCACTTTAAAGATCCCATGTCTTAAAAATAGTAGAAATGAAATACTTCATATCTGAATTTGATCTGTGGTTCTCACCAGAAATTCAGGCCTGAAGACAATGACCTTCTCAGTTTTAAGAGCATGGGTAGTTTCACACTGGGATAATGCAAATTAGAGCATTTTCTTACTGGGATGTGGTATGCTTTAGAGCAAATATAGCATAGAATATGGGCAACATATTAAGCCACTTTAGCCTGAGATAGGAAATTGGGATATAAGTTTTTCTATTATGGCTTAATGCTGTATGTCCTGTACTTTTTAGAAATATTATTTTAATTAACCCCAAATTTACTTTACACTTTAATGCACTTGTTGTATTCATTACCTGGCTATTTTATATGACTTTTTCCACTCCATTCATAGATTAAAAAAACTGAGTTAGAACTCCTGGCCATAAATTTCAGGAGACCATCTAGCTAAGTCGTTGTTAGTTTGTGGCACATTGCAAATAAATGTATAAACTTAACATGTGCTAAAAATATTTCAAAACACAAAATATTATGAGGTTATGTTAGTGATCCAAAACGATGAAAAAATTCTGATTAATGTTCTTAATGTCTCGAAATCTAGTAATACAATATTAGCTAGGGTACTTATAATAACATGCTTTAGTTTTGTAATGTATTAGCATGTGTACAATATCACATCGATAAATTGTGTCTATATATTCAGATTAATGTCGAATGCCAGATCATATTGCTGTGTTTGTTGCCATTGTTTCTTTTCAGAAATTGTACTGAGTACTATCTGTTCTGTTACTACAATTGTTCAGCATAAAATGGAGCCCTTCTTGTCTCATAATAAAAATGAAATATTTCTGATGATAGTCTGAAATGGACATTGGTAAAGCCCATTTCAGAAAAGGATCATATCAGTTTTCTATGAAAGTGCAGAAGAAGCCTCTCCATAAAGATACTGATAACAGACTTTTTGAGCCGTATTCCTCATGTATAACATACTAGCAATGAAAAGATCACTAGAAGAATCAGAACAACTCTCTGTTTTTGATATCTCCTTGAATTAGAAATAAGCAAAACTTTTGTCCATGCTATAATTGGAATTTAAATTTTTGAATAGCTGATTACTTACCATTTCATACACACCTTCCCTTGTTCATAATAACACTACTAGAATAATGTTTCCTGTGTTAATGGTAAGGTGAAATATTCCCACACTTCGTATGAAATTTAGGTACTTCACAGTTTTATTGCCTGCTTCTCAGTTGATATCAATTAATAAACAAAACCAGTAGAAGACATATTTGCAAATAATATTTCAGCTCTTAAGATGCACCTTTTGCCACAGTTCCTGGTCAATGATGAAAAAATTACACTGATTGCTGCTGCATAAAATGATCTAGAGAAAAATAGCAATTATAAATGTGCAAAATTATTTTCCAGCATTATCCTCTCTTCAGAAGGAAAACATGGAGCAAATAATTTGATTCAATGAAGAGAAGCTTTTTCATCATATAATATAAGCATCTGTAGGTAAACTTCAGATTCAGAAGAGTATTGTTTCCAAAAAATCATGATAATCTAGTTTCTTTCTGGTGCTTGCCTGTCCAATTTCTTCATGTGCTAATCAATCACATGCCAGCTTCTTGATTTACTCCATATAAAAATTACAAAGGTATATATTCCTCACTCTTTATGAGGAAATAATTATTTTCTGTATCTTTTGCCAAACTGCAACATGGTAGATTTTTCAGGGAAAAAACTTGATGCATTCAGAATCTGAAATATCCTGGAAGTTGCTGTCTGTAAAGAAATGCAAATCACGTGGGTTCTGCTGATCATTTTTTGCTGCTTTTGAAAAGTTTCTTAATTTTTGCACCAAGTTATTTGGACATTGTAGGTAAAGTCAGTAAGTCTCTTGTTGTGAGATTACTTGCTTATATGGGCTCATAAAACAACAGACCTACAACCATCTGTTTGCAAGCCTACTCTTGGTGAAAAAAAAAGAAACAAAACCAAACACAACTAATATTATTATATCCTAGGCACTAGTCTTGTATTTGATGAGATGTCAAAACTAAGAAAATAATTAGTGTCACTTTGAAATAGATTCATAGGATGGGTTAATTTAACTTCAAATTGAGCTTCAGTGTAGTATTTTATCACCTCTATGCTGCATAGTTGAGATCTACAATAGGATCCAGAGTCACATCACTTAGTTAGGGTAGAAAGATATTTTAAGCAAGTTGATCTACCTGAGAATGTTCTTTATTGGAACATATTAATTGATTTTCCATTTATCAGCAAAGAACTACATTAATTTCTGCACACATTAGGACAGAAAAGTTAGTGTGTACTTATATGATGACGGATGATTTGAAAGGTGAAGACATAAAGCATTGAGGATAATGTTAAACTCAAGCCTTTAGCATTGATCATTCAGGGTGAAACAGTCTGGATATCAGGGAAGAGGGATAGTTCTCTTTTGGAGACTGAGAAATGCAGACAAAGCTCACAAAAGGTAACACAACAGGGATGTAAATAGTTCAGTTTTTGGCTAGGGATGTATGCGCTCAAACTTCTCTGCTCCCAGGTTTTCCAGGGTTGTCTTCTATGCCAAACATGCAAGATCCTTATTAATGCACCTGGGCACGCTATCAAACCAGTTCTCAGCATGACCCTGGTACTGCTGAAGCCTGTTTATTTGCAATGGTTTTGTCAGCATTATGGGGCTCTGCTGATTTGGCTTTACTCTGTCTTTACTACTTTGTGTTGGTATGGATACATCATAACACATAATGTTTATACTGCAGTACAATGTGCACACTATACTAACCAACATTCAGCCTCTCCTATTACTGTTGCTAATAATCGAGTCAATAAGTAATTGGAAGGGTCATTTACAAGGATAAGCATCCTCTCTAGGCCTTAGAGTGCCTACGCAGCTGGAAAAAAAGCTCAGTTAAAAAATCAGGTCCCTCTATTTTTGTGAAGTGGAAACATTCCTCTCCTCATTTTGAGGTTACATGTAGCGAAGAAATGAAAAGATCGCTACTCGTTAAGAAATCATTGAGCTCTGGGGTCTCTTTTGGAAACCAGACTAAGTAATTTAAAGGAATCTCTACTTTGTGCAGTGAAGATTAAAATAACTGGTATGGGTACAGGGGTTTGTAAGATCCTGGGGAGGGATATGAAGGAGAAATATTTCTTTCAAACCCATTAGTGATTTTAAATGCCAAAACTAAACATGGGTCTCAGTTGCTGCAATATTAGTGAGATGCTTGATTTCAAATGAGAGGGAGTTTCTATTGCAGGTAACACTTTTGGCTCTACACCTGCGAGAAGCAGGGTGAAAGCAAGTAGAACCCATGACAGACCAGGGGCTGCACCAGGAGAACCCTTGCCGGGAGAGGAATCGAGGTCTTCCCATGCTACCTGAGCAACCAGGTCAAACATGTCCTCGGTAATGAAGATCCATCCATTACGATAACATGCAGGCTAGCACTGTAGATCACTTTCATGGCCTCCAAAGAAGCTAAGCAGTTATCACTAACATTCAAAAATCCACTGGAAAGTCATTCATTTCACTTTATGGTCCTAATTAGCCATTTGTATAGTTCTATAATTAAATATGTTCCTTTCTCATCAAGTTTTTCTCTTTAGTAATGATACCACTGTGCCACAAACAGGCCCCATGCTGTTTGGTTTGGGACTTATTCATAGCATTTAATTGGTCACCCAGTGGTTAGCCAATAACCCCTTCTATGGGAAGCAACACTCTGAATTCTGTTAATGGGCTAGAGGCACAGTGATTGCCTCCTGGTACCCAGCAGTACTGGGAATAAAGCAATTTCCTCCACTGTGTTGTGTGCCCAATAGCTAATCCTCTCCACTCCTGAAATGCACACTATTTGGTTATAAGTATTTGTACTGGCTTACTTACCGCTGGGTTGTTAATAGGCAGTGATTCTTCAATGCTCCTTCAGTGAAGTTACAGTCTGCTTGCTGACTGCTAATTAAAACAAGTTTGCACTCTAAGACTGCAACTAAAAGGTAGCAAGGTCATATTATTTAATGCAGCAGTCTTTTATTTAACAATGTTTATACAGTACTTATATGCACACAATTTGCAGACAGACAGCTATTATTGATCACATCAATGCAGTCAAAATTAGCCACAGACTAATCTTTCGTCCTTTGGAGTATGATCACTAGACTCTCTCTGTCAATGAGACTGCACAGTTAAAAAGCAATGCGTGCATGCAGATCTCTCTTCCAGACTATTTCTCAGCTTGAAAAAAAAGTTAAATAATAGGAGCAGATGTGGTAACAAAGTTCTAAAAGGACTTAATCTGCCAGGAGTCTTTGTAGGAATCAAAGTATATATTCATGAGCATTGGAGTAATTTTAAATCCGGTAAGGTTAAGAGAGCAAAGTGTTTATGACTTGCAGAAACAAATTCTATCTATTACTCTGTACCTTAGTGCTACTTATTTAAGATTCAGTTTGAACAAGAACTCCTATCAGCAGGATATCTGAGTGTAACATTCATCTACTGCATGTGACTATTCCTTTCTTTCTGCTTGTCTCCAGCAGAAGACACGCTCTCTCCAGCAGAAGCAATTGTATTCTGTTTACTTTTACTTTCTACTTTACTAACAGAAATGCCACAGAATAATATTTAGTCATCTTGCTACTGAAATTAATATCTGAGACAGAAATAAGAAGTTATGCATTTTAAAAAAGTTAACAGTCTTTCACTTCTCAATACGTTATATAGAAGTTCACTTATCTAGTGTCTCAAGCACAATGTAGGGCACTGCAATTTCAACAAGGCTCTAGCATATTGTGTACCTTAATCTGAAAGATTTTGCAGGGTTTTTTTAATTAAAATAATATATGGACTTGTGCCTTGGAAATGAGTTCTGTGTTTATGAAAAACTATTGGGGAACAAATACTGTCCTCTCTACCCTTTCATTTTTAATATGCATCTTCCCTGCTGGTCTGAACAGGCACGTTTTCTCAAGTTTGCATCAACGGAGAATATACTCAGAGCATTATGTATCTTCTAGCCACTCCCTGTCACCCTAAAGAAAACAAAATTGAAGCAATTTTGTTTCTGCAGTGTTGCCTTTTCATAATAACAGCCTTTATCTTGTAGCATTGACAGATAGCATATGTCTCAACTACAATCTGATGTTACAGCTCCGTAGGAATTCATTCAACCTCGCTTCACCCTGGCCTGTGGAATTTAACTAATAGTTACTTGATAAACACACAGAAAAAAGTGATTGAATCACTGGTGTGATTGATATCCACAGTCCTCCTGTACATGGAGTGGTCAAGCAATTCTCTCTCCTTCAGGTTTTGCTTGCCTGTATGATTTTTCTTTATTCTCTTCATTTGTTTCTGTTTTATGGAACAATAAGCCCTCATTAAGCTCAAACTGACGCAGACACATATTGTATATCTTTCAAAGCACAAAGGAACACATCCAGGCTTTTGAGGAAGGCTGATGGTCAGGACCTGAGCAACCACTTGATTAGCCTATGTTCTGTGTGTGATGGGGTATTTTGCACCTATCTCTCCTGTTCTGATTTGGAAAACAGTAGTGCATGAAAGTAAGTTTGCACTCATTGAATCCTGTTCAGTAGAACTTTCATACACAGATGTGTTTTCACAGGTTTCACCTGAATTTTGATAGACTGTGTATACTGGAAAAAGAGTTCAGATAAGCATATAAATGTTCCTTTGAATAAAAAATACAGGGTTACCTTTACACAACTTTACACAACATGCAGACAATATAATTTAAGATTTTTATGGCACATTGTCTTTGTAATTTATGTAACATTCACAATACCCAGCTGTGCATCATGTAAGGATCCTTTTGTGCATTTTATGTGTGTGCATGAAAGTTATTATGCTCCTATTATGCCTTATACTTTAAACAGAAAACTGGGGGGAGGGGGGTGGCGGGGAGAGAAAGAGAGAGAAAGGATGCTCTTTGCCCAAAGTTTACCTATCCATTAGTCCAGACTTCCAGACTTCCTGACGAATAACCTGCTTGTTAAACTTTGCTACATCAGTTCTCCTCCCAGCACTCACAACTCATCATCTGAAGGTTTGGAAAATTTATCTAATTATAAAAGGTGATTTTTCCAATTAATATATTTGATGGCATTTCCTCTTCCTCCCCTCCCTGGATCTATAGAGCATCTATCACCTCAGGTCATTTGGGTAGGAAGTGCACCCTTTAACCTGCCTCACAGAAAAAAAAAAAAAAGTATTACTTAGCACATAAAAATACTACTAATTTGTTGAAAAAGTCAATGGGAATATTTTGATTAACGTCCTTAAATCTTGAATCAGATTTATACCAAATAAGACCAGCCACAGCTTGAGTCTCTACAAAAGGCATCATATTTTTCTAGTTGTTTGACCTGTGGACCCTAAGGCTCCGAGATATCAAACTAATTATTTATCACTATGCAGGAGTCTATACTGGAGCCTGAAACAGAAGATGTAACTACTGAGTCTCAGACTACTCCCACCCACAAAACAATGTTTAAGGATCAATATTTTTGTTTAACAATGCAGTTCTCTATTATCTCTTAAAAATTATTATGCTAGGCATTAATATTTGTCACAACTAGATTTTCAATCTTTGTGAACAGCAGATGAACATGTTAAAACTCACATGAACCATCTCAGCTTCAAGTAAGTGTAAGGAAGTTGAAGCCATTTTTGAGATGTAACCAAAACAACAGGCACACTGCACAGACATTTGCCAATGCTCACAGAATATTAGGAGGGTACCACAGAAGGAACTGCTTTTGAATCAGTTTTGCATGAGCCAAGCCCAGTAGCCAAAGCACTGAATGCAGACCCAGCCTGGGATTGCTGGAAGGTTTAGTGAATGTGATCATGCTTGTCAACCAGCATGACCTTGCACAGTCAGTTAGCACTGCATCATGACGACTCACCAGCTTGAATGTTCTGCACAGTAGTCTGCTGTTTGATGTAGGATATTCTGCTGAGTAGAGTTGCATGGTGGGGAATAGCTGACAAAATCTGTATGCAGGAGAGACAGTGTGTTCATCTGAGTGTGTTCAAAGACATCTGAAAACCGAAAGATAACTGGGTTTGCCCATGGCAGCAAGCCAGGGGAAAGTGTGCACTCTTGCTTTGTGGAAAACAAATATGCTAAAAAGGCAGACTTGGAGATTTGCTTGTAAGAAAACTGCCTATCGTTGTTTATTGCTACTTTGTGCAAACCAACAAGACTGGGTGCACTCTCTGTAAGTAAACTCGACTACACCAGAGAATATTCCAGGCTCATATAATCAATTTGCTTTCCTAATGGAAACAGACCCCCAGTATTGGCTGTGTGGGCTAAAGGGGAAATGATGTTATTATCACCTGGTTGGAAGAGTTAATCTACTCTGCCATGCATCATGATTTAATTATTCCTAATTGATCCTTAATAGATGGATGTCAAGTCTGGCCTTGCTCAGCTTCAATTACAGCAATTTTACAATCTCACTTTGTAGCGGAGCTTCAAATATCTGATGATTTCTGCCTCTCTTTATTTCGCTTTGAGCACTTCTAGATTTACTTAAATGCTGCTTGAAACTTTCATGCATTATGGCACCAAAGAGAATGCAGGTATCACAACAGATATTCTTTGTAGATGGTTTCTGACCATTGACAGTATTGAATCTGTGTCGGTTGCTCTTCTGTCGGTGGATGCTATTTATGTTATAAGAGAGGATGGGTGAAAAACCATCAGATTTTTAAGTCAAAAATATTTGAGTTAAACATTGTTTTTCATTTTCACTTGCTGGAATGAGCATGGAGGTAACCTTAAAAGAAAAAAAGACAAATGTTATTTTATGTTGTAAGAAAATACCCCTGAGATTAATTGTTTGTGTTGTCTTCTTTTGACATTTCTGTTTACATTCTTAATAAACTAATAGTTCAAAACATATTTAGGCTGGTTAGCCTTGTGATTACTAGAATATTAGTAAAATAATATCCCAAGAGATTTATATAAACTGAATACACAGAAAGAGTTTTTAATCAAAGAATTTTTCTCTATTTTTTCCCTACCTCAATATACTTTCTTTAACACCTCAATGATTAATTAACTTTTTTTTTTTGAGAGAAAGAGCTAATATTTGTATTAAGCATTCAAGACTACCGAAAACATGCTGAATTAAGGCATCAAAATTTACAATCTATTTTAAGACATCAGTAACTCCTCAGATACTACCAGAAAAATCAGTGATGGCACTTCATGGGGCACATGTTCATAGGGTAGTTACATCAGATTATGCACATAGTAAAATTTTATGTTAACCAAAGGAGCTACATCAACAGGCTAGATCGGCACAAATAAAATATGAAGTAAAAGTACATCTTTTGCATATCCTTTGAAATGGTGGAGACACAAAAGCAAAAAGTATGAAATGTTGAATAGTTATCTTTAAAAATATAAATAATTTTCAGTGAATATAAATTAGAATGTAACTAGAAAATGAACGTGGAATAAGCATGTATAGAGTTTCAGTGAATTCAGTTACTTGTATCATCTAATTATTTTTCTTAATGTTTGAAAAAGGAAAACATGTTGATTTGTTTTTGGAATAATTTTTGTTGCACTTCATAATGATTAACTTAAAAAGCCAAATTTTATAACAGATGTCATATTATACTGGCAGGTGATACTAAGTACACAGTAACCCAATTATCTGATATGTAGAAATTCTGCAAGTTCATGTCTGTTTCTGATAATGTCCTAATATAATTTCTTGTCATTTGTCAGCTAGTCAAATAGATGAATATCTAAAGCACCAACAAATCAAAAAACATTGCTCCTAACAAGAGTGCTAGCATTGCTCTGAGTATTTTTACATATGGACACTTGGGGAACTTGCTAAAAGGTCTTCTTTTTAAAAAATATTTTTATTATAAGCAAAATGATGGATGAATTAGAGAAGAAAGAAAAGATTGTTCATGGGCCTTTTAGTTAGTTTTTTGTTTCATGGGAAGCAATCACCAGAAGATACAAGGAAAACAAGAATAAAGTCTACAGCCACTTTGTCTTATTTACCTTACAAACTTAGTAAGCATTAAGGAAATAAGATAACTCTAATATAAAATATTTAAGTTAGCAGTATGGGAGTCTTTTACACCTTTGGAAAGGGAACTTGCAATTGTCCCTCAGCAGCTTTGTTGTAACATATAATGCATTTCTTACTGTTACAGAATTAATAAATAACTTTGATACCTCTGTTCCCTCTGCACATGCCCATCACAGCTTCAAATCTGGGATGGTGAGTCATCCAATAAAGCCTTAAATATAGCCTTCCTCCAAACCACAACTTCAGTCACATCCGATAACACAAAAGCAACCATATTCATTGATTTATTACTGTATGAATGCACATTTCTGCCAGGGCTATGACTGTCATAGGGAAATGCTACAGTGAAAAAGATGTGCTCACTCTGCCACGATATTTGCTGTAGAGCATAAGCTAAATGTGCTACCATATTTGCATGATGCCATCAAAATCTAAGAGGCAGAACTACAGTGGTGGTTGATATCCTTTTCTTCCCCTGGGACCTATAGAGGACTGAGATAGCATCAAAAGTGGACAGCACTTGCCAAGGTGTTCTCAGAGCTGAATCAGAGCATCCCAAAGGTGGTTTCAGGCAGCAGAATTCCCTTGGAGCCCCTGGCAAAGACTAAACCTGCACTCGTCTCTGCAACAACTTGTCTTCTTTCAAATGATTTTGCCCAGAGCATACCAGGCCAAGCTTCAGCAGAATATTGCCGTTGGATCCTCTTGTCATCAGGCAAGTGAAATTGTCATTTTGCCTTAAAGGAGGTGGAGGAGAGGGTTCTACTTTGATACAAATGGAACATAGCCAAATGAATAATACATGGGACTCACTGGAGACAGGAAACCCTACCAAACACTGTGTGCTCACAGAACCGTAATTATTACACCTGTGTTGTGGGGACATAAATATACACATGCTTAGTTCAGCCATTTAAATATTTCACTTAGCTATTTGCATATATTGACTCTAACAAGGTTTTAATATTTCCAAACAAGTGGTTTGCATTACTGTTGATTGCAGATCAGTTGCTTAAAGAACTTCTATTGTTGCACTGCTGGAAGAGTTTATATTTGAAGGAACAGCACGTACTTCACTGAAAAAAAACATTACTCAGCAGGCATCTCACTCAGGCCCACACGGACTAAAAAAAAATGTTCCAGAGCTGAAATATTACAGCTTGTTTGCACCTGAAGGTACCAAAAAGTGATTTACTGTTGGCAGGTTTACCCACAAAAATTCAATTTGAATGTTTATTGGGAACTGTACCAGTGCTAGCATGACTCACTGGGGAATAATCTAACTGTCAATGTCACATAAAACACTGACTGAAAAGCAGTGTAGAGGCAAGCTCTTCATTCTCTAAACATATCCCATGTGAAACAGGGTTAGGAGGCAGGCAGCTGGCATGGAAGGATTTGCCATTAACAGAATGTGAAGAAGCATGGCAGAGGAGATAAAGCGACAGACATTTATTTCTTGCATGCTCTCTCAAACAAATACATACCATAATTTTGTCTCCTCGTTAATGTTTCTGCTTTTTCATAAAAATAGGAGAAGAGTAATAGAATGGAGAAAATTCTGTCCGACTCAAATTGAACATCAAGGAAGCTCTGAAGCTTCTGCAAGGGGCTTGTAGCCGCTGCTTGCATGGAAAAATATCAAATCTGCATCTTATCCACTCTGCAGTGCACCAAGCTGGGGGCTCATCCACTGCCCTCCAGTGATGAAGCCTTTTATAATGGTACACATCAGTTAAATTAGGATCCTGACAGATCCATGCCTGTCAGCCAGGTCCAAAGTCCTTTAAAATCAATGAATAGATTCAGGCCGCCACTGCTGTCTCCTGCCAGCTTTTGTGTTGGAGAAAGAGCACAAGCTAAAGAGTTGTGTTGGCAATCATCAGACCATCTACCCTATTTGAATAACTTGGAGAAAGCCAACAGGCAAATGCCTAATTAAAAAAAGAAAAAAAAGCAAACATGAACAACAGAACCCAGAGGAAAACTTCCAGTTATTTCTATTAGATAGATCCAGACAAGTTGTTCTTAATACCAAGAGTAAATTATTCTCAATATTAGAACACATTCCAGAGGATTTGTAAAACTAGATCAGCAGTTCATCTTATCTAGTGTCCTCTTCCAAGTTCTACTGGATGTTTCAAAGGAACTGTACAATTTCACAATTCATCTAATCATGTAAGTCTAGACAACTGGGAATCTTTTTTTTCCTCTTGCCCAGCTGGTAATCAGCATATGCCCTGAAGCATGAGGATTGGTTAGAGTGAATATAAAAGCAGAGGAGAGAAGAAATAATAATGTAACTTATTTGAAGTATTGCTTTAACTCCAATGGATCCTGCCACAAATTAATTCTTCATAGTATGAATGCCCTGTGGTAATGCTCTGAACTACAGATGGATCAGCTGTGTCATGTGCACCTAAATGTCTGGTGCAAAGGTGACATATTTTAGAGAAAAAACTACTTGGTACTTGTATATAGAACACTGGGTAATGGCAGAGAATAGTGGGAACATATATTTGATGCCCAGGAAATAAATGTATTCCTCCTTCCCAGCAGTTTCACTGTCTACACCACTGGGTAGCCCAAGTTTGTGCTCTTATTCTTTATTCAGCTCACTAGTAGATTAATTCCTAAGACCAGAAATAGAGTTAGAGTGCCTGGGGACAGTCAGAATGGTAAATACTATATTTCTACCTGTATTGTGTTCTTTAACAGTGCCAATGAAATCAGAGAAACGAAGCAGCATGCCTTGTCCCATCATGGGATTGGCATTTGCAGGTCGGTAACCATTATGCCTACCTTTAGGCAGTCATTCTGCAGAACAGTACTTGAGGTACCAGGCGAAGCAATAACCATAGCACCATCATCGGCTTGCACATCTCTGTTAGCTGTCTTTACATTTCAAACTCAGCAGAGCAGCCTGTGGGAAGTGGACTGACAGAAAGGTTTGGCCATTAGTACACTCTTTTGTGCTGTTACTTCTTTTATTATGTTTGAGAAAGGTTTTTTTCTCCAAGGCTGAAACAGATAGCCTGCAGCAGTAGCCTAGAGAACACAGGCATCATCAAGACAGGACAAGGATGAGTGATGAATTGCACTGACACGCTAGTGTTTATAGGATCTTATGAACGATGTAGAGAAAGAAGGCCAAGGGGAAGTCATTGCCTTCACGTTCAGTAGCCGGAGAACATTTGTGCTAGCTGAACGTCTGTGCTTGAATAGTGAAAGTCAAGGTGAGGGACATACATATTGAAAGTTGTGCATTCTGATGTCTGCTTTCTATGCCGCCTTCCAAGCTAACATGCTTTGTAGAAATAGTAATCAGAAACTGACAATAATAGAACAATGATGAAAAGGAGAATGCAAGTTGCACGAGATTATACGTTGCCATTTATTGCGACACGAATGACATTTTTTGTTGAATAACAAAAAGATGCCAGACAAGGAAAAAAGAAATTGAGTGTGCGGTTTATATGACTAGGTATAGAGACCTCTGCTGTGTTTCATCCATACTGTTAGATGTGCTTACTAGTTTCTACTTGCTAATAATCCTTTTGAACACAAAACAGCCAGAAAAATAAGGTCAGATTGCAGCATGCAGTTTCAGTCTCACTGTAGGTCAGGAATTGTATGAGTTACTATCAATACAAGTCACTCAGAGATAGTTGCGAAATTTGTCCTTGCACAAAGTTACTGCAGTAAATACAGAATCAAAGTGAAATGTTATTTACTCTCATGCAGTTACCCAAAGCACGCACGAGGTTGATCACACTCGTTCAACTCCTAGTTTCACAGGAGGTGTGACTGGAGTTTAGTTTGAAAAAACCTCTTTTTGATTGAGCACTACTTTATAAAGACAGCTCATTGTGGACTTCTCTACCGAAGATCAAGAGAGATTTTCTGTCTTAAAGCTTTGGTTGATCATTTGGTGGAAACTGACCACATCCTCTTTTCTTGTTGGAAACATTAGATTAAGTTGCTACGTGAAACAGCAATCCCTTACAAACTTTCTGGGAGGGCACATTTGCCAGCAGGTTTGCAGTAAATGTCACACATTCCAGATTTGTGCATGCACAACTCAACAGTATATCACATAAACAGTAGGACTGACGTATTATGGATGCACTGAACTTACTGTGCCTGCACTATATGTTCCTGTCCAGAATTTCCTCAATGAAAATGAGAAGGTTGAGGGGGGCAAGTGGGGAGAAGTTGTGAAAATGGGTCTTTAAATGTCAGTCCATTCTTTATGGATATGCGTGTTCACAGAGCTGTGCAGCTGATGCTCTCCAGTGTTCTTGATAAGTTTGCTGCAATATCAAATTATTATTGCTGGACAAAAAATCTAGCACCAGATACTGAATTCCCTCAAAGAAATGCAGAGTAGCATTAAAAAAAAAAAAGTGCTTGGCAATATAACATGCCTGTTCGCTAGCTGAGTAATTTTTCTACTCCTGTGTATTTTAATTTTGCTTTATATTCCAAGTGATTAAGCCTCTAGTCTCGTAAACCAGACAGAAGTACTGACTAAATTCCAGCCAGGTCCATATTTGACATTATTTTTTGAATACCATTCTTCTAATTTTCCCAGTGATTGAATCATAGGAGGGAGAATATGTGCAATTTTGTAATGCTCATTTTCTCACAGATGCTAGTTGAAAAGAAGATAAAACATGTGTGGGGAAGAAGCTGAGAATGAGGCAGATGGGAGAAAGAGCATATGTTACCTATACAGTTCTGTCCCTCATCTGATTTCTGATTCTTCTTTGCTATCTGTACATCTGAGTTTAAGTAGGAAATTGAAATGAGTGTTTCGACTGCTTCTCTCTTATACTGTTGCAAGAGAGAAAGAAAATCTTTCCAAAATAACGCCTTCATTTTAAAATAAGATCAGTAAAAAAATTGCTAGAAAACATGAAAAGTTGGGGTAGTTTGCTGTGCTTTCCTTATTTTATGTTTCTACTCATACTGAAACTGTAACATACAGACATACCTGCAGCTGACTGCTCTTCTGCATAGCTCTTTTCTACTCATCCAGATAATTCACATGTGCATCAAGATCTGGGACATCCTCAGATACCAAAGAATGTTCTCTGCTCATGGCTAAATCTAGTTTGGGAGAACAAACTTACAAATCCTCATAAGCATACTGTGAACTTTTTCTTGCCATCTTCAAGAACACTTAGGTTGCTTCTGACAGTCAGTCGTCTTTTCTCTCTCTCCAATTCAATAGGCGTCACAACTTAGATAGCCGTGTCCACATCTCAGATGATAACAACATTTGCAAAGATCTTGTCTTAAGATAGTGATTACTCTCACTTGCACACATTATTTGTTGATGACACCTAGTAATCTTGTTGCATTTCCTATGAGCTCTAAAACTGTACTTGTTACACCTCTACAGCTTTGTTTATCAGGCTTGGTCCTGAAAGCCAATTTTCTGGATAGTTTTGTGCAAGATGACAATCATGATTCTACTCATTATCCTCCAAACTATCACTTCAGAAACATCTTTATCAAGCTATCTCAGTAAAAGACTTTAAGCAAATGTGTATGGTACCTGAGACTCTAATTGGAGACCCTTTCACAATTAACTAAATGATAAAAATAAAGCTACACCCCAGTCTGATGTAGCAAGATAAAGCAGGAGACAAATTCTAGGTTCTTTGCAAAACTCAGCATAGAGCCTCCCACACAAGTTATGTTGTTGGCGCTGATATGGGAAACCCCGCCCGCAGATATTTGTTCATAATAATAAAGAAGTTTAGTTTTTTTGAATAGCTCCTTAAGACAAATGTCAGCTAAAACCACAAGCATCACTGGAATCACACCTGAGCTCTACTTAAAGGCTACAGCTTGCTTTACCTTCTGTACCCTTTAGAGATGTGATGCTTACAGAGCATCTCTGAAAGAAGCACTTGCAGTCTAATTTGGTGGTGCTCTGTCAAAAGCCACTTTTTTTAAACATTAATCACCGTAAGACATTAGCATAATAAAAGGAAAAAATACTTCTTTTTCTATAGTAATAAAATTGAAAAAGAAAACACAGATATTGCCTTAAAATAGGTAACAGTTGTTGAGCCCTATGGCGATTATAGCAGCTCCTTGTGTAAAAGATATGCAAGAACAAATAAATACCCAAAATTCTGCAGAAGGTTTTTCTTTTAAGTGCAGGACTAATCTTATATAAAAGATGTGAACAAAGGATACTCTTTTGTTTATGTATATATCAAATTTCAATTACAATCATCTTTCCTGCACTACTTTGTAAGTGAATCATTTGGTGTATAACCCTGGCTGTTGCTTGCCTCTCTCTGTAATTGGTACTTTATAGTTGTCAGCATTTATTATAGTACATCACCAGTGCAATGCATTCATGACCTGGAATAATGACCATCTAATAGGATCAGGGGACATTTAAAGTTCCTCTTTTCATATAGTTTGCAGTCTCTTATGAGCAGAACAATCAAAATTCATTGCCTAAAGGATCTTCTGTTGTTGGACATTCAGACTCATTTGCAATCATCACTGGTCTGGGCTAGCCTTAAGTGCTATGGAAACTATGAAGCTCAAGTTGACCCTGGTCAGCGTGTCACCTTGGCCTTTTGAGAAAAGAGTATTAACGACAAAACTCCACTGCTGAAAACTATATTTGAACAAAGTACCACCTTGCTGATATGAAGCACAACCATAATTGCCACGTATTCACAATTTAATAAGTAATGTAACAGTTCCTACAATAAAGTCTCCCAGAAATGGCAAATACTCAGCATACTTATTTTCAGACTAGCAAAACACTGAAAACCATTAGCATTAGCTTTAAAAAACATAACTTTAAAAACATATGTTTAAACCCCATAATTTATGTTAGTATGTTGTGAAGCTAGGTCCTCTGGATTATGCAGTAAAATATACTTTCACAATCTAAACCAGCAAACAAATCACACGTGGTGCCATAAAGCAAAAAAGTCCAATGGCTACCTATGGTTCTGGAGACTTGTTTGCTTTCCAGTATGTTAGCAATTTTTGTTCTATTGCATCTCATGTGAACATATCTGTACTGGACATCAGTTCTCAGGTTTTAGGGGGGTGTGGGTTGTGTGGCAGGCACGGCCTGTCCTGTGGCAGACACAGCTGGTTCCAGCCAGCTGCAGCAGATGTACCACAGGACACAGCTGAACCCCTCAGGCAACATGCTGGCACTCCGTGATAATATATTTAAGAAAGGGTAAAAAATGCCGCGTGGCAGCCATGACAGAGAGGAGTGAGAAATAATGTGAGAGAAACAGCCCTGCAGACACCAAGATAAGAGAAGGAGAGGACGAGGTGCTCCAGGTGCTGGAGAAGAGATTCCCCTGCAGCCTGTGGAGAAGACCATGGTGGAGCATGTTGTTTCTCATGAGCTCATGGAGGATCACATCAGAGGAGATAGCCACTCTGCAGCCCATGGAGGATCCCACAATGCAGCAAGTGGTCATGACCTAAGCTGCAGTGGAAGGACAGCCCACACAGGAGCAGTTTTTCAGGCAGGAGCGATGACCTGTGGGGGACTCCCATTGGAGCAGGTTTATCCTGAAGGACTCTACCTCACGAAAGGACTCACTACCCTACTTTATTTTTAATTGACATAAACTAAATTAGTTTTCCACAAGTCCATTCTGTTCTGTTCGTGTTGGTAATACGTATACGATCTCCCTGACTTTATCTTGAACCACAAGGTTTTAATCTCATTTTCTCCCCTTGTCCTGTTAAAGGGAGGGAGTGAGAAAGCAGTTGGGTAGGCGTCTAGCAGCAGCCACAGTTAAACCTCCACAATATCCTATGCTTTCTAGGAACACAAATGCTTGGCTAAGACCAGAGAGTTTCCAACAACTATTAATATAGACACCCTCAATATCTTGGAGGTTTTCTTCCAACTCCTCCATCTGGATTTGCTCACTGAGATTACCATTAATAGACAAAAGGGTTTGGTGTTTCTTCAAGTATTTTGTGTACAGCCTTTGCTGTTCTCTGTAATAGGACTACTTTATAGTCTTAATATCACGTTACTGTCTGATATTACACTATTAACTTTCTTCAACTGCATTACAATGCTCAGGTGGCTGGGCAGTTATAGATGTACTTTTGTGGGAAGTACATGTTTCCAAAGCTTTGCTTGTTAGGCCCAAAATATAAGGAGAAAAAAAAAAAAAGCTTCCACAAGCAAAACACACAAGGGTCCAAATATTTTTTCCAATTACATCTGGAGTCACTAGATAAATGTGAAACACACACTCTTTTTCCCCAAACTATCAAGCAGATAGTACTTAGACTGAGTACTCAAAACCTGCAGTTACTTACATTGTACATAAATACAGTAATCTATAAAAATTCTTAGTATAGCAGGATAGAGCAGTATATAAATTCCCATACAGACCATTTTCTCTAATTCTACCCCCTTTTGTAAGAGGCAGATTGAACAGCAATATTTCACCATTTTCAACAGAAATAACAGTTCTATTTTCATCTAAACTGGTTTCAGTAGGCAATTACTTGAGAAAAATATGCCATCATGTTTGCAGAAGACATTTTTGCTGAGTAAACCCTATTCGCACAGGCACAGGTTTCTGCAAGTGGGAGAAGGCAAGCAAACAAAATCACAAACCTCAGCTCCTCTCTGTATCATATAAAACATCCAGGTAGAAACTACAGCTCATACATTGAAGATTAATGTTGCAATCCTGTTTGTATGTCAAATGAAACTGTTGTCAGAGCTGTCAGCTCCATCACGGAGCTTAGCTGTGGCAATACTGGTTATTGTCATGCCCAAAACTACTGTACCTTACCACACATGGGAATCCCTATGCTTGGGAGATGTTGTGAAGATCTTAAATAATGCTGCATGGGGAAAAGCTGCAATGAAGACATCTTCAGGAATCAGCTGCATAAACCAAGAAAGAATGTAATCTAAGGGGATGACTACGGCAGCCAGAGGGAAGGTTTCCTTTAGCAATGAGAGAAATTCTAGCAAACTTGTGAAGTCGTTGAACAAAGTGGTGAGAAGCAGGAACACAGTTCTTATCTCTCTCATTGACATATACAATGTTCCTGAAAGCATAGGTTATTATTTCGAAAAAGCTGCTAAGTGGGCAAGTCATATGCATTTTGTCACCTACCGTAGTGTAGTTTGCAGGTGGTTTGCTTATAGACTGAACTTCTTCCTCCCTGCCTTTTATTGAAGTTTGTTTGTAACATAATATTTGTAGTTTGATAACACTCTAAAGAAACAGAACACTAACCACTACTTCTTTTTGCTAATTTCACAATCTTCTTAAATACAGAGAAAATGTGGAAATTTTTTACTATGGAAAGTTTCTCAATTCTTAGCTCCTAAAATATATGCTGAATAAAAGATGTGGTCCCAATGTACATCTTCTCTTGCATTCTGAATGTTTCATTCTCTGCTGTAAAAAATAATTACAAACCGATTGAAACTATGACAAAACGAATGAAGCAGGTGAATGGGAAAAGCCAACATGGATTTACCAAAGGGAAATCATGCCACACTAACATCACCTTCTACAATAAAATAACGTCTTCTGCTGACATGAGGAGAGAAGTGGATGTTGTGTACCCAGACTTCAGTAAAGTGTTCAAAACTGTTTCCTACAGCTTTCTCCTGGACAAAATATCAAGATACAGATTGGATGGGTGGTCTGCAAGATGGTCAGGACATTGTCTCACAGGCTGCGCTCAGGGGTGGTGATCAACAGTTTTTACTCAGTCTGGCAGTCTATCACAAGTAGGGTCCCCTAGGGATCAACACTGGGCCCCATGCTGTTCAACATCTTCATAAACGATCTGGGTGACGGGACTGAAAGAACGCTTACCAAGTTCACTTATGACACTAAACTGGAGAAGCCATCTTTCAGAGAGACCTGGATAGGCTGGAAGAGTAAGCTAGCAAGAACTGTATCAAGTTTTTAGCAAAGAGAAGTGTAATTCCTGAGCCTGGGATGACATAGACAAAGAGCCCAGAGCAGGCTGTGATTTGTATGGCTGGAGAGCAGTCTTTCTGAAGGAGTGCTTTGGTGTCCTGGTGGACAACAAGCTGAACATGAGTCAGCAATGCGCTGCTGCAGCAACCAAAGCAAATTAGATCCTCAGCTGCATCCTCAAGGACATCACTAGCAGAGATAGAGATGTGATCACCCCACTCTTCTTAGCACTTGCCAGGCTGCACCTGGAGTGCTGTATCCTGTTGTGGGCCTCACAATTCATAAAAAGACATAAACACGTGCAGAGGGTCAAATGAGGAGCAGGAATATGATAAAAGCGCTAGAGAACCTACCCTAAAGGGAAAGATTGAAGGAATTAGGTCTTTTGTCACTGGAGAAGAGAAGGCTCAAGGGGGAACTTGCCTTGGTATTCCAGTACATAAAGGGCAGCTACAAAGAAGGAGGAGGCTCTGTCTTCACAAGGAGCAACATGGAGAAGACAAAGGGTAAGAAGACAACAGGTAAAACATGCACCAGGAGTAGTCTCATCTCATAAAAAATAGGTTTTTTACACTGAGAACAGTCACTGGGATAACCTCTCAGGGATGTGGTAGAGACCTCGACACTGGAGGTTTTCAAGATGTGACAAGGTGCTAGATAATCTCATTTAGGCTCCCTTTCCCATGAAAGACTGGACCAGAGCATCTTTCAAGGTCCCTTCCAACCTGTGATATTCTATGGTTCTATAATTCTATGAAATCTATCTCAAAAAGTATGAATATTTTTCATAATCACAACTTGTTCAGGAAAACTAAACTTTTTCACTATCGCTAATCACACTTTTAACAGAAAAAGCCCCAAACACTGAACCAATTTTAGGAAACTTTCTGATGTTATTCACACTAAGAATCACAGAATCGCCAAATCAAAGAATGGTAGGGGTTGGAAGGGACCACTGGACATCACCTAGTCCAACCTCCCTGCTAAAGTAGATGCCCCTAGAGCAGGTTGCGCAGGAATGCGTCCAGGCAGATTTTGAAAATCTCCAGAGAAGGAGACTGCACAACCTCTCTGGTCAGCCTGGGCCAGTGCTCTGTCACCCTCACAGTAAAGAAGTTCTTCCTCATGGTCAGGTGGAACTGCCTCTGCTCATTTTGTGCCCGTTGCCCCATGTCCTGTTGCTGGGCACCACTGAGAAGAGCCTGGCCCCATCCTCTTGACACCCACTCTTTAGATATTTATCAGCATTGATGAGATCCCCTCTCAGTCTTTTCTCCAGGCTAAACAGACCCAGGTCTCTCAGTATTTCCTCATGAGAGAGATGCTGCAGTACCCTCATCACCTTTGTTGCCCTCCGCTGGAGTGTCTCCAGTAGTTCCCTGTCTCTCTTGAACTGGGAAGCCCAGAAATGGACACAGTATTCCAGATGTGGCCTCACCAGGGCAGAGTAGAGGGGGAGGATCACTTCCCTTGACCTGCTGGCCATACTCTTCTTAATGCACCCTAGGATGCCATTGACCTTCCCGGCTACAAGGGCACATTGCTGGCTCGTGGTGAACCTGATGTCCACCACCACTACGAGTTCCCTCTCTGCAGAGCTGCTCTCGAGCAGGCCAACCCACAATCTGTGCTGGTGCATGGAGTTGATCCTCCCCAGGTGCAGGACGCTACACTTGCCTTTGTTGAACTTCATCATGTTCCTTTCCACCCAACTCTCCATCCTCTGCAGGTCACACTGAATGGCAGAACAGCCTTCTGGCTAGTCAGCCGCTCCTACCAGCTTTGTATGATCAGCAAACTTGCTGTCGCTTCATCCAGGTTCTTGATGAATATGTAGAACAGGGCTGGATCCAGCACTGACCCCTGGGGAACACAGGTCACAGGCCTCCAACTAGAATCTGCACCACTGATCACAACCTTCTGAGCTCTACCATTCAGCCAGTTCTCAATCCAGCTCATTGTCCACTCATCTAACCCACACTTCCTAAGCTTACCTATGCGGGTGTTGTGGGAGACAGTGTCAAAAGCCTTGCTGAATCTGAAGTAGACAACACCCACTGCTCTCCCCTCATCTACCCCACTAGTCATGCCATCATAGAAGGCTATCAGATTGGTCACTCACACCCCCAGGGCTTTGTAGTCTTCCTTGATCCTGTCCAGGTTCTGGTGTGCGATGTCATTTGTGCCCACATTAAAGAGTAGCAGTGGATAATAGTCCGTACTCTTGATAAGTCGTGGCACCCTCTCGGCAGTCTCTGATCTTAGCTCCCAGAAAGCTGCATACCTCTCTTGTCTCTCTGTCAGGTTGGCAGATGGGCGCCTCAGTGACAGAGAGTCACCGACTCCTAATGTGATTTTTAAACTACATATGTTGCCAAAGAATTTCTTTTAAGGCACTGGCAGATACCATTCTGTGTTCCTTGACAAACTATTCCTTTCACTGTGCTTCGATGACCAAAACTTAGTGACTAAGTGGAAAGAGAAACACTAAAATATTGTGTGTATTTTTGGAGAAAGCAAAATTCATTAGGAATCAAAAATGCATGTGCATAGTCAAATCAGCAGTTAAGTCCCAGATACTGCACACCTTCTGGCCCCAATTAAAATACATATGTATACATAAAAGATGCATGATCTCAAATATGCGTTTACCACTCACAATTCATTCAAAGAAATAGATGTGAGATAGATTTTGCTGACGCATATTATAGTCCTATGTTCTTTCATTTCAGAAAAATAAAAAGTAGTGCTTTTCCACAAGCAAGTTTTGTTTCCTGTTTCCCCTCCCCAAACTTCTGTCGATCTTATTTACCTGTCTGATCTTCCAGCTTAACATATTTCTTTTACTCAACATATCTATTGTGACAGGAGGAGGGTCTGCAAGAAAAATATTTATTAGTAGTAGTTCATTATTTGGTTTACACGAAGATTTAAATATCTGGAAGAAGAAATAATTTCCAATAATTTTCCATGAATCACCAAAAAAATATTAGTATCTTAAAAGTATTTTTTATTATTCTTAATTTGAAAACTTCAGTCTTCTGAAAAATCAGAAGGAATGCATTGTCCTGCTTTGTATTGAAGACATTTAAGCAAAATAAGAACAGAATTATTAAAATAACAATGCTCAGATATCATCAAATTAAGAAAATATTTCTTTTCTGGGCTCTGTTTTTATCCAGGGAATAAGTAACATTTTACTTAACGTGTTTACACTAGCACTTTACTCTGTGTATTGAGTGCAGAGTTTCAAGATTTATAGACATCCAATTAGAAAGTTATGCTGAACTCCTTGAAATGAACATAGCATTTAAAGAGATTAAAAAAGTTACTCCGAGACATACAAAAAGCCCTTGCAAGCAAACTCTTAGATTTCTGTTTTTGTCCCTGTAAGGTCACATTTATAACTAAGATGATAGAATTCTGCTGACCTAAAAGAATAGCATCATTTTACTTGCTTTCTATTTTCACTCATTTGTATGTTTTGTTTTGTCGGGTTATTTTAAAGCCTGGATACTACTATATGCAATAGGATAGAGAGATCGTGGTCAGTGAAAAGACACGCTATTTCTCCTAACAGGTAAGCAGTCTTGGTACAGCTAATCCTTGCATTTCCCAGGAAATAGGGAATTTAAGGTTTGACTCTCATTTAATATTGCCTCTCAAATTTAAGAGACACAGAGAATGGTAACAGCAGCTTTCTCTTTCTGTCTGCCTGTTGCACAAGACAAGAAGGAAACATCAAAACCCCTCAGAAACTTAGTGGTATACTGAATTCAGAAAAGGATTATTTTTTGGCTATAAGTGCCCAAAAACATCCAGTTCTCCGTTTTCCCACCTGAAGAGCAGAAGGGACACAAACTTTAAAAAAGTTACAGAAGGGAATGAACAGTGCAGCCTTGCACACTCTCCCTATGGTGTTACCCGATTTACTTTTATAGTATTTCAGGCTTAACCCTAAGTTAAGATAGTTGCTGAAGTTAACTTGGAGTGCTGCTGCTGTTTTTCTGACAGCACAAGCAAGGTTTCCTGTTTCTTGCTGACAGCTCATGTTTCTGCTGAAGTTTAATGGAACTATGTGAGACAAGAAAGAGTTTTACTGGGAAGAAAGCTTTGCCTCTAATTCGTAAAGCATGCTCTGAATTGTGAAAGTAGAAAGATCTTGGGTTTTCTTTAACAACAGGTGGAACTAGGCAACCTGAATACAGCAGTATGTACCAGCTCCACTTGCAATTAAACAGTCAGGTTTTATATGAGCATACCCAATTAAGGATTTCAAACACTCTAGCAAATTAGGATAAGCAACAGAATCTAGGGATTAAGATAACCTGCTGCATAAAGGTTTAGTGAAGCAGAAAAGAACCCCTAGCAGTAACATTATATACAGAACTGTTGTCCTAGCTACAACTATGACTATTTGCTATTATCTCTAATCAAGGTTAGACAGTAGCAGAAAAAGAACTAATCTGCTTTTGCATGGTAGTTCCAGGTTCATGTTACCTGACAATTCACAATAGCCTTTCTATTTTGTACTGAGGTGCCATTCCCATGTCGTATTAACTCTTCAAGGTAAGAGTTATATCAACGCCTTAATAGATCTTGATGAATTTAGTGCTAGTGTCTTCAGTTGTATTGAAACCTGCTATCATTTACCATCTGATAAAATGAATCAGCATTTCATACTAAACAGATATATGTACACAAAGAAAATAAGTGTGAGAAAAAAAATCTTCAAATTCTAGTCTCAAAACAAAGTCTGTGCATTTTCTCCAGCTTCACTCCAATCAGTTACATTTACAAAACTGTGTATGAAGATCTATAAAAAATAACAGTGGGGTGACAAAAAAGATGTGAAAATATGTCGAAATCTTTCTTTAAAATAAAGGAGACACTTACAAGGCTATCATTTGCAACATCACCATGTCTTCACTGCAGTAAACACAGCTCAAAACAAAACTGAGTTTACATGCACAAAGCCAGGTGTGAATCCTTCTGATTTGACTGTCTTCATAGTTTAAATGTCTCTCAGAGATATTATTCAAGGCAATTAAATATATGTATTCAGATTTCTTTTGGTAATATTAATATGTTAATCTTTATAAAACCAGGAACAGAATCACTTAGGTTAGATATCAACACTGATGTGCTGGATGTTACACCGTGGTTTTGCTGTTGAAGTCTTAAGGTGCGTCCATGAAAGGAAGTCTACATGAGGATTGGACAGACAATAGTTGAAGGCATAGTGATTGTTCTTTTGCTTTCATATGTGCATTAAACAACCCCTTAGCTAGATGCCTTCTAGACCTTCAAAATCTTCATAAACATATACAGGTAGATTGAGCTGTACAAACTGGTTGTCTCATGCTACCAGGGTTTAATATTTAAATGATTTTTCTAGTGATAGATTTTTCACAGCTGTAGAAATGATAAAATATTTCAAATCTATTGCTTCTTTTTATCTGAGTAGTTAGGTCTTAAAGAATTGTTAACCCTAAATATGTTGTACATCTCTGCTTGAGTTGCTGTCTTTAAAAAACAAATGATTTTTTATAGTAAATCTACACTTCCAAAGTAAAATTATTCTTAAAACTAGTTAGGAATGCTATTATTTCCCAGCAATTTGTATTTCTCTAAATGAAATTCAAATCAGCCCAGGTTTATCCTGTAATACCACTAAAGACAGCACCTGAATGCTCAGTGGTGCATTCTAATTAAGTCAATGTAACCTGTAATGCTATTCAGAACAAGGTAAATTAGGTGCCATAGTCTCTGTTTGTTATAGATTCATAAACCCTCTGAAAACTTATTTCCCCTGTTAATGAGCTAATGAACTTTGGCTCATCATAAATCTCAAACTGAATGTGCTTTATTTTGAATTATTTCCATATTCACCAAAGACAATATAGGACTAGAGTTTATCTTTTTTCTTCTTTGGGAAAGTAGGCAATGCCTGATGATTTAGTCAGAAATTATTTCTTTACTTAACAGCAATTCAAACAGTCACTGAGGTACCTGGCTTTAGCAACAAATTACTGTGGGAACAAATTTCAGAGGAGAAAAAAGAAAGGAGACAGGATAAATGACAAGAGCTAAGAGACTTTATGCAGGTAGCTTAAAAACAAAAGCAATTAAACTCCTAAATGTACTATTGTCTCCTCAAGTTCTTGAATTTGGTGTTTGCTGAGTGAACTGTACTGGTATGAAGAGATTTAGTTAGGTGTTCAGACGTCTCAATGCACAGAGGTACTTACAAAGAGCAATTCAAGGTTAGGCTGAGAAAAGTTTGGTAATCTCTCTAGCTATACAAAGAAATGCCCGTCACATTTGTTAACCTCACTTCAGATTCTGGATAATTGTTCTTCCCCCCACCCCTTTTTTAAAATTGTGGTTCTGAGAAAAAACTAAGCCAACTAAAAATCCAAGGCCATCTTGGATACCTTAATCAATTGATCATTCACAAATTGTCTCAAGGTGATTAATGACATCCTCAATTTAATTGGTAAATAAGTACTAGAAGGGACCATTAGTGCCTTGTAGCAAGATTTCCAGTCCTCTGGATGCTAACTGTGAGCTTATGTGGTAGCTACAAATACATAGCTCAATTTTTTTGACTATACTGGCACGAATGAAATGTTATAATCATAATGTTTTTGTCCTGTCTCATTGCCATGTGGTCTTTGATTCCCTCACTTTGAAATATTTTCTATTTAACAGGGAGCTCAAGGCTCCCCCTTAGCCTGCTAACATCTGTGACATGAACCTGATGCTCCGCACCCCAAATCTCCTACTGGAGGAACCTACTTTAGATTGAGAGTTGATGGCAGGATACCTTGAACATAGACATTAAACAGCTAAGCACAAACATCATCAGATTCCCAATGCAATAAATTACTATGGATGTAAAAGATTACCTCAGAAGTCAGAAGGCTCTGGAGATAAAGCAACTTGTTATAGGTTGAACTAGCTCTTTCAGTGTAGACGTACAACTTCTCCATAAATGTCCCGCAGAGGGCTGGCTATATGTACACTGACGCCTGTGCCAAAAAGAGCATGTCCTATATCTTGGGGGTCCACAAGTCTTGAAGAAGCCCTTGTTACTTTAACAGAAACCCAGTGACTAAACCGAGGACTGTGAAAACTGAATTATCATTTTCTTGAGATAAATGTGGCTGGCTGGGACGCTCCTGATGCTACGTTAACTGCAGATCAGATGTTTTCTGGGGATTTTTCTCCTGAAGTATTCACATGTACACATAATCCAAGGGTCAGAAAGCCACATTTACAGATATGTTGTAAGGATTATATTAGTGACTCAGAATTACTAATTTTGTTTGCTGCTATTAAGTCTTTCAGATGCAGTTCTCTTGATTCTCAATTTGATATGTCAGAAGATATGTCAAAAATTTTATACTAGATTGGAATTTGTGGTCCCCATTTGTACACGTAACCAACATATCAGCTAACAAAATAACATGTTTCCAGACTAAACAAAAAGGCTTGCTAGAAACTTGTATTTGAACTCAAAACTTCCCTCTGTGCTCAGTTGGTTCAAGTGTTTCACGTGGCCTGTTTGTATCTACTTTTAGATACGACTAACAAACAGCAGAGATGTACACTGTCCCAGAAGTTCATTTCTGTACAGAAGATTCATTTCAAACAAAATGCAGTGAAAAGGTTTATGAAGTGAGAGAAGGAAACAAAACTATACAGAAAATGTTTTCTCATTATACTTCTATATCCAATGATGTATCAAAACATATTTTGTTTTACCTGAAGACTTTCCAAAGGCTTTTGAGGATTATTTTTTATTTTATTGGGCTTTAATTCAACTTAGGTTTTCTTTAAAAATTTGAGACAAAAAACCTGATCAAACTTATTTTATATCTCATCACTCCTCCAGAAGCAGAATATTTTATTTTACAGTTGAAGGCCTGACCCACAAGGTTCTGGAAGTGTGAGAAAAGGCCTCCACTGATTATAGTAGACTTTAAATGAAAGTCTTAGGCAGCTAGAGCACAATTGCTCTGTTGTCCAAACAGAATACAGTACTTGCATTTAAAATGTGGAACCACTGTGCATAAGCACAAGTTGGTTCTGCAAACAGAGAGAATGTGTTATGATATTCTTGGTGTGTGAGATATCTCCTGGAATATTTGGCAGTGTATTTCTGACCAAATGGTAACAATAATCTTTTTGGGAGCATCTCTGTTTGCAAGTCTGTTATGTGGTGGCTTTAAATCTGTTTTTAAACCAACTTACTCAAATACTTTTCTGAACAGTTTTATTTTGTCTCAAGGATACATTAACTTAATTAAACTCAACCCTATGCCTAATCAAAATAAACTAATAATTTTAAACTTGAAAAAACACCTTTAAATGTACCTCTAAGATATCAACACAGGGGCTAATTTCTGTAAAATCAGCTAAATTAAGCCTGCACAGGTAAGGTTTAATATCAAATTAGTTTTTGTCTTTATATAATGATAAGTAGATACTTGTTCTAAAACTCTGGTTTTATTTGTAATTCTCAATTACGTTATCTGTTGGCTTGCTATTTGAGCAAAGTTTAAACTAGGTGGTAATAACAATGGGTTTTTACTAACAAAAAGCCATTTCTGTAAGATAAACAGAAAGATGTTTTTTTCATAAGTTAAACTATATTCAAAACTTGATGAGTCATCATGTGTGCTGGATATTTATCATCATCAAAGTATTCTTCAAAATCACCAAAGGCAGTAATTTCTTTAAAGAATGAACCACCACCTGCTTTGATGGTATATATTTTTCTCAGGGGTTTGGATTAACCCTGAAGTAATTACTTATGTTTCACTGAGCAAAGTGTAGGCTAACAACTGACATATTCTGTTTATGAACCTGATTCCTATTTATTCCCCTACAATGATCTCTGATATTTGTTGTCATCCTGAAAAATCTCTGAAATAATAAATAATTTTCAAAAAGGCTATTTCTTCTTGGACAATTTTTATGACCATGCTGCAGACTAAGATAATCAGAGATAAGAGAGCACGATTCTGCCACTAAGTGGGACCTTTCTTTAAAACAAATCACCGTTATATACAAACCAGGGTTAGAAAGAGAACCTGAAATTGATGACTTTAAATGCCTGCAGGTTCCTAAATTAGTACAAAATAGCTCTTGAGAGTTGTCCAGAGCTTTGTGTTTGCAAACTCTCTCCTTAGACTACACAAGCTTATTGGCTGTCAGGTTGCTTACTTATTGGCAGTTAGGGAAACCAGTACTGGAACGGAACTGCATCCTGTTGATCTTCTTGCAAAAATGATCCGAAGATGATCAAAGTGAAAGGAAACCAGTGATCAAGTAAACATGCTTCTTCTAGCTCCAGCATCAGGAAAGGAGTGGAAATATCAAAATCATTTTCAGAGGAGTGTCATTTTATCTCCTGATAATCTAGATTACATCCAGAATGACCTTAGCATTTTTCTGATGACTTCATAAAGCCTCACAACCTAGTCCTAAAAGTTCTGTGAGAGGCTGGAGCAGAATACGTATGTTTGGCAACACAGTACTTATTCACACATGCAGTGCACTAGATTCTGATTAAATAAATGTGAACAAAGTTAGAATGAGCTGCTGTGGCTTCCTTAGTTGCTCAGTGGAGGAGATGGTCACAGTAAGAAGCTATACTATAGATGCAGAAAGCACTCAGGTTTTAAATATGCAACTGAGTATAGAATAACTATTTTGAAAATTCTGTTGTTTAGAAATTCCATTTCCCAACTGTTTTTTAGGTAATTTCTCTATCTACTTCTAGATCCAAAGTGAAACCACAAAAACAAGACATGTTTTGTTCATATAAGAATAAATATATAAGAGAAAAGGAAAGTATCAGCCAGAAATAATTATACAAGCATTTGATGTTCTGGCTTGAAGCAGAAACATCAGGAAAAAAGTAATATTGTGCCAAGTGGAAATTACTCCCTCCTCCTGTCCACTTTGGGAAGCATTCAAGTAAAACAGTAACATTAAGATATACAAAAGCTTTTGTCTATTTTGGGGCTGTTTTTATACTTATGATGAAATCAAGTCAAATTTCTCAATGAAACAAAAAGTGATATATTTAGAATGCCAAATATTTTTATTATTTTATACATTTTTTTCAGTATGGGGCCAGATGTAACAGCAAAATTGATTTGAATTTTCAAACAATTTAAAAAACAATCTAGCAAACGTGGTATCTAAAAGCTTCTAGCAACCTATTTCACCATTTTGGTAGTCTGCATCTAAAAAATGGTTTCTATCCATTAGTCTCGTATATAATGTAGATTGACATCTAATTCATGTTTGCTTTGAAGTGTCTGAGCAGACCAACATGACTGAATCATTGAAAATAGAATCCACAGCCAAAATCGTGACTGACTTGGCACCAAAATACTAGGATTTTTTATGTATTGAGTTGCCAAGGACATTTTGAGGATCTGTTCCAAATCACATTACGATGTGACATTTCGTACTGCAAGTATTGTTAAGTTGTATATTTTCATTCTTGCGTATTATCAGTATAGATGCTTGATATCATCAAGAAAAGGCTGACTTAGGCATTACTTAGCATGGTATTCAGCAAAGGCTCAGAAATCATTCGTGTATGAGTTGCCAGATATTTAGCTTAACAGGGTGCCATCAGCTATGCCCTCTTGAATTCAGCAGACAAATGACTGCAACTTAAACTATAATTCTGCATTTAATTCTTTCAGACTGGAAATTAGCTAGTCACATAACATATGTCTGCAATGTGTGATGTGTCAGAAAGATCAGAGCCAGCTCTAAAGGGGCACATTGATCTTCACAGCCCATCCCAGCATGGTGAGTAATGTTCTTGCTCATGGGCCAGAAGCAACATTTATGTATCAGTATGGGGGGACTGAGCAGGCTAAGGACCATGTGGAGAACCATGCTGCACTACTCCCCTTGTTTGGAATTAAGTCTTACATTTTTACACGGTGCTTCATTGTTGCTTGAGGAAAACAAGACCTTGGTGGTAGAAAAAATGACAAGATCCTAATTTTAAAACAAATTTTGACAGACAAAACTTTTCCAGGGATTTTCATTCTAACAACCTGGTTTTGTTTAGTTTGAAATATTTTGCAGTCTAATACAAAATAATTACTTGAATGGGAAAAGCGCTAGAACAACCATCCGCTACTGAATGTCTATGGAGATGATACCTCCATAGATTAATTTCTTCTAATTGTCATAGGAGTAGACAGAAGTAAAGTGCAAGTCCAATATAACTGGGCTTTACTCAGCTGCCAAAATACCATCTACAGGTGGTTTGGACATGGGAGATTATGTGTGGGGTGCTGTCTAAAATTCTCCGAATATTTAAGATGGTTATCTACATGTAATATTCACAATAGCAATGAGTCATCCTAAAGCCAAATTTCTTTGGTTCATCATTTTTATACATTTATTTTTTATTTATTCTTTCCTCAAAAATATGATGTTTGGGAAGATTTAGCAACACTCTAAAAGCAAGAAATAGTATCAGTAATTACACAGAAAACACATGGGCAACACATTATGAAATCGAGCTTTACTGACCTCTTGGCTTGACTAAGAATGTGGTTTTAAATTGTATTGGTTAAACCAACTCAAAGAAATAAAATGAGCATTCGTAACTCACCTTTATCCCTGGTTTATATGGAGATAGTTCAATTGAAGTGAAGTCTCAGTTTAAGCCATAATTTTACATATCTAAGTTAAGAAGCACATTTGCGATACAAAAAGGAATTAAAAATCATAGTCATAAACATTAATTATTTCTCATAACATCAAGAGTATCTCCATTTTTTCAGTAGTTAAAGAGTTAGGAATTTCAATTTTGCAGCATATTGGGCAGCTAGAATGGGACTGTGACCAAAACATGCTGTCATCTGGCCAATACATCCTACCTGCAGAAGGTGCTTTAGCAGCTAAGCAAAATCAAAGGTTTGTACTCAGTTATGTATCACTTCTTCTGGACAGTCCTGTGAAGACTAGAAAAAAATCAACGCATTCCAAAGTTAATTTGGGTTATAGATCAAAATCAAGCTTAAATTGCTTTTTCTTTTCTGAATGAGTTATATAATGCTGTGTGTATGTTGAGGATATATAGACAGAGTAGCCACTGGGTCCTTAATCACCTGTATTTTGTACAAAATATTATCTTGGGGTACTCCAATCTTATAAAAGCAACATGCATGCATGTACACTCTGCAGATCATCAATTTCATTGTACTCTTCTTATAAAGGTGAGCTCCCCGACCCCCATACCCCAATTCTGATACTCACTATATTTCAAATATTTGTATAGTTTTAAGTACATGCACTTAACTGTGTGTCAGTATAGTAATTCTTCAGTCAAATATTAACATAATATTCCTGTATAAAAATAATTATACCACAGAATTTCTTAATAGACTAATTACATGAAGTGGAAAAGTGGTGATATATGGTGGTGCAGAATTTACAGAAGTTTTCTTTCAATTTGTGCAAATTCCTTACTCTTACTGAGACGTGTGGATAGTTGTATACATAGACATGCTTTTCATATACAGACACTGTGAATAATGTGTGTATTTATATATAGACGTGTATTTGTAGGCAGCCATGTGCATGTTCACAGATGTCTGTTCTTCTTGGTCAGACATATAATGGAAAACTGGGCTAAAGGAATTTTGATCCACACTCTACTGCCAGCTGGGATTTATGCGACAGTTGCTGTCTTTAGGAATTATCTGAAAATTTTAGTAATATCCCACTATATAATGGGATACTTTGTGAGAATGTCAAGTGAAGTTCAACACTACCAAACTTGCAAGGATGGACTTTTGTTTTTGCCTCAAAGATAGAGGAATATAATTTGTTTTACAGAAAGTTCTCAGAGTTTACCTTAATCATGCTCTGGATTCACTTGCTATTGAACTATATGACAGTGACTATTGGCTATATGGCAAGGTTAAATTAATTACTATTTGCCAGCATGTTTGAGATGCTTACATGAAATTCTTCATCACTGCTAATACAGTGCATTAGTTCAAACAGGAATAAAAAATTTTTAGGCGCATTATTCAATGTAGGCAGATTGAATAAAATAACTCCCCCAAAAAGTTTAAGAAAATATCTCTAATATTTGTTTAAAATTAGCTTTTCTTCATAATGTTCTTCCCAGAGAAATTACTTAATCCAACATTTAAAGAAAACAAAAAGTAAGAGGGTATAAACACTTTAACTTATATTTACAGAACATTTTCAGAGATACTCAGCTCTACAGGAAAGTTTTGGGTTCTATAAACTGCTGCAGATGCATTTGGATTCCTATTTCATCTGCATTATCCCTCCTATCACAGACAAACTGACGCGTGGACTGTGCTGCCTTCCTAAAGCACCAGAGCTCAGGTGAAAGGCAAGAGGAAAGTAACAGCAGGTGTGAGAAAGACATTCAACCTGTTACCAAGACTACCCAAAGGATCCTTATTCTATGCTTCTAAGAAGGATCTCTTTCACAGCTAGAGAAGGCATAATAAACAATTGGCAGTGCTTTTGTAAGGATTGCTTATCTCTTTCACAAGCCACTTAATTCCTTTAAATACTGGAAACTAGTTTCCTCTTTTCAGTCTGAGAAGAGGTAAAATCTGACTATTAACCAATTATCTTCCCTGAGGATCAAAAAAAGTTATTAGATTTTTATACGTGGTGGCAGCAGCAGCTTTCTCGTTCTAACACCTACAGTATGTGTATCAAAAGGCAAGGCAGGGCAGACACAGATATAGCTAATCTTTTACGTAACATTGTTTTGTGGCATATAGTTCTTCTGCCCATCAACGCACAAACCAAGTCACTTCAGTCTTTTCTTGTGAGTGTCCATCTATCTGTATCTGGCTTAGAGTTGAAGAATATACTGCAGGGTAAGAAGTTATTACAAGCCAGCTGACCTGTAGCTGTTTAAGCCTATGTTCTTTGCTTATTACAAATGTAAAATGAGATAAGTTGGGATAGTTTAGCCTGTTTTCACTGAGAAATTCGGTTGGTTATCTGCCAGTTGATCTACACAGAGAAGTGGGATATGTACCTTGGTTTTTTATAGCTCTCTCTCTATAGATTTATATACAGAAATGTACTACACACCTGAAGAAAATATACAGCAGGCACACTGTTAAAACTTTTTCTTTCTCTGCTTGCTCTAGGTAAGATTGTTCCAGTCCTACTATATTGCTTATTACTTACGTAAGGATTGGCTGTACAAATGGAGAACATTAATATCTTTTAACACATACATAGATTATGATCTCAATTACACTACCTAATGAATTAGTTACTCGGCAGTGCTTCAGTTTAACTGAAATCAATCACAGTGCCATAATCAGTTTGTATTAAACCAATGTATGCAAATGAACATCATGAGTGTTGAAAAATCTGCAGGTAGGAGTGGAGTTTAGGCAACAAATTCTATAGGCTGTTTAAAGTGTTAGTCTACAATGAGAGGATTCTATGGAAAGAGACTTCTCTAGAGGTAATTTCAGAATACCTCCCATTTTCTCATGCTTATGTATTTACAGTCATACCTGCTTCTCAGCCACAACAGCTTAGAACGGGGCTGAGTGAGAAGAGTCAAGATCTTGGTATCTGTATTACCACAGAGCATAGTTGGACTTCACTGAATCAAAACTGCAGAGTAACTAAGCTGCAAGTAAGTGAAACTTCCTTATTTTCAGTCTTTCGGTTTCAAAATACATCTGTTTTCCTGCATACATTCAGTAATGCACAGCTGGCTAATATACAGATATTAATAGTCCAAATAATTGTATTGTTTGAAAATAAATCTAAAGAAGCCGAGTCAAATGCCTGTAGGACTGAGAGCCTGTTTTTTGGAAGGTGAAATAGCAAGACATTAGATTAGCAGTGGTAAGTATTTTGACATCACCAAACTGTCTTTTAAAAAATGCTCTGCAGTGTGGCCCTTTGAGGTACAAGGAGCTGGCTGAGACTAGAGTAGTGGGGGAGAGACTGGGGATTGAAGTGGATGCATTGTTTGGCACAGTTCTGTTTACTTAACAGTGAATGTCTAAACCATCTTTGTTTCTAGAATTAAGTGAGAGGAGATTGCTTCAAGCCTGTTTTCTACTCCAGCTCTGCTCAAGACCTCTCCCTCGTTTTTTCTCAGGATTGCACTGTAACCTGCATTCCTCTAAGGCTTATTTTTTTACCTTTTTTCTGTAAGATTTTGTAGAACATTTACTGAATTTCTGTGGCATATTTACTGGGGTCTTCTTTGTTTGTTGTTTGGTTTGTTTGGTTGGGTTTTTTAACCATGTATGAACACTTAACTCTCTGAAATCTCCCTTTGTTACTTAGGAAACCTCTTAGTCAACAGAACTCAGTCATGCTCAGGCTCAGCTTTCAGCCACTTAGTATTTTCCCACTATCACGAAACAAGAGCATCCACACATGTATACTGCACTCCTATAAAGTGTCCTGAAATAGTGGGACTCATCAGTGCTCGCGATGAACTGAGGATTTCCCATTAAATTGCAACATGGTAAACTTGTATTACTTGTAAGGAAAAAAAATATTCAGCATGATGATGATCAAACATTACAGCAGGCTCCCAGAGAGGCTGTGAAATGTTTGCCCTTCTGAATACTCAAAACCTGACTGGACAAGACCCTGAAAAACCTGCTCTGAGCAGGAGACTAGGCTAGAGACTTCCAAAACTCTCTTCCAATCTACACGATGTAGTCAGTCTGGGGTTATGAATGACAGCCGGACAAAGCGGAAAAATACACCTCAAACAACATTAGCAACAACTAGTATAAATGTGCTCCAGGGTAAAAATGGAAGTGACAGGTTTTTTTATGTTGACTCAGACTCTTCCGATGTAAGGACTGTTCCGTGTTGCTGAGGCAAAGTAATCCAGAGGGTTGTAGCCCCCTGGGAGGGGGTTACTGTACTGGCAATCTGTATGATTCTCCACTCTGAATTCTATATGGGACACAGCTATGAATAGATTTTCCTACTAGGCTGGTGACCCTTGCTTTTGTTGTGCCCTTTTAATGCCACTGACAGTCAAAACAGTTTAGGAGAATCCTTGTGATATAGTCACTTTGCTCGGGCTGGGGTGGCACATACATGGTTTATGATCTGGTAATCTTTTAATTCCTGCCCCTCATAACCCCCAGTCTGCTGTGTGTGCTAATGGGTGACAGCCAAGGGTTAGGCAATTACTGTATTTAACAGCAAGGAACTGGTTCTCTCGTGGTAATGATAGTGCCTTTCATATAGGCCAGGGGAAATGTAGAGGTGACTAGCGCTGTGTCAGTGTGATTGAAAACCTCCACCCCATCTCAGTAAGCGTTCCTCAAGAAGATCACCATGATAGTCAGTATTCTCTGATCCAGTGACATATTCCACAGGACAGTGATGTTTTTCTGTTAGTGGCCAGGGAAAATGCTAGCATGGGGCCTTTTTAGACACAAAACCCTGCAAGTTTTGTTGAATATGGGGAAGCAATAACTTATCACCCTTGCCTATTGCTACATCTGTGTGAAAAGAAAGTTCAATGGAATGTAGAGCAGATCTGAGGTTTATATAGTACATGTGTTGTGAAAACATTCGCTTGCTATGTGTAAAATGAAGGGGTTGGGTGCTTTTTCAAATTTTATGTCTTATGACTGGCTGAGAATACCTATTATCAAAGCACAGAAATGTGGTTTCACATGATTTTTATAAATTTCTACAGCTAACCAGCAAAAAATGAAATCTGTGCATCAAGAACAGGAAATTTCATTAATAAAATGATAAGAAATGGTCATATAAACCCAAAATTATGGTTAGTGAGAATTGTGAGCATTTTTCAAGGAGAGAAAAAGGCCAAATTCATTTAATGGATTATTTGCTTTGTATGACTTACTCTACTGTATCATTTGAGATATGCTTTGGAATAGGACTATGTACAATTTCTGAAGAAGAAAACACAAATGTATCATTACTTTGAGAAGATGTAGTTGCATTGTATTCACCATATGCATATTACTCACAAGCTGCAGAAGGGAAGTTCATTCAACATGGTTATGGTTGTGAGTTATTGTTGCCCAAGGACTCTGCTTTGTTTTCCATATGTTAAAAAAAGTTTTCTACAGTAGGTATTCCAAACATAGATTTCTCTTTTGATCATTGCTATGGCTGTACAAGGGCTTTTAACTAATTGATCATGTGATCTATAATCTAATAAAATGATGTTTCATTTAGGTAATTTTTCTTTTGTATTTCTTCGTTTTCACTTGTTTTTTCTTTTTTGATATCAGAAGCATCTCCTGTTTCGGGTAGAACCTTCTTAACTGGAATCTTGTATTATACAGCTACTCAAACAAACGTGTATGAGTTTGTGCATTCTATTTCTACATTTTATAGTGAAATTAGTATTCCTGTGAAATTTAGGAACTATTTAATGCTGTTGTTCTTTATTAAAGAAGCCATCTGTGTGCAACGAATATAGAGGAGAGACAGATAAGAAAAATGCTTTTTAGCATTTTGCACATCAGCAGTTACCCAGCATCAATTTAATTTTTTCCTCCACATGTTGAAACACAGCTCAGAGCATTAAACCCATTCTCCAGTGATTGGGACAAAAGTAGGTTAGTAGAGTGGGTTGCTAGGAGACCAGTGTCAGCGTCATCTATGACCTTGTAGAGCATAAAGAAACTGTATAGATTTATTGAGCTCTGTGGCACATTGTCTAAGTCCTCTGCTTGGCTGTCTTACTCCATTTCCATCTGCCGTAGTGCTCTTGTTCTCCCTCATATATGCACACATGCCCTCCTCCCCAAGAGCAGCCATGTACAAGGAGATGCACCTCTGCTTCTTGAGATTTCCTAAAGCATCACTGTTATTACTCCACCGCATTAAGCTACAGCATAGTCTCTTAACTAACTAGACACAGAGAAAGCAGCATCAGCAAAACCCCATCCTTTTAAGAGCTTGCTTCTTCAGACTGTTGCTGTAAGAAGTATAGGAATCAGTTCTACTGGGAACAGCATTATGAAAAATGTATAAACATCACAAAGTAATTTTGCTGTCACATTCAAAATGTTTTTTCAAAGTTGCAGCCACACTTTTCACAGCTGAGGTGAGTTAAGGTTAAGCAGTCACGTACTGCAGAGAGCTGTGGTGCTCCTGTCATCTTCGTCTTTGCGTTTTTGGAAATAGCTGAAGGTAGCAGGTAGGAAGGAAAACAAATGAAAATGAGATACTCACAAAAAGAAATGTATTTTTTTTAATTTATTATTTGGATGTGTAAAACCCTTCTATTACAAGTATTTATCTTCCCGCAGGCAGATTTAGGTACTTGCTATCTGAATGCTACAGTGTGCATTACAGAAATAACAAAGGTGTGCAGTGGGGGCCATATACTGAACTCCTAGTCAGTTTATGTTAACAGTTCACTTCAGAAAAAAGTATCACATGTAAAAATGTCAATTAAAAAGTACTGTGTTGGGTACATAGACTGGTGTATAATCTGTTCCACAGCTCATAATGTGTACGTGCTACTTTGTCAGACAGAAATATATGTAATAGGAAAGATTATTTTTAGGAAGGAAAGCATCATTTTTTCTATGCATCTGAATTACCTACATTACTTTCCTCTGCCCTGGTAGATCTCTAACAAATGCTAGATGGTGAGCAGACTACTCTGTGAATGCCAATGAACTCTGGTTGTATTACAGCAGTTGAGAAAGTGCATTCCAGCTTGAAAGCCCTTCTTGCAGTCAATTCCTTGTCACTTGATTCTTGCATTTAAGCCCATGGGCAGCTTTCTAGAGTATCTCAACTGACTGTAGATGTCTTAGAGGTGCTCGGGCACCATGGTGAGTACTGGAGCATTAAAATCCTAGATTATGTGTGACTCAGTGTTGCCAGTAGATATGACCCCTTAATCATCCCAGTAAAAAGCAAAAAATTCGGTTGTTTCTTCAGTTATTATTGCCCTCTCTCACATTATGAAACATGGCTGAGAGATTTTAAAACCTAGAATTATTATTCTACAAAAAATTGTAGAAATGGTAATGTATTTGTCAGTTTTATTCCTTCTATAAGAAGCTATGAAATCTTTATATGTGATGGGACATAGAAGAAAGACACAGAAAGCATTCTGTTGTTCAACATGGCTTATCAGTAGAATTTGGGGTCTAGAATGCCGTCCAGACCCTAGCCCATGCCAGTGATCCACCTGACTCCTTAGGTAACTAGACGAACATCTGTGGTCATTTCGGTCACAAATCTGGCTAAGTGCTTACATTTGTTATTGGGTATATCTGCAGGCATCTCCATCATCCTGAGGGGCTGAGGATTTGTCACCACTTCATCCCACATTTGATGCAGAAGCTATGACTCTTGCTATGCTAAAACCCCCACGGAGGGTCAGTCCTGTGGGTGTGTTCAGACACAGGGCACTGATGTCAACCAACACTAAATTGGGCACACAACAGGACTATCATGGACATGTTCATGATCATTGATTCTGCCAGCTTTTCTGTGTAGTACTCTAGTGGCCATAAAAGAAGTGAATAGGATTAAAATGTGTTCTCTACTAGTAAAATTTTAAGGGATGTTGTAAATCATTACTTGGAACAAATCATTGAATGGAACAATTTGGATGGATGCTTCTCCCTTCCTTCCATTGAAGTTAAGCCACTGTGCAAACACAATGAGGACTGCAGAACTGGGAAGGGGGGAAAAAAAAAGAAGTCTAGTGAATCTGGCAGCTGAACCTTACGCTCTCAAGTGTCTGAGGTGGTTAAACAAAGACTCTCCTAAGTTCTTCACACATTTTACACTATTTACATCGATAGGATAATATGGATCTACAGATGTACAATGACATAGTAATCCAATTTTTTTTCTGATATTTTTTATAATCTATATTGGACTATGTACACAGGTGTTAGAATAACAGCAAGGTTCCCCTCACTTGGCTTATAAACTGATAACAACTGACAGAGACATTCAAAGCCTCTCAGCAGGTAGACAAAATTATGCTTTGGGAGCTTGAGGCTGCAGGTGGGAGAAAAAGACACAGAAGGAAAAGTAGTAGCCTTAGGACAGAGACCTGGGTGAAAGCCCTCTCATATTCCAACCTGCAACCAGGTTAGCTTTCCAAAGCTCTGACACAGGCCAAAGCAAGAGTGGTCACCCTTGCAGCTTTGTGTCCTACACAGCTGACTGCTTCCTCTGTGCCTTAAACGGTGGGATTGGGTTAGGAGTGTAACCATAAAGGGATCCTCTAAACTCGCCTGAAAATAAATCAGTGTTATTTTCAACAAATGAACAGAGAGAAGACTATTCATCTATAATTTGATTGGGCAGGGAAGGAAAAGTTAACCCCAAATTTAAGCAAGTATGTCTATAGAACTGCCAATACTTTCACTGTCCTACAGTTTTAATATCCCTATCTACTGAAACATAAACATTTTGATCTTTAAAGCAAATACTATCTCAGAACAAGAATTTCCTCACTACAATATTGTTGCCTCTATGCCAAAAAAGGTATTATATTGTCCTCAGGGTTAGACAGCACATAGTCTGAGGATATGCATAAATAGAAAGGCAAAGTTGTGTTACTGCTGGTCTTTTTCAGACCAATAAGACCTTCTGTGCTCTTGATTATCTTCTAAAGTAACAATTAAAAACAATAATCAAGAATTTCCCTTTTGCCTCATTCAGATTAAATTAATCTGAGGCTATGTCTACATTAGTAAATTTAGACAGTGCCCAGGAATACCATCACCTACGTTAAACTCCCAGAAGAGTCTGTACCATCCTTTGGCTTGTGCCCACAAGTACTCCCTGCTGCTGCCAGACATTGCTCTGGATATAGAGCACTGCAAGAAACATTAGCATTAAGGAGTATGCATACAACTTCTCTGTTTTAGAGGCTACAGTGTCATAGGAATGGGATGTTCCATGACCATCTGAGTATCAAGGATGTCATGGGAAACAAATAGGAGGAATTAGAGATCTGTGTGCTGTTACGAGCTATGATCTTGCTGAGACTGTGGAGGTGTGATGGAATTGCTCACATTACTGGAATGCTGCAGTGGAGGGACACAAGCTCTTTAGGAAGAACAGGGTGGGAAGATTAGGAGGTAGAGTTGCTCTTTATGTGAAGGAGCAGTTACAATGTGTGGTGCTCTGCCTGGGGATGGATGATGAGGCAACTGAGAGCTTTTGTGTAAGGAATAAAAAGCAGATCAGCATGGATAACATCTGCTATAGGCCACCTGACCAGGAAGAAGAGGATGAGGCCTTCTACAGAGATGTTAAAGTAGCCTCACATTCACAGGACTTGATCCTCATGAGGGACTTCAACATCCTTGATAACTGCTGTAAGAACAACACAGCAGGGCATAAGCAATCCAGGAGATTCCTGAAGGCATTGATGACAACTTTTTGATCCAAGTGATATAGACACCAACAAGAAGAGGTGCTCTGCTGGACTTGTACTTACAAGCAAGAAATGACTTGTTGGGAATTAAAGGTCAAAGGCAGCCTTGTCTACTGTGACCATAAGATAGTGGAGTTCAGGTTGATGAAAGGGGGCAGCAGAGCAAAACATGAAATGACAACCTTGGGATTCAGTAGATTAGATTTTGCCCTCTTCATGGCTCTACTTGAAAGAGTTCCATGGGATAAGGGCCTGGAGGGAAGAGGTGTCCAAGAAAGCTGGTTGATATTTAACAATCAGCTCCTCCAAGCTCAAGAGTAGTCCAATGTGCAGGTTGTCATGAAAAAATTCTAGGACACCTGCTATGAGCAAAGAGATGCTGAGAAAACTCAAACATAAAAAGAGAGTATACGGAAGGTGGAAGCAAGCATGGGAAATCTGAGAGAAATACAGAGATGCTGTCTGAGAATGCAGATATATGGCTAGGAAAGCAAAGCCTATCCCTAGTGTGGGATGTCTAAGGCAACAAGATGGGCATCTAACACATGTAGAAAAGGAAGACTAGGGAAAATATGAGTTCACTACTGAATGGGCAGGCGGCCTGCTGATACAGGACATAGAAAACGCTGAGATACTGAATGTCTTCTTCACCTTAGTGTTTATGACCAAGACCAGCCTTCAGGAATCCAAAGTCCTGGAAGCTGGGAGGAAAGTATGGAGCAAGAAAGACTTACTCGTGATGGGAGAAGATCAAGTCAGGGGATAATTAAGCAAATTGGACATACATAACTCCATAGGCCCCAATGAGATGCATCCAAGTGTTGAGGCAGCTGGCAGATGCCACTACAAGGCCACTCTTGGTAATCTGTGAATGATCATGGCAACTGGGAGAGGTGCTTGAGGACTAGAGGAAAGCAAACATCACTCCTGTCTTAAAAAAGGGCAAGAAGTAGGACTTAGAGAACTACAGGCTGGTCAGCCTCAGCTCGATCCCTGAGAATGCGAATGTGATGGAACAGCTAGTCCTGGAAACCATTTCCAGAATTTTGATGGACATGAGGATGATCAGGAACAATATGCACACATTCATAAAGGGGAAATAATGCTTCAACAACCTGACAGCCATCTATGATGACTGGCTTGGTGGATGAGAGGAGAGCAGTTGATATTGCCTGCCTTGACTACAGCAAGGCTTTTGACAGTGTCTCTCAGACAATCCTCATAGATAAGCTTATGAAGCATGTGTTGGATAAGGAGACAGTGAGGTTGCTTGAAAATCAGATGAATGGTCAGGCCCAGATGGTGGTGATAAGTGATACAAAGTCTAGGTGAAGGCCAGTAACTAACATTGTACCCTAGGGGTCAATACTGTGTCCAGTTCTGCCCAACATCTTCGTTAATGTTCTGGATGGTGGGACATAGTGTACCTTCATCAAGGTTTCTACTAACACAAAACTGGGAGGAGCACATAATGCACTGGAGGGGTGTTGTGCTGCCATCTGGAGAGACCTCAAGAGGCTGGATAAATGATTTGACAGGAACCTCATGAAGTTGAAAAAAGTGAAGTGCAAAGTCCTACAACTGGTGAATAATAATGATATGCTGGGCGTCGACTAGCTGTAAAGTAGCTTTGTAGAAAAATACCTGGGAGTTCTGATGGGCATCAAGTCAAGCATGAACCAGTAACATGCCCCTGTGAAAAGGAAGGCCAACAGTATACTGAGCTGCATGAGGATGCCAGCAGGTGGAGGGAGATGATCCTTCCCCTCTCCTCAACACTGATGAGGTCACACCTGGAGTGCTGTGTCCAGTTATGAGCTCCCCAGTACAGGCGGGTTTTGAGTATGCCCAGAGAAGGAGACTCCACAACCTCTCTGGGCAGCCTGTTCCAGTGCTCTGTCACCCTCACAATAAAGAAGTTCTTCCTCATGTTCAGGTGGAACTGCCTGTGTTCCAATTTGTGCCCATTGCCCCTTGTCCTGTCACTGGGCACCACTGAGAAGAGTCTGACCCCATCCTCTTGACACCCACCCTTTAGATATTTATCAACATTAATAAGATCTCCTCTCAGTCTTCTCTTCTCCAGGCTAAACAGACCCAGGTCTCTCAGCCTTTCCTCATAGGAGAGATGCTTCAGTCCCCTCATCATCTTTGTTGCCCTCCACTGGACTCTCTGCAGTTGTTCCC